>JACMZG010000019.1:4310427-4642927 GCA_018340805.1 Microvelia longipes
CTACTCAATCTACGATTTCTTTATTTTTTAAATTATTATTGTCATTGACCTGATGAGCAAACAGCCATAAGAGCATCATGTTTATATTTTAAATTATCATTTATGACTTAGAAAATTAACAAGAAAATAATAGTATATTATGCTACTAGGCAGCAAAATGGAATTTTGCAGACGAGTTTTATAAATTTGCCCCCGAGCCGAAGGCGAGGGCGGGGCTATGGAAATTACCTGCAGAGGCGTAAGCCGAGGCAGGTAATTAATTGCACGAGTCTGCAATGTTTCCTTTGTTTGCATAGTAGCATATACTATTTTATCTACTAACGGCAGAAAAAATACACAAGAGATTATTTTAAATACTTGCTGCGAGATTTTACAGGCAGTAAAGACTGCTTTGAAGTAGATGCAACGCTGACAATATCAGGTGGAGTGTGGTCCAATAACTCGTCAATGTCAACAATGTTTGTATCTTTATTCACTTCACTGTTGTTCTCACTCATTATGTTTTAGTAACTTAACTTTAGTTTACAGATTTAGTTTTTGATAACGTTCTATTTTTGTAACTTTATATACTTAAACTAAATATAACAACATGAAATACAAAATCTGACGACTTAAACATTAAAAATCTGTCGATTCATAAACAGCTGGTAAATAATTTAATTTAATGCCAAAATTATCAGTGTTGCCAATTTGTTTCCAAAACATTATATATTATTAGATAAACAAATGTTAAATGTTAAACATTTAATAATAATATCGTAATTTTAAGTAACAATAAAGAAAGTTACATACTAGAAACAAGCTAGAATAAATCATAGTTTACAAAATAAATAATACCGAAATTCACGCAATAATTTGTAAAATAATAACCTCCGCTCATTCATTTTCCCGCCTAGGGAGTTTAGACTTGTTTCCCATGTTATTTAAATGAGCCATAACTCCCTAGTACTTTTTTCATTACCAAAACATTTTGCGTACTGTTTTAAAATATTTTGCGTACTGTTTTAAAATATTTCCCGTATTGTTTGACAGTGTAGGTAAAATGACATTTTGCAGCTTAAAAACAGTCCAGTAATGGCTAATTTTGCTGCCGTGAGTAGATAAAATAAATTTTTAATTAAATTATTTTCCCCTTTATGTTTATCAGCATTAAAATCTACGGAAGTTAGTATTGTTCCTAATTAAGCTAAAGTGTCATTTCTTTTTTAAGGTGGAAATTGGAAATAAAGATTTTTCATTTCATATATATGATTTTGTCGTAACTTATATATGTTAAATATATAAACATATATATGTCATCCTAAACATATATATGTTTATACTTGTATTATACTTTAAGCGAAATGGTTGCTTCTGCCACCTGAGATTGTTCCCGCAACCTGAATTAGCACTTAAATGATTGGTAAAGACACATGTGGGCAGGAGACACCCGCGCACCAGCTCACACAGTCACACATGTACGCACATCTCTTATATCATATCCTCCCAACAATTATTCCATTTATTTTAATATTAAACAGTAAAAATGATTAGTAATCGTTACCGCAACTCGCATCTTCGTTCAATCTTATCACATCGCAGCAAAACGCCAATAACTCATAAAACCCACAGGAAATGTCCCATTCCAATAATTATTCAAACCCGAAATTGAATCACACGTGAAAACCCAATTGAATATAATTATACCGCGGTACATTAAAAATGTACCGAGCAGTACATTTTTAATGAAGGAATATTTAATGAAGATGTGCAATGAATGTTTTAAAAGATGTTTTCAGAACTCGGAGACTGCTAAATGAAATAAACATGTCTCAAGAGGTTAGTTATAGGAGGCTGTGTTTGTAGGATGATGAGACCTACGTCTCGACATCCCTGCTTCTCCGACCACATCCAGTATTAATCTGTCTTTTGTAATTAAAAATATATTACAGATAGAACAACACGATTTGATTGTAAATTGAATGAATAAGATCGACAGCTGTTGTGCTCTAAGTTGTGCAAACAGACAAGTTACAATAAAACAGATAAAGTTACAAACCTTCTCGCGTCACAAAAATTCTAGCGCGGTGGTCCGCATGTCGGACGAATTTCCTTTGGAATGCGTGTTTCCGTGCTTAACAATCTATTTTTGCTTACAGTCCAAGAGCCGGAGCTGAACAAATGTGACTCATTTTGTTCTACTTCAAACCAAATATTTCTGAAAATATACCTTTAATTATCAAGGAAAAACATAGTCTGCCTATCCAGAGTGGAGCCTTTCATATGATTGCGCATGATCAACATTTTACAAAAATCATACTAATTCCAGTTTTCTTAAAATAAGTGGTTCCCTGTAAGTCGTATGCAAAACATGAAGAGAACATTTTTCAAAGCTGATAAAATTTTCTGTAAAACGAATTTTAATCGACAAAATCGGATGACTACCACCATAGTTATGAGTCTTTCAAAAATTCCAAAAAATTGTTAATTTATTTAAAGTTAGCAAAATTCTGTGAAAAATTTTGCACAAAAAAAAAACTTTTTGTGCATTATTTTGGCCATTTAGAAAATGTCTTGACTTCAGATGTATTTATCTGATATTGACAAAAATTCACTAGTTTTATAGGAAATTTTATCAGCTTTGAAAAATGGTCTCTTCGTGTTTTGCACACGACTTACAGGGAGCCACTTATTACCAGAAAACTGGAATTAGAGCGAATTTATAAAATTTAGAGCATGAGCAATCATATAAAGGGCTCCACTCTGGATAGACAGACAAGGTTTTTCTTTCATAATTTAAGGCATATTTTCAGAATAATTTGGTTTAAAGTAGTACAAAATGAGACATTTTTTAGGCCTGGCACTTGGACTATGTAGACACCACTAGTTTTCTTGGAAGAGAATCTTTAACACTTCTAAGGAAGTGTCAAGTGCCAAGCGATGGCGGTAAGAGAGCACCCCTCGTCTATGGTAAATACTTCACATTATATTCATCGGAATTAATTGAAGATCAGAGTGAGTTCAGGCTCTGTCAGCGCCCTGATGAGTTAGACGTAACGAAACAGAGTGGGACATGACATTATGTCGAACCATCAATGATGACGAATGTCGAATGATGGAACAGTTCCCTGATGTAGCATTGCATTTTGCTTGTTACATTTCCTAGGTGTCTCTCGCACAATTATATTGTGTCAACTATTCATGTTTTGCAAAACTCGGTAGTATCAAATGATATATGTTTTGCTTGCCATGCATGATGGCGGTAAGAGAGCACCGCTCGTCTCTGGTAAGTACTTCACATTATATTCATCGGAATTAATTGAAGATCAGAGTGAGTTCAGGCTCTGTCAGCGCCCTGATGAGTTAGACGTAACGAAACAGAGTGGGACATGACAGTATGTCGAACCATCAATGATGACGAATGTCGAATGATGGAACAGTTCCCTGATGTAGCATTGCATTTTGCTTGTTACATTTCCTAGGTGTCTCTCGCACAATTATATTGTGTCAACTATTCATGTTTTGCAAAACTCGGTAGTATCAAATGATGTATTATTCGAACTCCTTTAAGTGACTGCAAAGTCGAAAAACCATGTTAAATTACTGGAAACCAACATTACAGTTCATAAAGAAATATATTTCCAGTAGAGTGTTGTTATCAATGTTTTTTGGGGCGCTGAATCGATTGAAACATGTCTGAAGTTATTAAGTTTTCTTTAAGTGACCAAAAAGTCGAAAAAAAATGTTAAATGATCGAAAACAAAATTACGGTTGATAAATATTTCTAGTAGTGTTGTTATCATTTCTTTCTGGGGCTGTCCAAAGACGATACAACCACTTAAATGACTGAACAGTCGAAAAAACGGTGGACAACTACCGGATATCCTGAAATACGGCCAATAAAAAAATATTTTTAGTAGGAAATCGTTTTTGATGTTATTTAGTGAGTTGAATGAAAATTGTTCGGATTTGTTTCGAGGACTAAAAGCTAGGTTACCCTGGTTCAAATGTTGGTAAGGACGATATTTTTTTATCGTTATTGTTTACATTACATAAATTTACAAAATATATGTAGCACGGGGGTCTACATGTTAGGCGAATTTCTTTCGAATACGCATTTCAATCCATTTCATGCTTAAAATTCCGGTTTAATATTAATTTATAATATATATTTAATAATATATATTGAATAAGTTGAGTACTTATTTAATTATCAAACACTGTTTGTGGCTCATTTTGTCTGTATTTTTCAAAGGAAATCCACTAAAACCTTCAAATATATCTCATTTCACATCAAATACTTAACTGGGCTTTAAACTAGTGCAAAAACAGTTGCGAACTTACTTGCGTACTGCCAATTTTAAACGCGTAGTTTTGTATAACAAACAGGATAATGATGCGCATTTCCTTTGAAAAATACAGAACAAATAATTTATGAGTAGTGCTTGATAATTGAGTAACTGCTTAGGTTTAAGAGAATAAACCTATAAAGGATCTGGTTTATTCTCTTAAACCTAATAGCATATAGCATAGAGATATATGCTAGAGGGGGCATAGCATAGAGATATATACTAGAGGGGGCATAGCATAGAGATATATACTAGAGGGGGGTTTATGCTCAGGTTATAAACAACACTTTATAACCTGACCAGTAGCAGTAGTAGCAATAACCAGAAACTTAAAAAGCAAGAAAGCACTTATTTTAAAGGAAATTAGCCCGGCTCACAAACTTCTGCACCAGAGATGTAAAGTATCCATAGATTTTTATTAGGTTTTTCAGTAATTTACCAGGGTTGCTTTTTTAAATATCTGGTTTCAAAAAGGCTTGAAAGTTATTTTTATTTATTTGGACATGAGTTTATTTACTTGCTAAAATGTATAAACTAGATAGGCAAGAACAATGACACATTGCGAAAATTAGTTTATCGTGATAAGTTTTATAATAACCACTTACAGTGATTCACAGGACTCAGTTATTAGACTGGAGGAAGAAAAAAAAAGAAAAGGAAGAAATGAAAGACAGACGGAAGGAAACCATCAAATCGACGTTTCCAAGTGTCCAGGCTGGTATCAGATAGGGGAAAAGAAGGCGTAGTCAGTGTAGCCGGGTTTCGTATCGATTATCAGCAGGACACTATGTACCTGTTGGCTTGGTGGAGTGCCTGTGATTACAAACCTTTTCAGAGGAAAATGTCGCTAATTATACAGGACGGCGACAGCGTTACTATTATAACTCAACGTATAGCCTGGGACGTGACTCGGCCCTTTCTTACTTTTGTGGTGTCTGTGAGACCTTCAAGTAATTTCCCTTTACGTTTTAGTGAATCCTCAATAAGGAAATGAGTTTATGAGATTGGGGACATGGAGGATCATTGGGATACACACACAGATATATATATATATATATATATATATATATATATATATATATATATATATATATATTAATATTTAGACCAAACAGTGTTGAATAACAGGCCCTGGAAGTGACTAAATGGTGTATAAATTTATATTATTTATATACAATATTATAATTTATATATAATAAATAAATATAATATTAATAACAAATTAATATGGAATAAAAATATTTTTATTTAATATTTAAAGTTTATACATTTCAAAAACTGAAAGTTCTACAGGTACTGCAACTTCGAATGTACACCAGGTTCAGTGTTTTCGGTCATGGTTCATTGGGTGCTCCAGGGAATAATTTAAGATGGGGCTTAACTTAAAACAAGAGGCATTCGTTTTTTTGCCGCTTCGCCGCCACATGGTCGTTGTCATTTATCAGTTCGTCTTATTGCTAGATTATGTAAATGGTATACTGCCAAGATATAAGCGAATTTTCAAATGTGTTAGTCAAGAAACGTTATTTGTTCATATTATGTTGTATATGTCAATCAATAACATCGGAACTAATTCTGACAATGTAATGCAACTCCGTTTTTTAGTTAACAATACATAGTAGTACACACATGTAGAATTATCGTTTAAATTAATTTTATTAAGTTATTTAAAAAAAGTTTTTCCTTGCCAGAAACATAGTTTTTATATAATTTTTGCAACAAGCCAGCTCGGCTAGGGGGATCCCGGGCACCCCCTGCCACCCCCCTGGATACGCCCTTGTGCATAAGTTATGTCTTGTATTGCGAACCTTATTATTCAAAATCTCTTTTAACATTTATTGTCACCTCTATGTACTATACGGCAATACGAGTTAAAATAAACATCAAACTAGTTAAACTATTAAGCTAATAAACATTAAATAAAAATGTTTTCATCATCATCTCTCTGTCATTATAGATAGATCTAGTGAAGACATTACGAGATCCTTACAAATGAGATGAAAGTATAGACACGCCATCTTCACTGACCCAAGCCGAACTAGCAAGTCATGTAGTCACGCATCAAACAGTAACTCCTGCCAACAACAAACCTCTATGAGCCAACCGTCAAACCTTATGTTCTAGCGGAATCGATCTATCAAGTCATTGTCAAACGGTGAACAAACCTGTGTGCTCACTGTCTAACTTACTGACGCTGAACAAAAGCAATCATTCAGTCTCTTCAGCCCGAAAAGGCGATGCAGTATACATAATTTGACGATTTGCATATTTAAATGACGAGCGAAGTGAGTCCGAAGTAGGGGGGATGAGCGCAGCGAATCTAATTCATGACGAGAAGTTCCGAGGTACCCCTTACCCGATGTTTTTAGGAGAAATTTGGTTAAAAACGAAAAATAATAAACCTCCATAATGCATAGTGTAGTTTATGCATTTGTCTCAGCCATTTGAGCGCAGTGCCCTTTTAGTGTATCAGCATCAATCTACACTATGATCAGAGAAGTTGAAAACCCCCCTTTTACTAAAGCTCTTTTTCAGTAAAACTGGGGAAAAGCTTCTACAGTGGACTTGTCAGGTTCAAATTATACGGGGTTGAGCTCTGGAGCAATGCACCTTGTGTCATTCATTGATCATCTAACTAAAATGTTTAGATACTTTGACACTTTAGGGCAAATAAACATTTAAATGGTCAACTTTTATCAAGGATCTTGAATAAAGGGGATGACGCACTAAGTCGATTTGCTATACAAAAAAGTGACCCCATCGAAAACCAAAAACAGAGAGAATTCAACACAAAACCCACGTCAAAAAACCAACTGCACATGCTTGGCACAAACTGCGCATGCTTACAATTCTTATAACAGCGCAGGTCTTAAATTTTAGAGGCAAACTTACCTCTCAATGGTTTCCCATTGTTTATTGCTTGAGAAGGTTATAACAAAAGACGCTTAAATTATCACTCACTGAAGTGGCAAAGTATAGTCCAAAATTTAAAATTAAATAAGCATAAATGACTTAACAAGCACCACAAATGTAACAATCATGAGAAGCAAACTCGACAACCTGCATAACCTGCGTTTGGCGCCTTTTTTCATTATAACCAAGAGGAAGGTAAGATTGCTTCTATTTCTCTATCTCATACAACTTCTATGGGATCAGAAAAGTTCCTTAATGCGTCATTAAGTTTTTATTACACAGGGATGGCAATGGTATTGTACAATTCTTTGTTACGAGACATGAAAGATTTTGCAGGAATAAAATGATTGAAATCAAAATCTGAAGTATCGCTAAACTACCTTATAGAGGGGTCAAATTGTTGGGTTTATTTTATTTATTTGATGTATTTTATTAAAATGTATTTGACTTTAAGCAATAATATATTTATATATTATAGTAAATGAAAATACTTTTAATTATGTATTTATTTATTTATTCAAGAGCAAAGCAGTTTGGGGGGTAAAGCAACAAAGCAACTAAGCCACTGAAGTTGCCAACATAGCTGGGATGATTAGTCACCTTGCAGGTTGCAGGTAGCAGGTATGTAATATGAGAGGGGTTTAAATAGCGCAGTGTTTTAGAAAGGTGCCGAGCTTTCCTAAATCATGAAGAAATAAGTCAAGTACCAGGTTCAACTTAGTCCAGGACTTGATTTCTAGAATATTCTCTGCTTCTGTGGCGTTTAAACCTATTCTCTATGAGACGATACAATTGTCGGAAATAGGCTTTATTTGCAAGTTGTTCTGTGATCACCGCCAAAAATAAGTTCCCTTTACATAAACATGAGGCCTTCAGCGCTAGGGGGCAGCTTTGTGGCCCCCGCGCCTTCTAGTGGCCGCTTCGTGGCCCCCGCGCCTTCTAGTGGCCGCTTCGTGGCCTCCGCGCCTTCAAGTGGCCGCTTCGTGGCCTCCGCGCCTTCTAGTGGCCGCTTCGTGGCCTCCGCGCCTTTTAGTGGCCGCTTCGTGGCCTCCGCGCCCTCTAGTGGCCGCTTCGTGGCCACACTGTTGTTGTCCTATATCAATTCGTCATATTACTAGTTTAAGTAAGTCGTATACTACCACAATATAAGCAAATTTTCAAATTTAATAGTTTATAACGTGATTTGTTTACAGTTTGTTATATATGTCAATCATTAAAACCGAAAACAATCCTGAAAAAGAAATGAAACTTCGTGTTTCTGTTAAACACACATAGTAGTACATTATAGTGAGAATTTTCTGTATGAGGTTTAGCGGAAATGTGTTTATCATTTGATATAAATTTTTTTTTTTGTTTAACATTAGAAATATTCATATAAAGGAAGAAAATGAAGTGCGTGTGTTGCGTAGAGCTCCCTCTTTCGGCGCAGGTCTTTTTTAGGACCTCAAGGAAGAGGTACTTTTAACAGTACATTATTGTAATGTAAATAAATGTATATTTATAAAATAAAGAATATTTATAAAAAAAAAAAAAAAAAATTTAAATGTATTAGCTATTTTATTTTTATTTAATGTTCATTTATTTGCCATTTTAGCCCTGCGCCAAATGATTCCGGCGCATGCTCTACATTCGGTATGTTTGATTTCTTCTTAATTTTTTTTCTCATAATTATTGTGCATTATTCATGTTTTCTCAAAACATTTTCTTAATTTTTCCGATTAATGCGTTTTGTGAAACCAAAAACACTTGTAAATAATTTTTTTCTAAATTTGTTCAAAGGGAATGCACTTCAAAATTGTTTATTGACTTGCGTAAACCAAGCGGGCAGGGTGGATGAGGGCCACTGTTTTTTTCATGGTTAAAAATATGATAGGCTCCTTGGCTAAAAATACTTTGGTTCGGCGAGGTGTTGACAACATACACCATGCGATGACCACTGTACACATACCTGTACCTGTACAGGTAACAAGGAGGAGATGCAGATGTGACCCACTTTGCTCCGTGTAAACAAGTCTTGGATTGGAGTAAACTTGTTTCAATATTAGCTCGACTTGATTCTAGAGACAAACATTATTACGGCACAGCCGCCATTCCATTGCCAAATGCATTTGTTTTCGTTTGCCAGCATTAGACATGATAAGGAAATGGGAACTACCAGATCTGCTAGCATTAGATATCATAAGGAGAGGGGAACTATCAGGTCTGCCAGCATTAGATATCATAAGAAGAGGGGAACTATCAGGTCTGCCAGCATTAGATATCATAAGGAGAGGGGAACTATCAGGTCTGCCAGCATTAGATATCATAAGGAGAGGGGAACTATCAGGTCTGCCAGCATTAGATATTATAAGACGAGGGGAACTATCAGGTCTGCCAGCATTAGATATCATAAGGAGAGGGGACCTATTAGGTCTGCCAGCATTAGATATCATAAGGAGGGGAACTATTAGGTCTGCCAGCATTAGATATCAAAGAAGAGGGGAACTATCAGGTCTGCCAGCATTAGATATCATAAGAATAGGGGAACTATCAGGTCTGCCAGCATTAGATATCATAAGAGAGGGGAACTATCAGGTCTGCCAGCATTAGATATCATAAGAATAGGGAACTATCAGGTCTGCCAGCATTAGATATCTAAGGAGAGGGGAACTATCAGGTCTGCCAGAATTAGATATCATAAGGAGAGGGGAACTATCAGGTCTGCCAGCATTAGATATCATTAGGAGAGGGGAACTATCAGGTCTGCCAGCATTAGATATCATAAGGAGAGGGGAACTATTAGGTCTGCCAGCATTAGACATCATAAGAAGAGGGGAACTATCAGGTCTGCCAGCGATCATAAGGAGAGGGGAACTATCAGGTCTGCCAGCATTAGATATCATAACGAGAGGGGAACTATCAAGTCTGCCAGCATTAGGTATTATAAGGAGAGGGGAACTATCAGGTCTGCCAGCATTAGATATCATAACGAGAGGGGAACTATCAAGTCTGCCAGCATTAGATATTTATAAGGAGAGGGGGAACTATCAGGTCTGCCAGCTTAGATATCATAAGAAGAGGGGAACTATCAGGTCTACCAGCATTAGATATCATAAGGAGAGGGGAACTATCAGGTCTGCCAGCATTAGATATCATAAGGAGAGGGGAACTATCAGGTCTGCCAGCATTAGATATTATAAAGAGAGGGGAACTATCAGGTATGCCAGCATTAGATATCATAAGGAGAGGGGACTATCAGGTCTGCCAGCATCAGGTCTGCCAGCATTAGATATCATAAGGAGAGGGGAACTATCAGGTCTGCCAGCATTAGATATCATAAGACGAGGGGAACTATCAGGTCTGCCAGCATTAGATATCATAAGGAGAGGGGAACTATCAGGTCTGCCAGCATTAGATATTATAAGAAAGGGGAACTATCAGGTCTGCAGCATTAGATATCATAAGGAGAGGGGAACTATAGGTCTGCCAGCATTAGATATCATAAGGAGAGGGGAACTATCAGGTCTGCCAGCATTAGATATCATAAGGAGAGGGGAACTATCAGGTCTGCCAGCATTAGATATCATAAGAGAGGGAACTATCAGGTCTACCAGCATTAGATATCATAAGGAGAGGGGAACTATTAGGTCCTGCCAGCATTAGATATCATAAGGAGAGGGGAACTATTAGGTCTGCCAGCATTAGATATCATAAGGAGAGGGGAACTATCAGGTCTGCCAGCATTAGATATCATAAGAATAGGGGAACTATCAGGTCTGCCAGCATTAGATATCATAAGGAGAGGAGACTATTAGGTCTGCCAGCATTAGATATCATAAGGAGAGGGGAACTATCAGGTCTGCCAGCATTAGATATCATAAGGAGAGGGGAACTATAGGTCTGCCAGCATTAGATATCATAAGGAGAGGGGAACTATCAGGTCTGGCAGGGGAATATCAGGTCTGCCAGCATTAGATATCATAAGGAGAGGGGAACTATTAGGTCTGCCAGCATTAGATATCATAAGGAGAGGGGAACTATTAGGTCTGCCAGCATTAGATATCATAAGGAGAGGGGAACTATCAGGTCTGCCAGCATTAGATATCATAAGAATAGGGGAACTATCAGGTCTGCCAGCATTAGATATCATAAGGAAGGGGATTAGGTCCAGCATTAGATATTTATAAGGAGAGGGGAACTATCAGGTCTGCCAGCATTAGATATCATAAGAAGAGGGGAGGTCTGCCAGCATTAGATATCATAAGGAGAGGGGAACTATTAGGTCTGCCAGCATTAGATATCATAAGGAGAGGGGAACTATCAGGTCTGCCAGCATTAGATATATAGGTGAGTAGGATTGATTACAACTACAGATAAAATGATAACTAATTCTCGTAAACCTCCCTTATACTGATACACTGAAGAAACATCACTACATATTCGTCCCTTTGTTTCCTGTCATTGGGACTGGTATTAACAACCATCAGTCTATCTCTCTATCGGTGGTCTACTGCGGCGTTATGTTCCTCCATTGATGTTTAATCAAATTAGGAATAAGAAAATTTGTTGTTTTTTATTATAGAATAATAATGTTGAGGTGTAAGTAAATATAGATGTTTTTTAAGTCTAAAGTAATAGGGATAATTAGATGAGAAGTAAATGAGAATTAAGTTTAAAGTTCGATAATTAGGTTAGTATGAGGGAGGTATTGTAGTAGTATTAGCACGTTTCCATGCTAAAATTTCAGCCATGTTAGTTGATAGCGAATTTTGCTTACGTAGTTGTTCTGATTGGTGGCAGTGCAACGTCTTGAATTTATATTTTTAAAATTGGTATGGTTGGGCTTGATTCAGGTAGATTCGTGGATAAAAAGGGTGGAGGAAAGAAGACAAGTGCCACGAAAAGTGCGGTAAGTGAGAAGGTTTCAGTATTGTTGTCATCACATGCAGATCCATCGCAACGGAGAGCTGTGTAAAATTAATCAAGTCCCTAGGTTCTCGCCAATTTTGTACGGAAGGTTCTTTTTGAGAAAGTCCTAGAGGTAAAGTTTTGAAAGTCCACTATGGAATTAAAAGGCACCGCGTGACGTGATGTCAGCCACCGGTGACTTGGAGTTGTTTTCAAAGACAATAAGTAAGTAAAAGAGCTCGTCGATAGTTTTACCAGACTGGAAGCTGTGCGAGGAAACAATAGAGCTCGTTAACTCGCTCTTAACGAGAAACTCGTCTTCTAAACGGAAATCTTTTCCATTCGCAAGAAATAAGCAATAAACTATTTATTGTTATTTTACTAAACATCTTTTACAAATGAGATCTACACCGATGTCGGGGTAGAGCGAAAGTAGATTTAATAATTCATCTTGCCAGCTAGTGTGGCATAGTGAGGCGAGATCCTCATGCGCTTGGCTCGCGGACCTCAGCTTCCGTATTATTGCAAACAAAATATCTTTAAGGTACTACCCAGCAGGTAATCGAACTAATAAAGGTAATATTTATGTTCCAAGGCAGGAAAAGCACTTGGCTTCTAAGCTGTAAACGAAGACAGGCAATGAAAATTGTCTGCATAGCTGAAGTCAAGCAAGGAATATACAATTCTTTCTACTTGACAGCTGTAATTCTTTCTTTGTCTTAAAGCACACAGAATTTCTTTCTACCTCTGACAGAAATAATTCTGGTGCAGTTCATGTCGGGCGAATTTCCTTTGGATGCGTGTTTCCGTGCTTAACAACAATCCTGGTTTGATTAATAATTTTTTTATAGTTTTTTACATTATATAAGTTTATAACTGCTAAATAATTCTGGCGCGGTGGTCCGCTGTCGAGCGAATTTCATTTAGAATCCATCTTTCTAATTTTTCACGACCGAAATTTTGGTTATCGGTAGTTTTTTTTGTGTTTTTTCAACTTTTTGGTCACTTAACGTGGTCGTATTGACTTCAAACAGGTTTCATTCGATTCAGCGCCCAAAAATACTTTATTTTTCATCGACATAAATTTTGGTTTTCAGTAATTTGAAATGTTTTTTTTTTTTTTTTTGGCTTTGTGGTTACTTAGAGTGGTCATTCATCGTCTCAAATACTAACCTTTTTTGCAGCGAAAAGTGTTACCTCTAAATTTTGCCAATTTTTTGAAAATTTTGCTGACTCAGAAAACCGGGTTAATAACGTCACAAAAACCTGGTTTTCAATAGGGTTCTTGTCCTCCCAAAGGTTTTTGGTACAAAGTTTTATTAAAAAATATTATTATATATATATATATATATATATATATATATATATATATATATAATATAATATATATATATATATATATATATATATTATATTATATATATATATATATATGTTATATATAATATATATAATATATATATATATATATATATATATAAAGTTTCGCCGCGAAACCTATTTTTTTCGTCATTAGGGACCTCTGAAACGGATTTGTGTCATGGTCGGAGGTTCGTCTAAGTTTCAGCTCTCAAGTGTGTGTGTGTGTATGTACTAGATTGATCCTAACGTTTCTATGAGACTCGATAACTTTTGAACACTTTCTCGTATCGAACTGAAACTTGGTAAAAACCGACCTTTTTAATGTCCCGAATCCTATTGTTTATGAAATATGCGTGACGTCATAAAACCAGAATAATGACTCGGCGTAAATTTCAAAAAGATTATAAAACTTCAAAATATTCTCTGATCGTACTCAAATATTATACACATGTACTAAAATGTTTAGTTAACACATACATGATAAAATTTATTATCAGCAGTAGTTCTTGTTTTATCGATTGACATATATAACATAATTTAAACAAATTACGTTTTTGTTACTAATAGATTTGAAAATTGGCTTATATCGTGGCAGTATGCCACTTATATAAACTAGTAACAGTAAAACTAGTAACAGTAACATAACGAACTGATATAGGAATAGAACCGTGTGGCTGCAAAGCGACCTCATGTATTTAGCAAAAACCAATGTGGTGCGCGTCAAGTTAGAGTTTCAAATTGAATTTAAGATGTTTACCACAAGGTACTACTCATTTATATGTTTGGTGTACAGTGGCGGTATTGGCGAATGGTTTGAACCACCTGCCCTCGCTTGCAGCTCCGGGGCTAAATTTATAACTAGTAGTCAGTATAATTTCGTCTCAGGTCATGTGTATCCTGTGTTCTCGTCTTATATACCTCGATAAAGACCATAATTCTCAATAGTAAAATAAAAAAAATAAATACGAAATATTGACAACAAAACAAATACGAAGTATTAAAAACAAAATAAATACGAAGTATTAAAAACAAAATAAATATGAAATATTAAATCAAAATTAATACGAAATATAAAAAATAAAACAAATACGAAATAATAAAATCAAAATAAATACGAAATATTAAAACAAAATAAATACGAAATATTAAAACAAAATAAATACAATACATTAAAAACAAAATAAATACGAAATATTAAAAACAAAATAAATACGAAATATTAAAAACAAAACAAATACGAAATAAATGCTCACATTATTGATTCCAATCTCCTCGCGGCCGATATCTGCTTCAAATTTACAAAAATACTAAAATGTCACAAAACAAATCCAAAACACAAAAATTTAATTTTATATTTCCGTCCACGATTTACGACACTTTGGTACCAAAAATAGTGACTCGTACGGTGGCGACCAGTGGCGTTTAGAAAGTCTACTGGAGCTGTGATGTCGCAGCGTATCGTACTTATAGAACAAGTTTAAAACATTCTCATACTGATAACATTGGTTTTACACTTACAGTTATATATGTCCATCAATAAACCTATACAATAACAATATTAAATACAAAGTTTGAAAAAATATTTAATTTTGCCGTAATGCAAATTATAAAAATATATATTATTTTATTTACATACCATGCTTTGATAACATATGTTTGCAAATAAATATATACAATTAAATGAAATATATTCGTTGATAATAAAAACGTTATCCATGTTTTAAATAAGCTTATCAATTAATAACTTCGTTATGTGTTTATGTATTTGTGATATGATTTGTTATTTATTTAAAACATAAATGAGAATTATATACGTTGGAATTAGTAAGACGAAATTTGAATAAATTGGTCAGTATTGGTTTACATATAGGATCGAAATGGCGGTATATTGTCTGAACGCAGGTTGAGTCTTCGAGTGGGGTATATGATTAGGTAAGGATGAAAGGTAAGTTAGGATAGTGTAAATAGGTTGTTTGTAAGTGTTAAAGTCAAGTGTAATATGACGTCAGTGTAAGCAAATATGATTTAGTCATCAAGTACATTGTTTTATATTTTCTATGGGCAGAATCAAACATGTTGAGCTAGAGCCTATAGATATAATATATATATATATATATATATATATATATATATATATATATATATATATATTATATATATATATATATATATATATTATATATATATATATATATATTATATTATATATATATATAATATATAATATATATATATATATAATTTTACAACCATCAAATTTACAAGTAATTCTTGGTTTAGTCAAAAAATTCACTTTACATTACAAATGAAAAAAATTCCGCCATGACGCCTATTCCATTAGCCAAATTTCCAAAGGAAATTCGCTAAAAAACAGACAAAATGACAAATTATTAAAGTTCAAATTAAAATAATGATTCAGTTCCTACATAGGATTAAGCAATAATACTTCTTTGACTTTGTTTAAGCATTTTTGAGGTTTTAGAGCTCTTATACCATCTGGTAGGTGATTATATATTTTGATTTCCATGAAACTAGGACCTTTGTAGGTTTTATTAAGTCTTACTGATGGTAGTTTGAGGTCACAACCTCTCCTAGTCTCGTAGCGATGGAGATCACCTTGTTTTTGTTTAGAGCCCAAATTCCTCAAAACATATTAGATATTATTACTAGAGGGGCCCCATTGGTTGAATTTTGAAACATCGAAAAAGTAACCTGACTATCTTCCCCAATCAAAATAGTCAAATAAAAAGAATAAAATTACATTTACTTATGTACGATATGTACGACAACATTTCAAATAAATTCTCTCTATTTTTTGGTTTTCAATGGGGTCACTTTTTTGTATGGCAAATATTTTAGGGCGCTGAATAAAATAAAACCGGTCCGAAGTCGATATAATTTTTTATCGTTTCTTACGTTACATAAGTTTAAAACTACAAAATAATGCTGGCGCGGCGGTCCGTATGTCGGGCGAATTTCCTTTGGGTGTCGTGTTTCCGAGCTTAACAATTCATTTCTTGCTATTTATGCTTTATGACTTGAGCAGTTACTCAATTATCAAGCACTACTCGTAACTCATTTTATCAAAGAAAAACAAAGCGAGCCCTTTTTTAAGCATTACTAACACATGGAATCTAGAGTGCCTGTATAATCATGTGTCTGATTATACAGACACTCTACTGCAATCTAGCAAACGAAGCGAGCCTTATTACAGTCTTTCTTAAATAACCTATGCAATTTAGCGAGCGAAGCGAGCCCTTTTTATTAATTTTTGTTTTTATATTTTAGAATACAAGCGTGCGAATGTTTCCCTATTTGCTTTATCAAGCGAGCGTAGCGAGTCAGCATTAAATATTTTTATTTGATGCATTCTTCTACTTCTGTTCTAAGTTATTGATGCAACGCATTACTGGTACTGATTGAGCCTCTCTAGTAATACCTTAGAATAATACTATATATAGAAGGAGCACTACTGATAACACGAAAGGCGGTTCACTGGTGCACTTAAGTAATGCTGCCACCCTAACAATATACAATTTTCTAAAACAAAAGTTGGCAATTCTTCCGGTTGCTGAATTATTATGTTCTATTATTAATTAATGATTGATTATTCATAAATACTAATATAAATATCGGTGCATTACAATATTTTAAGCATTTTAAATTGTGTTTCACGTATTTATTAAATTATATAATAAGTAGTCCTCGTCAACTAAATGTAGATTCTTGTATTCCGCCACCCTTTTGCCATCTAAGACCAGTTTTATTAAATACTCAGCAGGTGTTTTAAGTTATTATATTTGTTCTTTACGATCTTTCTTCATTAATAGATATTTATGATAAATATTTAAAATAATGTTTTGTTGTCAGGTTGGCAGCATTACTTAGTTGCACCAGTCAGCCGGCTTTTGTGTTATCAATGGAATTACATTGTGTTTACGGCCCTGTGCTCCTTCCTTAGAATAATACTATATATAGAAGGAGCACAGGACCGTAAACACAATGTAATTCCACTGATAACACGAAAGCCGGTTGACTGGTGCAACTAAGTAATGCTGCCAACCTGACAATAAAACATTATTTTAAATATGTGTCATAAATATCTATTAATGAAGAAAGATCGTAAAGAACAAATATAATAACTTAAAACACCTGCTGAGTATTTAATAAAACTGGTCTTAGATGACAAAAGGGTGGCGGAATACAAGAATCTACATTTAGTTGACGAGGACTACTTTTTATATATAATTTTAATAAATACGTTAAACTACAATTTAAAATGCTTAAAATATTGTAATGCACCGATATTTATATATTAGTATTTTATGAATAATCAATCATTAATTATAATAGAACATAATAATTCAGAAACCGGAAGTATTGCCAACTTTTTTTTAGAAAATTTTATATTGTAAGGGTGGCAGCATTACTTAGTTGCACCAGTGAACCGGCTTTCGTGTTATCAGTAGTGCTCCTTCTATATATAGTATTATTCTAAGGCTCCTTCTATATGTAGTATTATTCTAAGGTTTACGGTCATGTGCTCCTTCTATATATAGTATATAATTATATATAATTATTCTAAGAGTAATATATATCTATCATAGAGATAATATAATTAGAGAAGCCCCATTGGTTGAATTTTGAAACAACAAAAAAGTAACCTGACCTCCTTCGCTAAAATTATAATCAAATTATCAGTACAAAATTACAGGAACGTATATAGAAGAACGTTAAAAATACAATACAAATCAAAACCCTAATAATATGCGGAAAGCTCTAACCCTACCTTACTCTTGAAGGAGGTTTTAATGTGGTTGCACAGAGCCCCCGAGAGCCCCAAAATGATGCTTCAGGTCTTTCAATGTATTGAGATAGGCTATGACCCCTCTAGTATATATCTCTATGATATCTATGTTGAAATGCATTGTTATATCATTGTAACCAAATATTATAGATGACAGCGGCTCGCTTAGACGAGGAGTCGTAATAATCTTATTAAGCATTATTACAATCTTTTAGTAGACAATTTTGATTTTCTTTTGATGAAAATAATTTTCAATCTTTTAAGTTTTACAATTAAATACGACACCCTATGAAGGTTGAGAATAAGCAATAACAAAAAACTGGTGAGCGACTAATGAGCGAGCACTGAGTTTTGCAACACTTGGTCGACCGTTGGATCCCGGGATCCGTTACAAGGTCCAGAATTTAAAACATGTATTTCAGTCGTGTCGTCGGCCGTCGGGTTTATTTTTAGTCAATTTTAATGTTATTTTAGATAATTTTACCTGGATTTGCTCATTATAAGTGCTCTTGGCGTGTGATATTGTAATATTTAAGTCGGTTTAGCTCGTGATATCGTATGTTTAATGTCAGTTACCTGTAGATCATTTTGTTTCGTATTATTGCTAAGTTTTGATTGTTATTCATGCTCTGCATCACGGTCTAGAAGGTAAGACTGGTTTATGATGCTGGCATAGTTTGATTTGCACATCCTATACCAACTTCCTCTGTCTTTAACTTGACAATTTTTATAAATTTATCGAAAAGTATATTGTTTGTACGCTGCATTTTGCTGGGATTCCGTTGCTTGCAAAGTATCCCCGTAGATGTACGCTCCTACCTTTTTATATCATTTGATACTACCGTGTTTTGCAAAACATGAATAGTTGACACAATATAATTGTGCGAGAGACAACTTAGGAATATAACAAGCAATGCATCTGGCAACTGTTCCATCATTCGACATTCGTCATCATTGATGGCTCGACATAATGTCATGTCCCACTCTGTTTCGTTATGTCTAACTCTGCAGGGCGCCGACAGAGCCTAAACTAACTCGGACCTACAATTAATTCCGAAGAATATAATGTGAAATATTTTCCAGAGATGAGCGGTGCTCTCTTACCACCATCATACATGGCAAGCAAAACATATATCATTTGATACTACCGTGTTTTGCAAAACTTAAATAGATGACACAATATAATCATGCGAGAGACACCTTCAGGCTCTGTCGGTGCCCTGATTAGTTAGACGTAACGAAACAGAGTGGGACATGACATTATATCGAGCTATCAATGATGACGAATGTAGAATGATAGAACAGTTGCCAGATGTAGCATTGCATTTTGCTTGTTACATTTCCCAGGTGTCTCTCCCACAATTATACTGTGTCCTACCTTTTTCCCTATAGGTGAAATGGACCATCTTTCAATCAAGGGAACTCTAGTTCACTTGTACTCACATCCTGCTTTGTTGATTTCTATCCGTTGCTAAGCAACTGAACATGTTCTCTTCATATAATAAAAAAAAAAAACTGCATTTAATGGTTGTTATAGCTAGTGAAAATTGCCAGGGTGGCTGGCATGGAGATATATACTAGAGGGGGCATAGCATAGAGATATATACTAGAGGGGGCATAGTATAGAGATATATACTAGAGGGAGCATAGCGTATCTCAATGCATTGAAAAGCCTGAAACATCATTTTAGGGCTCTCAGGGACTCTGTGTAACCACATTGAAACCTCCGTCAAGAGTAAGTTAAGGTTATAATAAATCAATTGATTTTGGCTTTCCACACATTTATTGTATTTTTAACGTTCTACTGTATAAGTTATTGTAATTTTGTTCTGATTATTTAATTATATTTTTAGCAAATGTTGTCAGGTTACTTTTTCAATGTTTTTTAACTCTGCAGTTTACTTTTTAATTCTTTTTATTTTTAAAATGATATTTTTGGTGGCTAGATTTACACTTATTAAAATATTGATTAATATTACATATGTATTTACAGTGTATCGTTAAGTTTAAAAATCCCCAAGGTCATAAGCATTTTGGGGATCGACCAATCAGAGAAGCCGCTGCCAACCCCTCTCTTGAAAGAGAAAAAAAAATTCCCTACTCCCATAACCCCTGTAGGGAAATAACCTCCTTCCCGGCATTCGTTCACTTCGTTTGTGGTTCTTCTTGTGTTTATTATTTCCCTTCACAATTCATTTTTTTTCCACATTTGCATACTTCCTAAATAATAAAACTACACAAAAGAAATGTAGAAACATCGCCAAGAAAACACGGGTAACATAACCTGATTTGTTTACAAAGTTTTTTCCCCGCTGCCTTTTTGTAGGGATTTTTTTTTTTAGAATCGGTGGTGCCTAAACTGAGCTGTCAAGATTTTTAAAATTGTAGATACACTTTAGGATGAGTTTGACAAGTGTCTGTTCTTTTAATCTCATTCTATTGAATTGTTTGCAATGTAATTAATGATACTTCTTGACAAATATATTTCATTTCATTTCATGTTTCAAAATTTAACTTGTAAGGCCCCTCTAGTAATATCTCTGTGGTGGCTGGCATAGGCATATATTACTATTGGTTGAATTTTGAAACTTCAAAAAAGTAACCTGGCCACCTTTAACTATGAATATAATCAAATAAACCAAAACAATATTCAGTATCTTATATAGTAGAACATTTATAATACAAATACAAAAAAAATATTTCTTATAACCTTAAGTCACTCTTGAAGGAGGTTTTTATCACTTTAATCAGTACTAATTTAAGTATAGGAGCGCCTGACATAGCTCTCTTATGTGTCAGTTATTCTTGGTCCCCAGTGCAGGGCCGTAGCTAATTTTGAAGGCTCAGGCACCTAATCCTGCTTGAATCCACCAATAGGATATTTTTATATATTTTCTTCCCAAAATGATTGAGTTGCATCTAGAGGTGGCATTCTGTAAGATACAGCAATAAAGATGTTACATATAGTCTATTCCACCTCTTCAAATACCAACATTTAACATACATATATAACCAACATATTATCATGGTGTAATTATGATTAGTTTGTATGGGTTTGCAGGTTACAGACAGAGAAAGCAGTGACAATATGCCGACTGAATCACCGAGATCAACCCTTATGTTCAGTGCTCAGACCCACTCTTACAAGCTCAAGCTAGAGAATGAGAGTGCTCCGGTTACCAGTGCTTCCGTGGAGAGGACCCCCGGCAAGAAATTACCGTCGCCTAAGCTTTACCGGGTTTTACCCAAATACAACACACCTGTGCGCAGGCCTCTGAGGAACCCTTTCAATGAGAGACTCATAGACACTTTCAACGCACCCACCTGCTCCCCTGATTTCAATATAAACACACAGTCTCCTCAGGTAGAACATACAAATGACTTTTTCTGGACGGCAGAAGACTTGTGGAGGATAGACCCCGCCCCCATAGACAGTCCACAGACAGATGTCGAGGATAATATAGACGAAGAAACCGAGTCTCTAGCCCAAGAAGCTATAGAGCGATATTTTCAAGAATCACACAATATTCTATCACCCATAGGCAGTCCCAAGTCAGTTGTTTTGTACAATCGAGGTGTGACGCCCGAAGTCGCAACACCGGTTGCAGAAAGAGCCATGTCGACACCTTGTACAAGGTTCGACTCGCGTCGTATAGTCAAGACGACTGTTTCTACCCAAACCTTGCTGTCGTTCTGCTCCGACCTTCCCCAGCACTTGCTGAATCAGCTCAAGCCCTTCATGAATAGCTTGGAGGAAGTGAACTTAAACAACGACAGTAGCAGCATGAGCACATCTACCCTGCGCAGGAAACTGGAGTTTGACGAGGTTCCCAGCAGCGGTGACGAGGAGGGGGTTGTGCTGCATAGGTTCTGCCCCTCGGTGAGTATGCCATTTGCTTAGATAACCTCCCTCTGCCTGGTCACTAGCCAGCCCTGAGTCGAATTGCTGCCCTCTCCCTAGGGAGCAAACACATGACTTGTCCTCCTACCCATCTAAAAACAGAGTCTAGTTGAATGTTGCGAACACCATAAAAGGTATTACAAAACTCAATTCCCTAAGAGCAGCATACATAAATAAATTCATAGTAATAAGTACATTTTCTAAATTAACAATATCACATGTAAAGTTCTAATACATTGGTTAAAAATATCTACAAATCAAATAATTAATAAAGAAAAAGATTAAAAAAATTATTTTTGTGGACTTTTGAAAAAAAATAAAAACAGATTAATTACACAAAAGTCCTTTATTTTTTAATATATAATAATAACTAAGCTTTCGACTAAAAATTAGTCATCATCAGAGTTTAACAAATATAAAATATAAAATAAAAATACAATTTTACAGACTACTTCTTATTGTTGTTTTTACATAACTTGTTCATATTGTGTTTAGAGTAGTTATCTTGAATTTTCTTAATATTCAAAATATGAAGTAGTTTGTAAAATTGTTCTTTTATTTTATATTTGTTAAACTCTGATGATGACTAATTTTTAGTCAAAAGCTTAGTTATTAAAATATATTAAAAAATATAGGACTTTTGTGTTATTTGTTTGTTTTTATTTAAAGAAAAAGATATTGTGATTATTAATGGGAGCCTTATACTCGAAAGACTGTTAATATTTTGGGAACCCTACATGTCGTGTCATAATGAATTAGCCCATTATTGCGCTTTCAAAACATTTATTAATGGTTTATTATAATATAATTATAATAATGCCCGTTTAGAGCCTTTCGGCTCATCTAGGAGTAGTGCATGACATAGTTTCAGGGTTTAAGCCACTAGAGTGGGTTAGCATCTCATTGCCAGTCATTTGAATTATCTGTCCTCACTTACTGATAGGACTGAGTCACCCGTGGTGTAGTCGTTAAGGTACGTGGCCAATACACAGAATGAATGGACTTTAAACTTCCGAGTTTATTTAGACATGGGTTCAATCCCCGCATGGGTCTCTGGGATTTTTATGAGAGGAATAAAAATTCTGCGTACCACGTCCTTCAGAAGGGACGTAAAGCCGGTGGTCTCGAGCCTGTGTGTTGTCAGGTACTCTTTAAAGATCCCTTACCCTAAATGAAACTGGGTATAGGCAAAATTTAGGACCCTCATAGTAGATTTCTTATAATGCTATAGTGTGTCTGCCTTGTAGTTTACAGTGTATGGAGGTTTGGTTTAACAGGTAGGGCACGTGTTGTTCCTAGTTTTCACTAGAGTATAAGAGTCAGTGAAAATATGTATGATTGCTTGAAAAAACCACGAGAGGAACCATAGAAATACACGGCTCTTCTGTCTAGATTAAATGAAATATACCTACATTTGAAATTAAAAGGAGTAGAACACTATCTTAGGGAGCTGGCAAAAAGGGCCAACACGTGGCCTACTTGCCTGGTAGCTACTACCAATCCCCCCATATTACTACTACTGATAGGACTGAAAGTAAGTCCCCTTTAGATACATGAACTTTACACTGCATGCACTTCACACCTCTAAGTTATGTATTTCCTCTGACCTGTGCAAACAATCTATGTGTAGGATTGGACACCAGACAAGGTGAAGGCAGAGTTGTTCAGCAAGTCTCCAGACATCTCTCCCATAGCCGAGGGAATCAAGACAGACTGCTTTAACTTCACCAGGGAGATGGCCATCGACATCACCACCTCCCCTATCTCCCGTATGTATTCACCTCTCTCTGCTACCATAACCTTTTGTTCTGCTTTAAACCAATTTTTTGTCTGAAAATATACCTTAAATTATGAAGAAATAAATAGTCTCCCTGTCAGAGTGGAGCCCTTTATAGTCTCCCTGTCTAGAGTAGAGCCCTTTATAGCCTCCCTGTCCAGGTGGAGCCCTTTATAGTCTCGTGTCTAGAGTAGAGGCCTTATAGTCTCCTTGTCCAGAGTGGAGCCTTTATAGTCTCCTTGTCCAGAAGTGGAGCCCCTTGTAGGACTTTTAGTCTCCCTGTCTAGAGTAGAGCCCTTTATAGTCTCTTGTCCGGTGGAAGCCCTTTATAGTTCCTTGTCAGAGATGGAGCCCTTTTATGATTCCCTGTCTAGAGTGAGCCCTTTAGTGCTCCCTGATCCGAGTGGAGGCCCTTTATAGTCTCACACTGTCTAGAGTTTAGGGGGGGGGAGGGGGGGGGGGGGGGGGGGGGGGGAGGGAGGGGGGGGGGGGGGGGGGGGGGGGGGGGGGGGGGGGGGGGGGGGGGGGGGGGGGGGGGAGGGGGGGGGGTGGAGGGGGGGGGAGGGGGGGGTGGGGGGAGGGGGGGGGGGGAGGGGGGGGAGGGGGGTGGAGAGGGGGGGGGGGAGGGGGGGGGGGGGGGGGGGGGGGGGGGAGGGGGAGGAGGTGGGGTGGGGGGGGGGGGGGGGGGGGGGGGGGGGAGGGGGGGGGGGGGGGGGGGGGGGGGGGGGGGGGGGGGGGGGGGGGGGGGGGGGGGGGGGGGGGGGGGGGGGGGCGAAGAGAAGGGGGGGGGGGGGGGGGGGGGGGGGGGGGGGGTGGGGGGGGGGGGGGGGAGGGGAGGAGGGGGGGGGGGGGGGGAGGGGGGAAGAGGGGGGGGGAGGGGGAGGGGGGGGGGGGGGGGGGGGGGGGGGGGGGGGGGGGGGGGGGGGGGGGCGGGGGGGGGGGGGGGAGGGGGGGAGGGGGGGGGGGGGGGGGGGGGGGGGGGGGGGGGGGGGGGGGGGGGGGGGGGGGGGGGGGGGGGGGGGGGGGGGGGGGGGGGGGGTGGGGGGGTGGGGGGGGGTGGGGGGGGGGGGGGGCGCGGGGGGGGGGAGGGGGGAGGGGGGAGGGGGGGGGGGGGGGGGGGGGGGGGGGGGGGGGGGGGGGGGAAGGGGGGGGGGGGGGAGGGGGAGGGGGGGGGGGGGAGTGGGGGGGGGGGGGGGGGTGAGGGGGGGGGGGGGGGGGGAGAGGGGAGGGGGGTAGGGGGGGGGGGGGGGGGGGGGGCGAGGGGGAGGGGTGGGGGGGGGGGGGGGGCGGGGAGGGGGGGGGGGTGGGGTGGGGGGGAGGGGGGGGGGGGGGGGGGGGGGGGGGGAGGAGGGGGGGGGGGGGAGTAGGGGAGGGGGGGGGGGGGGGGGGGGGGGGTGAGGGGGGAGGGGGGGGGGGGGAGGGGGGGGGGGGGGGGGGGGGTGGGGGGGGGGCGGGGGGGAGGGGGGGGGCGGGGGGGGGGAGGGGGGGGGGGGGGGGGGGGCGGGGGTGGGGGGGGGGCTTATATAGTCTCCTTGTCGAGTGAGAGCCCTTTTATAGTTCTTGTCCAGAGTGGAGCCCTTTATAGTCTCTTGTCCAGAGTGGAGCCCTTTATGTTCCCTGTCTAGAGTAGAGCACCTTTATAGTCTCCTTGTCCAGAGTGGAGCATTTTAGTTCTATGTCCAGGTGGAGCCCTTTATAGTCTCCTTGTCCAGAGTGGAGCCTATATAGTTCCGTCAGAGTGGAGCCCTTTAAGTGCAAAATTACATAAAGCTGGTAAAAAAATCGTCAATAAACTGAGTGTTTATTCATCAAAATTGCATAACTACAACCAGCAGTTATAGCAATATGCAAAAATTACTTAAAAATGCACTAAACATTGACATTTTTAGAAGAAAATCCTCTTCAAAAATTAACAATTTTTGGCAATTCCCAAATGCCAAAAAAAAACTAATAAAATTTGGTTTGAAGGAGTACAAAATTTGCATTTTCACATTTATTCAGGTCCGGCTTTTGGACTAATAGAGTTGGTTTATTAGAAATTAATTACCTTAATTAGCAATATATTTTAATTTAACTCTTTGACATGTTGAGGTTCAAAGCTGCATGTTCTGGTACACTTAAATAAAATAATTCTTTATTTGCTTAGGTGAACATAATGTAAAGATAAATTATGACAAAAGCATACATTATCACAAAATCAAGTTAAAATCGTCATTAAAAACTATTTTTAAAATATTAATAAACTCTAGTGAAACTAATTTTAAAATAAATATACATAATAATTATAACAGACAATCAATGACTTGATAGTAATGGTTTTTAGAGACAGGTTCTCAGTAATATTATAAAAAGGATTCTTTATCAAGAATGCCTTCAATTGCTTTTTAAAGATTCTTTAAAGGTAACTTGACTAGTATATCTTAACTTATTAAACAACTTAATACTAACACTGAATGCCCAACTTGGGACTTATTTAGCCTGTGCATTGGTACCGGGGGCAGCAAATGTTTGGACCTAGTACTATAACTATGATTGACTTTATTTTTCAAAAAAATCAGCTTCTTTTGATTTTATTGTGAGGATCTTAATTGAAGCTTTAGCATGCTTCGATCACCCAACATATATCAGAGCTCCAATCAGAAATCCAATAAGAAATCTTATTTTAAATTTTTTTTTTTAAAAAAACTAACCAAGTCGTATAAAAATACTATTAAGTAAACATAATTTAGAAAATAACTAACAGAAACTAAACTATTTATAAGAAACTATTTAATAAGGAAAAAAACTTTTAACAAGAAGACTAAAGCCGCGCACAAGCTCATGCTTTTGCGGCTTAAAGTTATTTTTTCTCTTAAAGAGTTTTGTAGTTGCTCTATTATAAAAATTATTTTGTAACATATTGTATTCACGAATCTAATTTTGTATTTATATAAAATAAACATTTATTATTATTATTATTATTAATCCTCAAGTAATGAAGGTTATAAGAACTACAAACTATTTAACTTTAATCATTTATTAATTCTACTTTAAAACATGTTTGACCAATATTATTCTTAAACTAGAAGGAGACTTGACTCATTTTCCCTAAAGGGGGTTATTTCTAAATCACAATAATTTCATGTCATATTACATACCTGTGGTACTTTTCACTCAGGAACCTAAAACCACTCTACCCTCTCCAGGCCAAACACCTTGCTTCCCCACTCTGTGTTCCCTTCTCTCTAATCTTACCCCTTTCTCTAGTTATAGATGACTCCCTATTTTCTAGCTGAGGTAATCATATTGGACTTAGAATTAGATCATGCAATCTAATCAAGAAATAACTATAATTTGAAAGGACCGGAGTTAATGTCCTTTAAGCTAAACTAGGACAGAATGTCACGTATATGAATTTGGTCAATTGGATCCAAATTCATTCGTGACATTATATAAAGAGTGAGAACTTGGACACTAAACCACCAAAATTAAACAAAACAGGAAATATTTTTAGTTTTTATGTTGGTCAGGGATTTCTAATGAGCTGGATCTAGCAGACGTGTTACGTTATAAAGAAGGGATAGAACTTGCTTATTAATGACTTATTGTTGGGTTCTTATTCTTTCCAATCTATCTAAAAAAGTAATTCCATGCAGAAAGATGACACAGCATACGGCAGGCTTATATTGAACTCATGAAATAAAGCTAAGTTTTTAGAATTATGTAAAGATTTTATTTATTTAATAAATAAATAAATAAAAATAAATTTCGTTTTGGTAGGTTACTAATGAATTATTAGAGACACTAGAACGAATTGGAGTTTGAGGAATAGCATTGAACTTTTCAAAATAACTCTTGAGCAATATAAAATAGGAAAAGAAAAGTTGGAGTGACAACAGGCTTTTGAGTGAAGCTGTCGAGATAAACTTAGGGATTCCTCAAGGAAAATACTTAGGGCTGATACTATTTGTAACAATATTTATTTGTAAAAATAATATTTTATATTGCGAAACTTGCTTTATAAAAAATTATATTTTTCCAGGGAAAAATAGTTTTTAACCTCCTGGTGGTTTTCAAAATAACGGTATTTAATAAGTTTCAGGTCACAAAATGCTGAGAAACTGAAACCCTTTGGTACAAAATATTGAAATTAAAATATGATAAAGTTTATAATTGTCACTTGAATTATCCGTTTCAGGTGTTTTTAAAGCCTCCTGAGTGGTTTACATAAAGTTGTCTGTCTGTGTGTGTGTGTGTGTGTGTGTGTTTTTTTGCATGCTCCATATGAATATTACATGCATATAGGCTGCATTTTTATTTATTTTCTTAGGACTCTAGGAATTTTGATATATTTATTAATAAAATACAAATTCACAATACAAAAAAAAAATTAAGTATTTTCAATTCTAAAGTTGTCCGTATTTTACATATATTTCCTTTTTTGGTAAATCACAGCTATGTAAAATTCTGTTCATGAATTCTTCTTATCAGTTTCATCAAAACCCATTTCAGCAGTTTATTTTATCGTATTTTAAATGAAGGGCTTTCAGTGTCTCAGGATGAGTTTCCAAAATTTCAGATTTTATTTTTGCCAGATATTAATAGTCATACTTACATTCCTTGAAAGGATAGGGAACTAAATAAGGTGAAAATAGAAATACTAATAATAATATTGTAGATAATTATATAAGTAATAATGTTATAGATAATTAGATAAATTTAGGAAGTCTATAAGTATACTCTTATACTTTCTCTTTTTTTTTTCCTCTATTATTATTATTTTATTTTTATTTTATTTTATTCATTATCTACTTTGATATTCATTTAGATATTTATGTTTTTATTTATTTATTTTTATAAAATTATTATTTGTTATCATAGATAGATACATAATATGTTTTAAAATTAACTATTATTATTTTTATACATTATATTACAATATACAATTATACATTTTACATTATATACATTATACAATTTATTATATTCATTTTTACATTAATATATATTTATTATTACACTATATAATACATAGAAATATTATTATACACACTACACACATACAATACACATACACACACACACATATACATACATATACATACACATATACATATACATATATACATTATACACATACATATACATATACATATACACACATATATTATACATACACATATTACATACCACATATATTATACACATACACATACATATACATATATTTTATTATTATTATGTATATTATTTATTTATTTATTTATTTTTTTTTATTATAAATATATTACATTATATTATATTCATTATTACATGATAGTATAGTATACATTTATAATTACATTGATAGAAATATTATTTTACTTATATCATAACTACATTCAAGTTTTATTTATACATACTTAAGAATTAATAATCTACAATTTTTAGGATTTTAGTATCGATTATTTTATTTTTTTATTTATTTTATTATTATTATTATTATTTTTTATTTTTTTATTTTTTTAATTGTATTCATTATAATTATCAATATATGTAATTTTTATTTATTTTGTTTTGATTATTATTATTATTATTATTATTATTTTATTTATATTTTTATTTTTTTTTTTACATCTAAATGTTTACATTATAAAAGAAATTATGTTTTATATATTACACTTTATTTATGATTTTTATTTATCCGTTTATTTAGAGGCATTTTGCATTAATATTCATTTACAAGGACACGTAACTTATTTATCTTGTAATTTTAATTTCTTTAAAACTGTAATACAAATTATACTATTGATATATAACTATGTTTAGAAATTTTTATTCTATATTAAGTACTTTTATTTTGGTAACTTATGATTATAATTAAACTTTTTATAAAAAGTATTAAGTGAGTTATTTCTTTGGTTTTATTATTTTGTCATTTATGCTTTTTGCAAATTTTAAAAAGTAAACATAATTTTTCTTATTTACTAATAATTTCTTTTCAACAGGCCATTGTTGACCACCAGCCTCCAAATCCAACTTTAATATTCTTCGGTCCAATTCTAGGATTTCACAGTCGTAAATTAGATGATCTATTCCTTGAGGTACTCCAGGAGAGCAAACACAGTCAGGTTCGTCGAGCAGTTGAAATCTGTGAAAATATGTTCCGAATCGTCCATGTTCTGTAAATATTTGTGATAAAAGATAATTAACTTTTATGTGATCATAATTAATCCTGTCTTGAATTGTTGGAAAAAATTCTTTGGTTTTTAATCCTTTCTGCGAAGCCTGCCATCTTACATTCCACATTTCTATTTCTTTCTGTCGACAAATAGCTCGAAAGTAGCTTTTTGGAGCGTTCTTGTACTCTACATGCTGATTTTTATCTGTGGCCGCTTCTCCTGCCAATCTATCTGCTTCTTCGTTCCCTCGTGTTCCAACGTGAGCTTTTGTCCATCCAACGTATATCTGTGTATTGTGTACTTGAACCAGATGATCAGCCTTGCTTCTTATTTGTTCAATTATTGAAGAATGCTTTCTTCTGTTCTGAATTGCTAGCTCAGTTACTTTGCTATCTGTTAATATTGCTGCTCTTCTAATCCTATCTTTTCCATTAACTTCGATCCATTCCAAAGCTCTTAAAATTGCAAATGCCTCAGCTTGATTGTTTGAGCATGCATTACTCAAGCGATACTTTTTAGAGTCCACTTCATTCTGGTGACAATCATAAACTACATATGCACTTCCACAGAATCATCTTCTTTCTTGCTTCCGTCTGTATAGATTATAACGTCATAAGCAATATCTTCTGTGTAATTCCATATTGGCATATCAGTAGCAGGGTGCATCCATTCATCACAAGGTGTTGGCTTATCATAATCAGGAGGGTTGTCACCAAAAATTCTTTCCATTACTTCGTACTTATAACCTTTTTCCAGGTAGTACTCGGCTGCTGTTGAAGTTGCTTTAATACAGATCGGAATTACATTGGCTACAACACAAACCGCATCATACGATACAGTGCGAAAAGCGTGAGCAACTCTAATTGCCATTAGTCTCTGAGTTCTTTCCAACTGTTTGGCATTGTCTTTCCTTCGAAGAGCACAAAACCATGCTGGAATAGCGTATAATAACGATGGAATGAATGCACCATTATAGATTATACTAAGAGCTTCACCACTGATCCCCCAGTAAATCTTTGCTGAGCGAGCCAAACTATTTACCATTTGCATTGCTCTTGCACAAACTGTGTCAATGTGCTCTCTAAAGGTGAACCTCTCATCGAAAATCACTCCGAGATACTTCATTTTATTTGTAGGGGACAGTTTCTGCCCCCTAATGTAGACGTTAATGTAGTTGATCACTCCTCTTCTTTGTATTTGCAGCATGTGAGATTTATTTGAGTTGAACTGTAAATGGTTTTCTTTAGCCCATATTTCTATCTTATTAATAGTTTCCATGACCAATGCTTCCAATTCCAAGAGGCTTCTAGCAGAACACACAAGAAGAAGGTCATCGGCGTAGGCAGTTAATAAAACATCCTTACTAAACACTAATTTTAACAGTGAATCATAAATGATGTTCCACAAACCTGGTCCACAGCAAGATCCCTGAGGACAACCTTGATACATTTTTCTAATGCGAGATATTGAATTTAATACTATTTTAGCAGTTCTGTTTGAGAAAAAACTTTTAATTAAGTTGAATAAGTTCTTAGGGCATTTGAGTTTCATGAGCTGAGCCAGTATTGTTGGCCACCAGGCGCTGTCAAAAGCTCCTTTGACATCTAAAGACACCATAACTACTTTTTTCTTTTCATTTAAATTCTTCTGTATGAAGTTTATTACTTTCATTAAGGCATCTACTGTTCCAACTTGTGGTGTGAATCCGAACTGATTATGACTAGTTAACTTGTTACTGCGCAAGTAGTACATTACTCGATTTATAAGGAGCCTTTCGAGGATTTTACCCCGACAGCTAAAAGGCTTATCGGTCGATACTTAGAGGAATCAGTTACATCTTCCTTGCCAGGTTTTTCAAGAATTTTTATCATTGATCCTTTCCAAATTGTTGGGAAGAAGCCAGATCTTAAACAACTATTGTATATTTGAAGTAGGTATTTAGGGTACAAAGAAAATATTTGCTGAAAGATTTCTTTCGTCAAACCATCTTCCCCAGGAGTTTTGCTCGAAGCCATATTTTCCAAAACATCATTCAATTCTTGTAGGGTAAATGGAACATCGTTGTTCGTATCAATTTCTTGTTGAAGAGCACGTAAAACTGTTGCTTTTTCATCTTCACAGACTTGAGGGATAAACTTGTCCATATACATCAACTGTTTCTTCTAAATTTTTGTCATAGATCCATCTTGTTTCTCAACTGTTGTTAAATTAGTAGGTTTCCTCAATTTGCCTACAGCGGATTTATACAAAGATCCCCAAGGATTTTCTGAGCCAACTGTATTGCAATAATGTTTATACGATTCTTTCTTTGATTGTAATATTAGCGTAGAGTACTGTTTTTGTTCATTTAGATACATTTGTTTCCTGGCATCTCGTAGAACTTGATTGTTATATGTTCTTTGATATTTTCGTTTCAATGCTCTCACGTGTTTTCTTTTAATATCAATTTCGGTGTTCCACCAAGGAACTGATTTTTTATGGAAACAAGTTTTCTTCTTCACTTTTTGCAAAGTATTATCACACGCAGCTACCCATGCCTCCTGAGATTTCTCCACAACTGAATTTATATCATTTGTCCGAACCCATGTACACAACATTTCATCCAAGCCTTCTTTACCACCAACATCTTTTTCGCTGGCTTGTATCATTAAACTAAATAAGCTTTTTAATTCGTGTTCAAATTTAGTCCAATCTGTTTTTTCATTTATCCAATATTTTTGATATAAGTCTAAATTAGAAGTTTTAGGATTATTAACATGAATCGAAAAACTTAGATACATGTGGTCGGAACAACTAATTTCATCCAAATTTTTCCAACTATGGACGTACGGCAGCGTTATACTGTTAACTAAAGTTAAATCTATATTGCTTTGGCCTCTGCGATTAACAAAAGTTGGTTTTCCATCATCCTCATTTAAATAGTATAATGATTTTTCAGCAATAAATTGTTCTAATTTCTTTCCTCGTCTATCAGTTTGAAAGTCGTACCATACTCTTGACCTAGAGTTACTATCGATCGAGACAATCACGATTGAGCCATTAGCAAAATCTATAAGAGAAGAAATTTGGGCTAGATCTACATCTATGTCTTTGTTTAAGTCAAAATAGGCGCTAAGTAAAAACAATTTAAAATCCTAAAAAATTCACTTCAGCAAAAACTAAGTCTTGGTTCGATTTATCAGGAAACAAAATGTAATCGATTTCTTCATTATTTACTAACAAAGCTGCCCTTTTTCTTCCTTGGCCATTTTGTAACACTCGCATATTGGCTGGAAAGCCTGAAATCTTATTGTTGATGCAGTAAGGCTCTTGAATCGAAATTAAATCAAAATGATTTTTCACCAGAAAAGCATTTAAACACGCCGTAGCTTTGTGGGATCGCTGTAGATTAATCTGAAGGCATTTTATCTGTTTTGCATTTCTCGTTGACATGCTTATAGGTTTAGAAGCCATAGTCATAGTCAATATTTTCTTTTCTTTTCTGAATTCTAATTTGATTACACGGACATTTGTAATCTAAAGCAGCATGGTTAATTTTAAATTTATTGCCACTTTTTTCACTTCGGTTATGACTGATACAGTTAATACACTTGAAATGATGTGAATCGGCCACTGTACAATTAGAAAGTGCATGGGTTTCTGAGCACAACGGGCAAGTTAAAGTTCCTTTACATTCAGGACCAGACTTATGACCGAATTTATTGCAATGGAAGCACCTTAGAGCTGTTATGTAGTCGTCAGTGCGACAAGATTCCCACATAACACGCAATCTCGATAATACAACTTGTTCCTCAAAGACGGATTCACTTCCAAAATTAAGTGTCTTACTTTTTTATTCTTCCTTTGAATGATATTCTTTACTGTTATATGGTCAGTTGAAGAAATTATATTTGAATTTTGTTTTTTAATAATATCTTCTGCATTTTCTTTCGTTATATCCTCAGGTACATAGAAAACAATTATTTGAGGTTTTTGTTTTGGTATTTCTTTAGCCACTAACTCTCCCTGTAATTTATTATTAATATTGGTGCATACTTTTTTAGCATCTTCTAAACAGTCCGATTGAATTATTACTCCGTTATTACCGTCTGTCAGTTTAGTAATTTTCGTAACACCTATGCCGATTTCGTAAGGGTTAATTTTTTCCTTAATTAGTTGATGAGTGTCTTCACTAGTCTTTTCTTGGTCAATATGATTAACAACCACTTTAAATACTTTTTTAACTGTATTATCTCTTTTTGCAACTTCAGCGTAACTGTTCTGAGTAGTAATTTTTTCTTTTACCTTATCTTCTTTCTTCTTCTGTTCTTCAAGGTTTGAATTTTTTCTTTAAGTTTCCGATTTTCAGTTAGGGTGGAATTGTAAACTTCTCTAATAATTTTTACAGCATTTAAAATATCTTGTCTTAAGTCCTTTTTAAGATTACCACTCGTACGCGTTACATTAAAAAGGGAATCAAGAGCCGTATTAATTTTTTGTTCGTCAGAGTTGGACATTGCGATATAATGAAAAATGTTTTATTTGTTAAAAAAAGTGTGTGTGTGTGTTATCATTGTAGTTCTCAGTGTATTTATGCTAGAGAGTTGAAACTTAATACAAAAATCAATTTTTACTTCTAATTGTGCTGTCTGAAAATTAATTTTTAGAGGTATTATTATATGACTCAGCAAAAGGGTTGAAAATTCATTGCTTACATTTTTATCTAATGACAAGCATACATTTTTAAAAATTGAGTTAAATTTGGTCCAAGTCTGTTGGTCTGTATATAGTTACAAATTGCAATTATAATTAAACTATAATAATTATAATTATAACTAACTATTATACAATTATAATATAACTAAACTATTATACAATTTATAAATTTATAACTAAACTATTAACAATTATAATTATACTAAACTATAATACCAATTAATAATTATAAACTAACTATAATACAATTATAATTATAACTAACTATATGACAATTAATAATTATAATAAACTATTAACAATTTAATTATAACTAAACTATAATACAATTATATTATAACAACTATAATACAATTATAATTATTACTAAACTATATTCAATTATAATTATAACTAAAACTATTATACAAATAATTTATAATTATAACTAAACTATAATACAATTATAATTATAACTAAACTATAATACAATTATAATTATTATTAAGTAATGGCGTCAATGCAAAGACACAGCTATGTTATTTACACAAGTGTGTTTCAAGAGTTGACATGACTTGGTCATGTCTTGCCGTCAGTGCAAACTGCCTTTCTATAACTCATCTCAAAAGTTTTTATTTTACAAAAAAACTAAGATTAGATTATTTAATATTTTGGTATTTATTATTTTTAATATTGGTATTATAAAAAGCAAAGTGGGTAAAAAAATTAATTTGCCCAAATTCTTTTTTCTTTATAAACGCGTTACTTTGCTATAAAGAAGTTTTATCATAATACAAAATACAATTATACCCCCCTCTCCCACCCCACTGTAATTTATAAAATGTTTTTATGTTCGTAATTAATGAAGCATTAATAGATTTCTTTGATATAATATTATTCCCAAATAAGAAAATAATTAAAATTATTATAAGAGTGTTGTCTGTGAAAGTATTTATTAAAATTTAATATTTGGGACCATAAAGACACGATAATGAAAGCAATATTTGATGAGTTGTTTGACTTTGAGTGACTTATTTTGTTGCAGGTGATAAGAACAGATCTAGTCGGGGTGATATGAGCATAGATTTTGGTGAGAGTTTGGTGGACTCATCGGTGGTGAGACAGAGCTCCGGTGACACGGGGTACCAGACTAACTCGCTGGACAAGGCACGAGTCACAGACCCGGCCACCAGGTCGTACGTCTGTAATGCTTCTACTGCCCACACGGGGGTCACCTCTACTCCCTCTCGCAAGCAACATGTCAAGTACTGAACTCACCCTCTAGGGGGATTCCTTAAACACTCATCAGATGGTTATACTCTGTACTTGTATCAACAATGGTCTCAGAGTGCATCTGGAAACTGTAGAGCTTTGTTAACTTCACTCTCTTAAACCATTAGTTAGCGACCTCTGCATCGTACAGCTTTGCTATGGATTGTTACTCAGTCTAAACAGACGTATGGTCCTAACTACAGTACTGACCACTAAGTACTCTCAAACTGAAAATTTAATGCAAAACATCAATGCAAGCAAAATACATGCGAAGATAGAGTGTGAGGAGAAACTTGTTACTTTCTATGGTGAGTAGCAGCTCAAGCCGAGTGGCCTGGACTTGGAGTGGTCATGTCATGCCATGGTTGTGTGGCCTGGACTTGGGGTCATGTCATGCCATGGTTGTGTGGCCTGGACTTGGTGTCGTCATGTCATGCCATGGTTGTGTGCCTTGTGTGGTCATGCCAGGATCGTATGTCATGCCAGGTTGTGTGGCCGGACTTGGTGTGGTCATGTCATGCCATGGTTGTGTGGCCTGACTTGGTGTCGTCATGTCATGCCATGGTTGTGTGGCCTGGACTTGGTGTGGTCATGTCATGCCATGGTTGTGTGGCCTGGACTTGGTGTGGTCATGTCATGCCATGGTTGTGTGGCCTGGATTGGTGTGGTCATGTCATTGCCATGGTTGTTTCATGACATGCTAAACTCCGATCTAAACAAGAATAACTTTTTGGTCTGAAATTCATCGTGTGTAGAGGAATCCAGGAAAAAGGCTTTTGAAGAGAAAACACCTATTCAACTGTTGACAGTTTTCTGAAGGAGCTATCATAATATCTAGGACTCTGTAGTAATTACCAAATCCCTACAACTGTTTTAGTGATTACCCAATTACCACGACTGGGTATTGATTACCAAATCACCAGAATTAAGTAAGAGATTACTAAATCACTATGCCTGGGTAGTGAAAAAGATATTTGTAAATTCGATCTCATTTACTTGTGATAGAGGCTATTAAGAGTCTAGGAGCAAAATTTCACTGGTTAATGTTGGTACACCTGGAACCCTATGTGGTACTAAGAGTATGCTACAGCTGAATGAAGAGCTGAGTTGTAAGACTGACACAGTGCTACCAACTGGCACTTAACATCAAGTTGGACTCAAAATTATGAAATTTAACATATTAGTGTGATATAGAATGTTTAAATAAAAAGACTGTCATAATAAGACTTATTGGTTGAATTGAGTCAAACGAGTGGCTCTCAGGTTTACTGGAGTTTTGTGACGATTGTAGTGAAAACTGATTATTGTATAAAGATTGTTTGTATATAATATAGAGCTGGACTTGACCAACAAGTTGAGAAGACTGAGGGTATTGGTTTGAATTTCAAGCTGTTGTCGGGTATCTTGTCGTAATCTGTTTAATCGTAGTATTGACAGATGTGTGGACTGCAAGCTGTCACACTTAGAATAATACTTTATATAGAAGGAGCACTACTGATAACACGAAAGCCGATTGACTGGTGCAACTAAGTAATGCTGCTAACCTAACAAAATAAAATGTTTTTTTAATAAAGTTGGCAATATTTCCGGTTGTTGAAGTATTTAATTAAATTATTTATTAATGCTTCATTACTTATTAATTCTAAATGTATAAAATGGTTAATTATAATATTTTAGGTATAGAAAATGTATTTGAACGATTATAACAAGAAAAATTTTAATTATGCATTATCGAGATGGCCGATAGTTTGATGCGTCTTGTCTTTACTTAAAATAATGCAAGTCATTTACAGAGGGAATGTTTTTCATATTATTTTACGACTATTCATATGTTTTTTACTAAACGAAATTTGTCTAATGGATCCGTGTTTACCCACGTATGTAAATGAAACAAACTTATTTAGTTTACGAAATAAATAATAATGTGTATCATTGTGTTCAAAAAATAGTATATGAGACTATTGTATGACATCAGAACTGGATACTTGCATTGTTACTGTATTGCTATCATACAATATTTAAATTTATAATAGGGGGGGAGTCAAAATATTTAAATACGACAGGAACTAATAAAAAATTTAAATAATGGCGGGCTAGCACACCGACTATGTAAGGATGGCAACATAAAAGCAAAAAAAAATATGTTGTTGTCAGGTTGGCAGCATTACTTAGTTGCACCAGTCAACCGGCTTTCGTGTTATCAGTAGAATTACATTGTGTTTACGGACCTGCGCTCCTTCTATATATTGTATTATTCTAAGCTGTCACGTCATATTGTCAAGACCAGTAACAACTTCTGTTTGATTACTAAGTGCACCTCTGATCCTTCTTGACTTGTTGGTCTGCTCCTAGTGTGATATAGCTGTGTTCTGTAGCGAGGCAACCTCCTCCATACCTCTGCCAACCTACCCTATATCAGTGTTACCATCAGCAAGGTTCTTACAACTGTTTGTACTTTTAAAGCTTATAGATGTTTGTACCAAAGATGATAATATTTGCTAAAAGAAAATGAACTACTTGGATAAAATGTAACCGTCATTTTGAGGTGAAACTTGCTCTGGTTGGCAGCCCTGCAGTGCTTAGGTTGCTTGCGACACAGTGCTTTGGTTGGCAGCCCTACACAAACTGCAACCAAACACACAGCTTAAAAGACTAATTATGTTAATTCATAAGATATTTTTTGAATAAATGAAATTAATTATTTAGATTTGTTTATTGTTTATTATATTCATTTCCTAAGAGCGGATCTGTTTACAAAACCTTTGTTGAAGGTGTTTGCCAGCTATCAGCAGAGAAGTTAGTAGCTGTCTGCTGGTATTTCCCAGTCATCAGCAGAGAAGTTAGTAGCTGTCTGCTGGTATTTCCCAGTCATCAGCAGAGAAGTTAGTAGGTGTCTGCTGGTATTTCCCAGCCATCAGCAGAGAAGTTAGTAGCTGTCTGCTGATATTTCCCAGTCATCAGCAGAGAAGTTAGTAGGTCTGCTGGTATTTCCCAGCCATCAGCAGAGAAGTTAGTAGCTGTCTGCTGGTATTTCCCAGCCATCAGCAGAGAAGTTAGTAGCTGTCTGCAGAGAAGAATTATGTGCTTAGCAATCTCTATAGCTTCCCTGATGAGCCTGTCTCGATATTGAGAAACATTCTTTAGTACTTCTGTTTTATCAAAATTAATAAGATGACCATGACAGTTTGCAATCTCGTGATTGCAAACTGACAATTTTTTGTCGTGGTGTGTTTGATGTGCTCGGCTTAACGAGTAGATATGAGTCTACCTATCTCTCTGATATAGACTTTACCACAGCTACAAGGGATCTTGTCAGTCAAAGGGCCGCACCTGAAAAAATGTGACTCATTTTGTACTACTTTAAACCAAATTTTTCTAAAAATATACCTTAAATTATGAAGAAAAAACATAGTCTGCCTATCCAGAGTGGAGCCCTTCATATGATTGTGCCTCAAAATTGTATGAAACCGCACTAATTTCAGTTTTCTTGTAATAAGTGGTTCACTGCGCGCAAGGATGTTGAATAAAGGGGATGACGCATTAAGGAACATTTCTGACCCCATGGAAGTTGTGTGAGATAGAGAATAGGAGCAAACTTACCTTCCTCTTGGTTATAATGAACATTTTCTAATCGACTGTACTAGACTGACACAAACCATGACAAATCACAAAATTCCCACAAACTTACCTGACCTCTAGGGAATGACGAAACCAATATCAAAAACTTATTTAATTAACTAAAAGAAACTGATACATTGGCTGAAATTTAAACCTTATCAATCCCTATTACCAATCTATTGTATTAATCCTTTTTATGTATTATTATTCTTATTATTATATTTTTTTTGCTTTTCACTTATCCCTGTTTTTATTTGAAACATCTATTCTCTTGTTTTATTGTCAATTTAACCCCTTCAAATTTAATCTTTATTAATTAATTATTAAACTAATCAAACTTAAAAATTTGTCTTATGCTGTCCATCAAAAACTGTCCCAAAAAAAAATCTTTTCCTTTACGTTGTTTTCCTTGTTTTACCAATGTTAATCATAGTTGTTGCGTGGAGCTAATAATGTCTAATTAAGCACCACATTAAATAAATAAACAATGGGAAACCATTGAGAGGTAAGTTTGCCTCTAAAATTTAAGACCTGCGCTGTTATAAGAATTGTAAGCATGCGCAGTTTGTACCAAGCATGTGCAGTTGGTTTTTGACGTGTGTTTCGTGTTGAATTCTCTTTATTTTGTGATTTTTGATGGGGTCACTTTTTTGTATGGCAAATCGACTTAGTGCGTCATCCCCTTTATTCAAGATCCTTGCCTGTGGGTCTTGTGCAGAACATTTCTTAAAGATGATAAAATGTCCAATAAAGAAAAAGTTAAATCATCAAAATCGGATAACTGCAACCAAAGTTATGGCTCTTTCAAAAACACTAAAAAATGGTTAATTTTATGCAAAGTCAACGAATTCATTTGAAAAAAATATTGGCTTTTTGTGCAATTTGTTTGCCATTTAGCAAATGACACTAACTTAAAATGTACAGTCTATCGTTTAGTTTAAAAATCCCCAAGGTCATAAGTATTTTGGAGATTGAGCAATCAGAAAAGCCGTTGCCAACCTCTCACTTAAAAAGAGAGAAAAAAATCCCTACCACCATAACCACTGTAGGGAAAAAACCTTCTTCCTGGTAATCATTCACTTTGTTTGTGATTCTTCTTTTGATTGCATCATTTTGAAAACTACTTTCAAATTAATCTTAAAAATTATATTTTAAAATAAAACTACACAAAAGAAATGTAGAAAAACATCACCAAGAAAATACGGGTAAAATAACCTGTTTTGTTTACATAGTTTTTTACCGCTCCCTTCTTGCAGGGATTTTTTTTCTTAAGAATCAGTGGTGACTAAACTGACCTGTCAAGATTTTTAAACTAAACGATAGACTGTAGTTATCAGATTTTGATGGAAAAACACTCATTTTATCAGCTTGGAAAAATGTTTTTTATTCATGTTTTGCACACGACCTACAGGGAACCACTTATTGCAAGAAAACTGGAATTAGTGCGATTTTTAAATATTTTGAGCATGTGCAATCATATGAAGAGCTTCACTCTGGATAGGTAGACTATGCTTTTCCTTCATAATTTAAGGTATAATTTCAGAAATATTTGGTTTGAAGTCATACAAAATGAGTCACAATTTTTAGGCCTGGCTCTTGGACTACGTAGACACCACTAGTTTTCTTGGAAGAGAATCTTTAACACTTCTAAGGAAGTGTTTCATCCATGATGTCCTACATCCCTGAAGATGCCTCCCACAGTGGAAGTGAAACATCGGATTCTTCATCTACATTAACGCCGTCACCACCGGAACACCTAAATCTTCATGATAATATTTTACTTCTTAAATAAGAAAGGAAAAGTAAAACAATTAAAAAACAGATTTTTATTTTAAATAAAAAATGGTAAAATTATTAACAAAAACATTAAATAAAGTGACTGTACATGTAAAGAAAATTTAACTTATACTCTACACTGTGCCCCCGGCACATTCAGCTGGCACTGGAGTCAGCTCCGAGACAAACCTCAACAACATGGTTTCTTGATTAGTTAGGTTGGTACGTAGTGATCTCCAGTGCTGCCACTTTGTTACTACTGGATGGCACTGGGTAACAGAGTTATTGCTTTTTTTAGTAAAATTCAGTGCAATTAAATATAACATAGTCATGAATAGAAAGATGTGTTGCAGTTAATTAACGAGAAAGCACCAAGTAAAGGTTTTCGCGAGTTTTCCTTTTAGACATTTTTATAAACTAACAAGAGAAAGTTAATCAACTGTCAATAATATGAAGGAAAAAATATTAATAATAAGCAGTCTAGACGGTAGTCTGGAATAGTTGAGATTTCACGTTCTAAGGTAGTTAATATTAGAGAGCTGAGATACCCTGAGCTTGATGGTGTTGGCTTAACACACCCCTGTCATGTACAAGCTATGGACCCTCCATGTGAACCCGGATTCAAACATTAAGAATGAAGTGAAAATTTCATTAATTAGATAATGTCAATGTAACACAAGGTACTAGATATGTTTGAAACCAACCAGGACACTGGTAATGAGGAGGGGGTCGACATGTAACATACAACTCTTGACATGTACATGAGTTGTAACATACAACTCTTGACATGTACATGAGTTGTAACATACAACTCTTGACATGTACATGAGTTGTAACATACAACTCTTGACATGTACATGAGTTGTAACATACAACTCTTGACATGTACATGAGTTGTAACATACAACTTGACATGTACATGAGTTGTAACATACAACTCTTGACATGTACATGAGTTGTAACATATACACATCTCATGAGAGTTTGCTGCCCTGCGAGACAGACAGGTAGTAATCCAACATCATCACACACCAAGGTCTTTAAACATAAATACGGTCAACTAACAAACTACAAAGTATAACATTGCGTTGGTGAGAAACGACCTGTTTTCACTGAGGTCCGGAGGCAACTTTATAGCCAAATTTCCCAATACAGTGCAAAAGGAGCGAGAAGGGGAACTACTTATTTTAGGGTCTTGGTTATAAATTCCTTTAAGTAGGAGGAGACCGTCAGCACAGCATGTGCAACAGGTGTCATCCTGACCCTACTCCCACCAGGGATTGCTCTAAGCTGAGACCGAGCAGCGAGTGCCTTCAGCTAGCAAATGCATTTTAACTTCCTTAACTTGAAAGAAATTTAATAGTAGCATCACTCCCACCCTCTGCACTCCTTGCTTGAATGTTATGAAGAATACCACACATTGTTATTTATCATTATTTTTTCCAACCAATTTTTGACTAAAAATAATAATTATATCCTTAGAATATGCAAAATCAGAAACTTTAATAATCCAATGTTTCTGTTTTGATCATTAAACTGGAGTTTATTTTTTTTAACAAATTCTTTATTGGCTAAAGTATACAATATTTATTTTGTGTAAACCGGAGCCATATTTTATTTATTGATTTGGGGTGATTTGTGCCTCTTTATTTTTATTTTATTTATTTATTTATTATTTTTGTGGTATAAATTTTGATTATTTTTGGGGGGTGTGAGGGGGTTTGTTTAGGTTAAGGATAATTTTATATTTTTTGGTTTGGGTATTTTATTTTTAATATTGTCAAAAGATATTTTTGATGGTGTTTTGAATAGGTTACTATTGTAAAGGTAGTTTGGAGGAGTTTCAAAAAGGGTTACCTATACAGTCTGTGGACTGATAAACTGGAGTTTAAAACGAAAACATTTTAATTATTTTTTTTCTAAAATTGCCTCTCAAAACGATGTCTAGTGAAAACAGCTCTAAACATTGCCATTGGTTCGTCTCCTCCTTCATATCACACGAGGAAGTGAACCATCACAATGCTTTCGTACAGCACTTAATATAAGCCAAATATTTCAACGATACATTCATTACAATTAAATTCATTATAATTTATTAAATTTCTAAAATTTTTTCCTTAAAACAACTAAATTTTAACATTTATATATATTATCACTTTTTTTTATTTTTGACACAAAAATAATTTAAAAATTAACAAATAATCAATTTGCTTGCATTGCATGAGAGCCCTCGATTGTGAAGACACAGCGCAGCGCCCAATAACATGTAAACATCTGACACTGCACGTCTCCTCTAATTTAAATTCTGCACATTCGTCCACATTTAATGCTCAGAGGAGCAGAAGCTTCTGGATGCTCCTTAAATTATGTTTTTTTTTTCAAAAATCATAACTCAGGACTGACAATCATACAGAACATTTTTGCAGAAATGTTTTTTAACATCTGTTCTTAGAAGATAAATTGTATTATTATTTAAAATTCATTATTTATATACATTACTAATATCAAAATAAAACACCCTTCCAAGACAATACAAAATGAAATAGTTGGACAAACCAGCAACTCTCTTAACTAGATTAATTTTTGAAACTTATCCTAGATGGAACCACTGTATATGTTTGGGTTATCTGACCCAACGGCAGGCTGGTAGCGTTTCACCCAATTCAGCTAGCCGCAGTTGAAATGTCTTCAGTAATAATAATATTAACTTCAATAAAAGGGAAGCTTATCTTAAATTATTTTAAAACAAGGTCTCATAATAACATGCATTCACTTTTAATATAAATACAGGTTGGAGTAGTCTGGCTTGTCTGTATTTGTGCAGCTTGTCTGTAGGAGGAGACATGCACTCAGTACTCTTATATCTCAGATGTTAAATAAAAATAAACAATATTTATATTTGGGTGAAATTAGCCCACTTCTAGGAGGACTAGCCTTAATTTTAAACAACCAATCAGCTGTAGAGTTAGAGAGGTGATTTTTTTCTTGATTTCACAGTTGAGATCTCTAGAATGAGACAACCACAACGTATGTGCTCGACCGAGCAGTCGACAAGAGAGATGAGTTAGACCTTAGAATAATACTAATATAGAAGGAGCACAGGACCGTAAACACAATGTAATTCTACTGATAACACGAAAGCCGGTTGACTTGTGCAACTAAGTAATGCTGCCAACCCGACAACAAAACATTATTTTAAATATTTGTTATAAATATCTATTAATGAAGAAAGATCGTAAAGAACAAATATAATAACTTAAAAACCAGATGAGAATTTAATAAAACCGGTCTTAGATGGCAAAAGGGTGGTGGAATACAAGAATCTACATTTAGTTGACGAGGACTGCTTTTAATATAATTTTAATAAATACGTTAAACTACAATTTAAAATGCTTTGAATATTGTAATGCACCGATATTTATATTAGTATTTTATGAATAATAAATTAATAATTAATAATAAAACATAATAATTCAGCAACCGGAAGTATTGCCAACTTTTTGTTAGAAAATCGTATATTGTTAGGATGGCAGCATTACTTAAGTGCACCAGTGAACTGGCTTTCGTGTTATCAGTAGTGCTCCTTCTATATATAGTATTATTTTAAGAGTTAGATCCTAAAGGGGCTGGTTGCAAGCAGAGACATAACACCTGTTGCCACCATGACATTAATATTTAACCAAATTGAAATTTTATTTTGTTCCGTAACAGATGATGTTTCCTTCGTTTATATTACAATTATATCCTTTATTACTGTAATATTTCTAAGGAAAATAAAGAGAGGTTGGATCAAATAGAGAGTTGGATGTGAGAGAGGCTCAGACTCTGCTTTTCCCACTAGTCAATACAACAGACATTCATAAAAATAACAAAAACAAACAAATCATAACTAAATAATAAAAGAAAAAAAGTCCCTCCACAAAACAAAAGTTTATTGGCAAAGCTAAGTCTGACTCTAATACCTAGTAAGAAAACATAGACTCACTTCTCTACTTCTTTAACATCTCAACGGTTTTGCACTGATGATGGCCTCTAGTTAGGTTGAAAGCGCTTTGCTAATAAAGTTTTGTTTTGTGGAGAGAATTCTTTTCTTTTATTATTTATGATGGACTCCATTCAAGCCTATTCTACTAGTATGAAATCATAACTAAGTAATCATATGAAAATTGTTTCAAAAGTTGACTTTTTTATAATTTAAAGGAAATACAGAATTTGATGGCCGATATTAACAAACTAAGTACTTTTACTATGAGATTACAGAGGGTAGTGGGACAAACACACAAATAGATACGGCTTCGAAGTTATGAAACACAGGCAAATCTCTGCTCACAGACTATCCCCTGACTCTCTCCATGAAAACTCTCAAGTTATAAACAAAGTTTTATAATTATGTCGATGGCAATGCAGTCTCAGCTACAGAATTAGTAGAAAGTCATGGTTGGAAGATACTTAATGTCACTAGGTAACCGTTGCTACTCTATAGCAAGCTCCTCCCCTCCCTAACTTGACGTCAATTCACACTTTTAGTGGAAGCAAATCATCTGGTGACAGAGCTGATGATTTACGATGAGCTCTGCCGAGTAAAAACAAAGCCGAGTTCAACATTTGGTTTGTGAGCACAGCAGACTGGTGCAACAAGTTGAAGAGTTGGTGAATCCGGTAGGTATCTCAGCAGTTGATGTTGGTCTTGGCTGGGCGAGGAGGAGGTGTGGGGTTAACTTGAGTCTTCCTCTCCACGGGTATGTTCTCATAGAGCTGCTTGGGCATCTCATCAGGAGGCCTGTAACAACACAATCATTGTTTCACTGTAACAACACAACCATTGTCTCACTGTAACAACATAATCATTGTCTCACCGTAACAACACAATCCATTGATTGTGTTTGTTACAACACAATCATTGTCTCACTGTAACAACACAACCATAGTCATGTGTTTTCTTGTAACACGGCACAAGACTGTGCCGTGGCTGAGCAAACTGGGCTTGGCATCCTGGCAAGGAAGCTGCCTGCTTCACATTCTGTGCTAACGGAGTTCTGGTTCTACTACTACAAGAAACTTAGTAAATAAAACCTCACAGTAAGCAGGTTGTGTGCATCAAGTGGTTTCCCTCTCCCCTCAGATAAATTACACAAACACACACTTTCTTAACAATCACTTGCAATATAACAATGATTCAGTAAATAATGGCAACTGATTTAATTATTTTTTTGTTGATTCATAAAGAGCCATATTGTCTTAAAAATGCACTAAGGGCATATTAATGTATGAGTACATGGTATTTACAGTCTATCGTTTAGTTTAAAAATTTTGACAGGTCAGTTTAGACATCACTGATTCTTAAGAAAAAAATCCCTGCAAGAAGGGAGCGGGAAAAAACTATGTAAACAAATCAGGTTATTTTACCTGTATTTTCTTGGCGATGTTTTTATAAATTTCTTTTGTGTAGTTTTATTTTAAAATATCATTCTTAAGATTAATTTGAAAGTAGTTTTCAAAACAATGTAATCAAAAGAAGAACCACAAACAAAGTGAACGATTGCCGGGAAGAAGGTTTTTCCCTACAGTGGTTATTGTGGTAGGGATTTTTTTTCTCTTTTTAAGTGAGAGGTTGGCAGCGGCTTCTCTGATTGGTCAATCCCCAAAATACTTATGACCTTGGGGATTTTTAAACTAATCAATAGACTGTAGTGGTTTCTGACAAATATTACTCTGCAGTTATTTTATTGAAAACACAATGAAAATAAATATTACATTTTTTTATTTTTACTAAGATGTTCCCATTTTATTTATTGTATATAGAATATTTATTTTTGTATTTTTTTAAATGTTTTTTTTTTATTGTAATTGTAGTTATAATTTAAATATTTTAAAGTCCTTTTTTTGTACAAATTATTGGCACTTATATTATTGTATACTTTTTGTAAAAATGCGCAAGCTTGTGAATTATTTATAAATAAATAAATAAACAGATTATTGGTATGATTATTATAAGAAAAGAGTGGCTTATTATGGAAAGAGTCAACTCTTTTGTGACCAAAATAGTCAAAGTTTAGAATGCTTTGCCAGGAACTATCAACCCCCCTCCAGGTCAAGATCTTTGTTGAAGCAAAATATTTTAGTTTTAATGAAATTAAGGTAAGGGTGGAGTACCTAGGTAACTGTAGGTCGGAGGGTGGCTTGGTGTTGACAGGGCTGCCAGGCTCAGTACTGCAGTACCTGATGTTGGTGTACACCATCCCTATGCCAGCCTGCGTGCATTTCTGCCAACAAAACAACATTTATTTTACTACAACACTGTTCAACCTTACAATACCTGTACCCAAGCAAACACTAGACGTTACAGCGAGCCATTTGGTTAACACTTCTAGTATGTATAATCACTGTATAGGTAGGTATTTGAGTATAGCTAGTGAGAGAGGTGGGGAGTAATATTCTCGAGTCTCCAGCAACCAATAATCGAGAGGGGCTCGTCTCTATACAATATTTCATATCATAATAATATCAATATCACCGTCAATCAAACATCAAATTAATGTTTTGAAAATACTTAACAACCTACACTTACTTTTTCCAAAATATTTTGATTTTGCTATTATTCATTAATTATGTAGTTTTATAATTGCCGCAAAAAAGAAGATTTTTTTGTTTAAAACAATTAAAAAAAGAAATAACACAATTCAAAAGCCTAACCAAGGAGAAAAAATAAATTTGCGTTTAAACTTTTTTGTGCAGATAATAACTGAGACACTCATACACAACAACAAAAATGAAGACAATTACATGAGCGTGACATTTCTTTTACTGAATCAAAGTAAAAAATAAAATATAAAAGTCATCAGACATCAAGTTGTCTCTTCATTCATTGATTCAAAGTAAAATAATAGAGACAGACGATAGAAGTCATTAGAAATCGAACCAAAATGTATTATGAAGCAATGTATAATTTAAAATAAAATACAATCATATACAGAGAGAAGAAAACAATTGATTTCAGTTCTATACGATTCAATTACTTTAAATTTATTAACTATATACATAAAGATACAAAAAATACATTATCACGCAAAAATCGGAGAACTAGACAAACACGATGATCAATTGATGAATATCAATATATTAATCAAATAAGATGATAATTAAAAGACAAGTCGCTTTGCGAGGTAGAATAAGGGAAGAACTGTAAAATGTGAAGAGGTAGAATAGAAAGAGCTTGTGGTTGACGAGGTGGGGGGACTGGAATCTTATAACTATATTCCTATCTCACTACGAGCTGAAACAACTAATATAATATAAATGTTAACCAAATGGCTCGCTACAACGTCTAGTCAAGCAAACACTATCATTGTTTGTAGTGTTTTGCATATAAAACCAAAGGTAACCTTGACTAAATTAAATGAAATAATTTAAAAGAGAGCAAATGTCATTTTAGATGGGTCAATAGAGGAGTCAATAGCACTAAATATTTTAAATGACTGGTGTAAAACCAATAAGGTAAAACTTAATAATAATAATAAAACCATAAATATTAGATTTAATTTTATGGATAACAGTGTAAACTCTTTTAAATTTTTAGGCATCTATATTGACAACAAATTATCATGGGAACCTCATATTGACTATTTAGCTAAAAGATTAAGTACAAGCATTTATATGCTCAAGAAAGTTTCAAGCTCCCTCTCCCAAAATTCTCTTAAAATAGTTTATTTTGCTCATTTTTTTAGTTTAATGTCTTACGGCACGATTTGGGGAGCTTCTCCCCATGCGAGCAGACTATTCATTCTACAAAAAAAGCACTACGGGTTATCTTAAATCTACCCAACAAAACATCTTGTAAAAAATTGATTCAGACTCATGAAATTCTTACTTTTTATTCTTTATACTGCTATCAGCTTTTAAATTACATTCATAGTATTAGATCAAGTCTAACTAAAGTAGAGAACATTCATTCTCACTATACAAGGCAGACAAATCATATAGTACTTAACAAATACAGACTGACAAGAACAGCTAAATATAATTCAATTCAAGCAGGGCTAAAGCTGTATAACTTACTACCTCAAAATATAAGAGCCCTTGAAGAAAAAAGATTTGACAAATTAGTAAAAATTAATCTTTTAAAAAATCCCTTGTACAGTGTGGAAGAATTTCAATCCATAAATTTTAAATTGTAACAAAAATTTTTTGTTTTGACTTTTTACAATTTATTGAAATGTATATTATGTGAAAAAAAGGATTATTTATTTATTGAGTTGGTGACGAGAGAAATAAGGGTAAGGGGGAACTAGAACTCTATAGGCACTGCTATGCTCAACATGCCATGTTGAACTTGCTTCAATAGTATTCACAATATAAACATCGACTCACTCTACTAATCATCTTTGTAAAGAACTTACTCTTCATTTCACTCAATAGAATCAATTTCTGATTTTGAAAAATATTTTTAAAATTGTATTCATGCCGTTTGATGGAGATAATGAAATGGACTTGTTGTCTTGACAAGACTTTCATGGCATCTATACTATAGGCGAGAGTCTTGCAGCTCCAAAGTGTGACTTCTATCACTCCATTGGTTTAAATGCTTAGTCCAATAAATAAATAATAAATAAATAAAAGGTAAGGATTAAAGTAATATATAAACCAAGTAGGGAAACAAATGCCATTTCTGTCAGACCTGGCGTGTACAGTCTATCGTTTAGTTTAAAAATCCCCAAGGTCATAAGTATTTTGGGGATTGACCAATCAGAGAAGCCGCTGCCAACCTCTCACTTAAAAAGAGAAAAAAAATCCCTACCACAATAACCACTATAGGGAAAAAACCTTCTTCCCGGCAATTGTTGTGATTACATGATGATGACTTTTGTGATTACTTCTTGTGATTACATCGTTTTGAAAACTACTTTCAAATTATTCTTAAAAATGATATTTTAAAATAAAACTACACAAAAGAAATGTAAAAAAGCATCGCCAAGAAAATACGGGTAAAATAACCTGATTTGTTTACATAGTTTTTTCCCGCTCCCTTCTTGCAGGGATTTTTTTCTTAAGAATCAGTGGTGTCTAAACTGACCTGTCAAGATTTTTAAATTAAATGATAGACTGTAGTTCACATTTTGTCCATCAGGGAGTTGGCTCAAATTTTCCTATGGCCACGGCCATTTTGTTTTACCCTAGTAAATGTAAACTTTATTGCGTTTATTTGAACAGTTTAGTTTAAAATGTTAATAATTTGTGTAAGAAATACATTTTACCACATTCAATAGTGGTTTAAGTCCGAATCTTTAAATACTAGGTATTGGAGGGGGTAGGAGCCAAGAAGTGACCTATGGTACAGACGAGACTTACCTGTTCTTCTTGAAGTCTTTTCTTGAGGGTCTCAATGTAGTGCTGGACAGCCAGGTATACAAACTTATACTGGGCCTCCGTCTGGACCATGCCTGACCTCTGACCTCGCACCATCTGTATGGTCCTCTGGATGTCTATCTCACAGTCCACACCTGCAACACAACACAACTTCCTCTCATGACTTCATATCTTCTTTACACTCAGAATTGTCCTTTGCGTTCAGAGTTGCACACCTGACTTTGATTGTAAAACAAAGCCAGTGAGTTTTTTAATGGACTTGTTGGCTTAAATGCTTTTTAGTTCATTTTCAAAGAAAAAATTACCTTATGAGGTTGGGATTATGGAGGGTGTGAGTGATGGGAAGGGAGGTGGATTTTTCGGAAGAGTGGGGGGACTCACTGATCAAGAATATATATATATATATATATATAATATATTATATATATATATATATATATATATATATATATATATATTATATATATATATATTTGTGTGTGTTTATACGAGATTTTTGTGTCCTAGAACGCTTTCTTGGATCAAAATAAAACTTTGTACTAAAATTAACTTTGTTAATGTCCCGAACTCTATTTTTTAACCTACAAAAATGACCCCACAAACATCTCAAATCTTCATATAGTGTTTAGATTGGGCTGAAATTTTTTACACATATACTACTATCACCATGCCTTGGCTACGGAGCGGTGAAGAGGCCAAAATGGCCACTTGTTTTTAAATATAATAGTCCAAGAGGACCTGAAGAAATGTCATTCATTTTGTACTACTTCAAACCAAATTTTTCTGAAAATATACCTTAAATTATGGAGAATAAGACATAGTCTGCCTATCCAGAGTGGAGCCCTTCATATGAATGCCCATGCTCTAAATTTTATACAATCTCACAAATTTCAGTTTTCTTAAAATAAGTGGTTCCCTGTAGGACATGTGCAAAACATAAAGAGAACATTTTTTGAAGGTGATAAAATGTTCTATAAAACAAGTGTTCAATCATCAAAATTAGATAACTTAAGCTATAACCAAAGTTATGGCTCTTTCAAAAACACTAAAAAATGGATAATTTATACAAAGTCAGTGAATTTCTTTGGAAAAATACTGGCTTTTTGTGCATTATTTTTGACCACTTAACAAATGTCATAACTTTAGTAGAATTTATCAGATTTTGACGAAACAACACGTCGTTTTATCAGCTTTAAAAAATGTTGTCTTCATGTTTTGCACACGACCCACAGGGAACCACTTATTTCAAGAAAACTGGTATTTGTGCCATTTTCTAATAATTAGAGCAAGCACATTTGTATAAAGGATTCCACTCTGGATAGGCAGACTATGCTTTTCCTTAAAAATTAAGGGGATATTTTAAGAAAAATGTGGCTTAAAGTAGTAGTAGTAGTAATATGGGGGGAGTGGTAGTAACTACCAGGCAAGTAGGCCACGTTGTTGGGCCCTTTTTGCCAACTCCCTAAGATAGTGTTCTACTCCTTTTAACTTCAAGTGTAGGTATATTTCATCTAATCTAGACAGAAAAGCAGTGAATTTCTATGGTTCCTCTCATGCTTTTTTCAAGCAATCATACATATTTTCATTTACTCTTATAGTCTAGTGAAAACTAGGAACAACACGTGCCCTAGCTGTTAAACCAAACCTCCATACACTTTAAACTACAAGGCAGACACACTATAGCATTATAAGAAATCTACTATGAGGGTCCTAAATTAGTAGTAATAAGGGGGGGAGTGGTAGTAACTATCAGGCAAGTAAGCCACGTTGTTGGGCCCTTTTTGCCAGCTCCTTAAGATAGTGTTCTACTCCTTTTAACTTCAAATGTAGGTATATTTTATCTAATCTAGACAGAAGAGCCGTGTATTTCTATGGTTCCTCTCATGCTTTTTCAAGCAATCATACATATTTTCACTGACTCTTATAGTCTAGTGAAAACTAGGAACAACACGTGCTCTCACTGCTACACCAAACCTCCACACACTTTAAACTACAAGGCAGACACACTACATTATTATAATGAATCTACTATGAGGGTCCTAAATTTTGCCTATACCCAGTTTTACTTAGGGTAAGGATTCTTACCCTAAATGATGTGGTACGCACTTCTAAAACTCCTTCTTTAAACTTAGTTCTAAAGGATGTGGTATGCAGAGTTTAATCCCTCTCATAAAAATCCCAGAGGCCTGTGCTGGGATGGAACCCATGACTAAATAAACTTGGAAGTTTAAAGTCCATTCATTTGGTGTATTGGCCGTGTACCTTAACCACTACACCACGGGTGACTCCTTGGTTTGAAGTAGTACAAAATAAGTGACATTTTTTAGGCCTGGCTCTTGCACTACAAGGTAAATTGTTGATTTATAGCAAGTTTTCAAAAGAAACATTAGCTATTTAAGTATGAATTTACAGTCTATTGTTTAGTTTAAAAATCTTGACAGGTCAGTTTAGACACCACTGATTCTTAAGAAAAAAAATCCCTGCAAGAAGGGAGCGGGAAAAAACTATGTAAACAAATCAGGTTATTTTACCCATATTTTCTTGGCGATGTTTTTTTTTACATTTCTTTGGTGTAGTTTTATTTTAAAATATCACTTTAAGATTAATTTGAAAGTAGTTTTCAAAACAATGTAATCAAAAGAAGAACCACAAACAAAGTGGACGATTGCCGGGAAGAAGGTTTTTTCCCTACAGCGGTTATTATGGTAGGGATTTTTTTTCTCTTTTTAAGTGAGAGGTTGGCAGCGGCTTCTCTGATTGGTCAATCCCCAAAGTACTTATGACCTTGGGGATTTTAGAACTAAACGATAGACTGTAAAACACATTTCGCACTCACATCAACCAACTATAGTGTATCATTTGATACTACCGAGTTTTGCAAAACATGAAAAGTTGACACAATATAATTGAGCGAGAGACACCAAGGAAATGTATCTACAGTGTAACAATGTTTAGAGTAAATCACATTTCGTTTAAAATCCCTAATAATAAAAATGCAGCATTTAAATTGAAAATGAAACGGTATGTTAGCATTTGGCTTTGAAACCAAGATATTTACACTGTACTGCAGTCAACATCCTCCATAACTCTTACATTCATAAAATACCACGACTCAAATTTCTTCTGTCTTATTCTCCGCGCCTCATAATTTATCGAGATTATTCCAGCAATTCACCCTTTTAGAGTTCTCGCTTGTGTTCTTTATTTAAAGTTACAAATAATTATAAACAACCCCCAGTAAGGTTCAGTGGGGGCAGCCTGACTCTACCACAAGACAACCTCAGTATCCAATCTTGCCAAGTTCAGAAAGAAGATGTCTTTAATGAGACGACTTCTTTCACACTAAGTCTATAATAGATGACACAGGTTACCAAAATGCTTTGCTTTACGGAGCCAATGATAAAATAAATAAATAAATGAATGAATGCCCGTTTTAGGGCCTTTCGGCTCATCAGGGTATTCACCCTGCAAGAACCACCTCAGGTGGGTTGCATCTACTACACTCTAAGAATTAATTAAAGTTGGCGAAATCATTTTAATACAAATACTATTCATAAAATCTTAGAGCATAGCCCGAGCTGCGAACCCTGGACCTCCGGTGCCGAAATCGAACGCCTTTACGATCACGGCCACGGAGGCAGTAGCCAATGATTACGATGAATTAAAAACTTATCTCACAAAATACATTTCTGTAAACATTCATCAAAACAATAGAAAGCTTTGTCGTCAAGATAACATTTTACAAACCTATCAAATTCCCAGCTATTTATACTTGTAGTGTTCAGTTGTTATGTCTGATTTGATAAAATACTTTCGGGATAAAGTCAAGCTTTAGCTACACTCAGGGTCTATTTGCCTGTATTGAGAGGTATACGTCAGATGCCTAGTTGATTGGGGTTGGAGTCGAGGATAGAATCCATTTGCACTGCGACTGGAAGTCTATTGTACAATCCCCTCAATTGGTCCAGGTCAGAATAATCCTTTTCCCCGGACTAGGTCTAGGATCTTTTTGACCAGTGATTCATTGGTAGAGTCAAACTTAGTGAGAGTGTTGCTACCAAAGTTGGAGAACCTTTGAAAGGCTAGGGCTTCACATCTCAATAGTATGTGACAGGCAGTTTTGTTTTCCGATTCACAAAGCTTACAAACTGTGTTATCTTTAAAAATACCAATGGTATGGAGATGTTTTCAGAGATGACAGTGACCAGTCAGTAGTCCAGTTACTGTTCTAAGGTTCCAGATGCCTAGTTACAAAGGACTTAGTATAAACAGTTGTTAGGAAGTAGAAACAAGAAGAAGCTCACCGTGAGTGTTGATATAGTTGAGTATAAGGTGAATGACGATGAAAGTACCGGTGCGTCCGATGCCTGCGGAGCAGTGCACCACCACGGGACCAGATAGACCAGTGACCAGGTGACACTTGTTAACTTCGTGAACGAAATTCAGCACACAGCCTGGGTCCGTGGGGACTCCGTGGTCAGGCCACACCTACACAGACAAGACTTCCACTCACACAGACATCAACACCTGGCTTACAAAATAATCACTGTAAAGGCATTTGGATGCTCCAAAATAAGTTCCAATTCACAGCAAAATACTGACAGATTATATCAACTTTATACACTCAATCAACAAGAGGAATAATAAGAATCCTCTTAACTTTTTGTCCTGTTTTGACTTTTTGACCATTCTTGGCAAAAAACAAGGGGCTGGTTGAGAGCTGTTGTTGGGCCTTTACTTAGGCTCTGCTACTGACGGAGTACAAAAAGGTTCCAAATCTGGGCTTTTCTTGTTTCTTATCTACACTGTTTGACTACTCTAGAAATTTTAGAAATACTTTTTCTTTGCTGATGATACAAAGCTTTTGTCAAATCTCAAGAGATTCAGTTCAACCTTCACGAGTCAAAGCACAATGGTTTGCCTTTAACTATCTGGCAGCAAACCAACATAAATATCAAGTCAAGTGAATACCCATCACTAACAACAATACTAATAATAAATTTCAAACAAAAAGTTCACTTTTAGTTATTTAATTAAGAAAAAGTATCTTAAATAATAAAGTCTAAAGCCACTATACGGCATCTAAAAGTACACAAACCATCAACAATGATTTCCTTTCATATTTTAGTCAGTTGGCAAAAAGGACCTAACAACCAACTGCTAAGTGATCTATAACCTCTCTTTAACTACTATCACAAAGATAATATATATCTGACATATAACAGAGATATATATATATATATATATATATATATATATATATAATATATAATAAATAATAATATATATATATATATATATATATATATATATATATATATATATATATATATATATATATATATATATATATATATATATATATAATATATATATATATATATATATATATATATATATATATATATATAAATATTATATATATATATATATATATATATATATATATATATATATATATATATATATATATCTGAACCAAGACATGGTTAAAGTAAAAATGTAGTTAGACAGGATGAGTGTGGAGTAGACAGACAGACATTAAAATGATACAAAATTTAAACCAATATTTAAATTTATTGATTCACTTTGGTTGACTAGATATAATTACTTAGAAGAAATATAATTTAATATTGAACATGTTGAAATACTAATGTTGACTACTTTAAGAGAAGCTATTTATGTTAATTCTATAATCCTATAATTTAATTTTTTTACTGATGCAATGGTTACATACATTTTTTCCAAATATTTTGATTTACAAATTAATATGTTTTTACATTTTGCAATATTGTAACTTAATTTCATAATTTAATTTAAGGAGACTAAATTAATTTTATTTATGTTTTACAACTACCTCTTTGTAAAGAACATTAGTGTTTTAAACAAATATATTATTATAGACAGAGGGAGATACATACGAGGAAATGGTAGTGGAAGATCTGTCTCTCGGAGGATCCATCAGTAACTAGGAGCTGGCGTTTCATGTAGTCACTGGTAGAGTCCTCGTGCATGTTGGTAACATGTAGTCCACCGTACTCGCAGCTCTCTCCCAGCTCAGGCCAGTACTTAGCACACTTGTTCTATAACAGTACAAAAACATTGAAATCCATTGCCCTGTCAGATGCTGTATTATTACAGGACCCCTTTCATTCAACTCAGCACCAAAAAAATACATAATATACAACTCATCAAATTTTAACAATTTTAATTTTTTCATTGAGTCCAGTTCTGGGTCACTTTTGTTTTTGTTTATTGCTTTATTTCGCTATACAAAACAACATTTACAAGTTAAATACACTAAATAATATCGTTTTTACAATATGTATACAGATTTATAAATATATAAATAAAAAGAAAAAAAGAATAAAACTTAGAGTAATAAAAACAAAGAATAATAATATAAACTAGTGAAATCCCACCGGGCCTTAGGACCGTGAGTGTGGGAGCCAATTTTGAAAAAATCAAATGTTTGGTTATGTAAAAGGTCAAATAAAAAATTAAAAATAATGAAAAGTAAAAAATTAAATTTGCTTAATAATCTTAATGAACAAGGTCTCGATCTTAATAATTAAATACAAAGTATAAACAATTAGGAAAAAAAGAAAAAGTATTTGACTGACTTAGTAAATTATACTGATACTGTAGAGTAAAAAACAACAACACTCAAACAAGTGCAATTTGCCTAATATATCAGAATAATTATTTATTATTATAATTTTCTTTTAATTTAACTTCATTATTTTTTTTTATTAATTTTTATTAGCATTTATTATTATTTTAGTAGTCCATTAAACTTAATTGTACCTAAGAATCCATATTTATAAGGTGCGGTCGAATATCCATGGCCTTCTAGAACATTGGATCACCAACAAACTTTTTTTTCAAAATTGTCAGTAATTAGCCGAATTTGTGATAAATGAAGCCTATTTCCGTAATCTGCACGCTCTTTTGGTTAATCTCAAAGAGTATTTACATTCACTCAACAATTAATTTTAATCTAACTTGGTACATACATAACTACTGTTAGACGTCAATGTTAACAAATATGACATGTCAAAATATAACACAAAATATTGACGTCTAACAGTAGTTATGTATGTACCAAGTTAGATTAAAAATAAATCGTTGAGTGAATGTAAATACTCTTTGAGATTAACTGAAAGTGCGTGCAGATTACGGAAATAGGCTTCATTTATCACAAATCCGGCTAATTACTGAAAATTTTGAAAAAAAAGTTATAAAAAAAGTTTGTTGGTGATCCAATGTTCTAGAAGGCCGTGGATATTCGACCGTGTCTTATTGTTTCATTTGTTATCAAATTTATTTATTAATATTTTCTTGACACTTCAGGGAAATATACAAACAAATTCTTCTTACATTACTATATTTCGACTCCACTACAAGTCATATTCATGTAATACTATACTAAGAGGAAAACATCTAACAGAAGTTGTATCAAGTTATAAATAACCAGAGATATTTATTATCTCTTTAGTCAAAAAAGTGTTTTAATCTAAGAAAATCACATGAAAAGTTGAAAAGATAAAGTTAAAATTGACAAGATTAAAATACAATTTTTATTTATTAAATGATTTTAAATTGTATTTTAATCTTGTCAATTTTAACTTTATCTTTTCAACTTTTCATGTGATTTTCTTAGATTAAAACACTTTTTTGACTAAAGAGATAATAAATATCTCTGGTTATTTATAACTTGATACAACTTCTGTTAGATGTTTTTCCTCTTAGTATAGTATTACATGAATATGACTCGTAGTGGAGTCGAATATAGTAATGTAAGAAGAATTTGTTTGTATATTTCCCTGAAGTGTCAAGAAAATATTAATTTAGTAATATGGGAAACAATGAAAACACTAGAAAAAAATATTTTTTTTTTTAATAAAAATAACCTAAAATAATTAAGGTTTGTCCAACCAAAAGAGAAGTTAAATTGATCCAGCATGTCAAAAATTACATTTCTTGCTACATTGATTCATTTTAAGAAACTTTTTAAAATGTTGTTGTTATTGAATGGGGTGAACGGCAATCATATTTTTGGCATTCAGTAGGCTTTGTAACCTCCCTAATCTTCCTTTACATGCCAAGTTTCATCCTTCCCACTTAAAATACATACGAGAGTAACAGCGCACCATATGCATGGGTTATGAAATTTATGGGTGAGCATTTATTGAAAATAAATGGTCCAGGGAGTGACCAAGCTAGTGATGTAGAATGCTCGAGCATTTTCTTTTGGAGCTACAATAAAATGTAAAATGTTAAAAAAATGTTTAACTATAAGATTAGCTGCTATTTGAGTTGTATTTAATAAATTTTGTTATAAAATATCATAGAGATAAACTAAAAAGTAATAATAACATTTTCTCTCTCTTTTCTTTACGATCAATCAAACCATTTTTATAAACAAACAACTAGTAAAATGTTCACTAGTAAACATTTAATTTAACATTAAATTGTAGTTTAATTTTTGGATTAAACTACAATTTAATGTAGTTTTCCAAATCATTATTACAAAAGTAAAATCATATTTCAAATAAGAAGGAAGAAAATGTATCAAATAAGTACAAAATAGAAAATGCTCCAATTTTTCAGGAGAATATTCTCGTGCTCGGAGAATATTCTTTTGAGAATATTCTCCGACCCACATCACTAGACCAAGCTCAACGTAACACCAGATGCAATATCAGTGAGTGAGATGTTAGAAAGGTCTAATAGATGATATTACCTTTCCCCGCTCCGTTTCCTTGGTTGTCATAACAATGACACGAGTGTTGTGCTGCCAGACCATGGTCCAGAAGTCATTGACTGTGTTAGGGAGGCAGCCTTGCGTTGCGATGTACACCCGGCTGTCCGGATCATCTTCGCTCCGGATGTAGTTTGCGTTGATGTAGTCAGATCCGTTCTCTTCTGTCGTGTTCAGCTTGACTCGGGTGTGATCAACTGAAAACAAAAACTCTTATAACCGACAGACACTAGTTTATATTTTCTCCAAAAAAATGTCCAAAGTCTAAAATTGAATATCCAACCCGAAGTGAATTTAGATCATAAGGAAGTTTTAGGGTTTGAGCTTTTCACCCAGGAGTACCTTTACACTAAACTATCATAATATTAAGTTTTTATTGGGGGACACTCATTTTGAAATTGGCAGCACTGTACATTTATAGATAGTGCTCTATCTACAGCACTGTACATTTATAGATAGTGCTCTATCTACAGCACTGTACATTTATAGATAGTGCTCTATCTACAGCACTGTACATTTATAGATAATGCTCTATCTACAGCACTGTACATTTATAGATAGTGCTCTATCTACAGCATTTTACATTTATAGATAGTGCTCTATCTACAGCACATGCTCTATCTACAGCACTGTACATTTATAATAGTGCTCTATCTACAGCGAATTTTATACATAACATTAATCAATTACACTAATAATTAAGATGCAAAATTGTAATTTATAAACATACAATTCTGTCATCCGAACAAAGTCATAATTCATAAACTGCATCATAGGCCTCTGTGTTATTGTCAAAAGATTTAGGCCTTTTGGTGGTGACCCCGTCAATGTAGATGTTGAACCTGAACTCAGTTTTATAGCATTGAAAACCAAAGGTAAGCTATGAAACTGAAGGGAAGTTTAGTTTCGTAAAGCATTGTTACCTCATCCATGATGTCTCAGGTTCCTGAAGATGCATCCCACAGTGAAAGGGTCACAACCCCAAGACCAAAATCTTAAATCTCTTAAGTGTGATTGTTTGAAGAAAATTCACAACAAATAAAAGAGAAAATTTCCGTTTAATCCACTTGTTTTTCTTGTCCTTTGTTTCATTTTGGAAGTCATCTGACAGCTGCAAAGTACAGTAAGAATTCAGGTACTCACAGCTGCAAAGTACAGTGACAGTTGAGGTACTCACAGCTGCAAAGTACAGTGACAGTTCAGGTACTCATAGCTGCAAAGTACAGTGACAGTTTAAGAACTCACAGCTGCAAAGTACAGTGACAGTTGAGGTACTCACAGCCGCAAAGTACAGTGACAGTTTAAGTACTCACAGCTGCAAAGTACAGTGACAGTTTAAGTACTCACAGGTGCAAAGTACAGTGACAGTTGAGGTACTCACAGGGAAGGATGTTCTTGTATCGGTTCTTAGAGCGATTCTCAGGCTTCTGTCCTTCTTTCCTGGTAAAAGAATGTTTACACTCCTGTTGCTGCAAGGACTCAAACTCCTCCCAGAACCCTGCCTTCCCACTCAAGTGACTGTTCTCCTTCTGTAACAAATCCCGCACTACGCATTAACTAAAACCAAACCTGCGGCCTAACACCAAGTCGAGTTTAACCTTAGAATAATACTATACATAGAAGGAGCACTACTGATAACACGAAAGCCGGTTCACTGGTGCAACTAAGTAATGCTGCCACCCTAACAATATACAATTTTCTAAAAACAAAGTTGGCAATACTTCCGGTTGCTGAATTATTATGTTCTATTATTAATTAATGATTGATTATTCATAAAATACTAATATAAATATCGGTGCATTACAATATTTAAAGCATTTAAAATCGTAGTTTACCGTATTTATTAAAATTATATTAAAAGTAGTCCTCATCAACTAAATGTAGATTCTTCTATTCCGCCACCCTTTTGCCATCTAAGACCAGTTTTATTAAATACTCAGCAGGTGTTTTAAGTTATAATATTTGTTCTTTACGATCTTTCTTCATTAATAGATATTTATGACACATATTTAAAATAATGTTTTGTTGTCAGGTTGGCAGCATTACTTAGTTGCACCAGTCAACCGGCTTTCGTGTTATCAGTGGAATTACATTGTGTTTACGGTCCTGTGCTACTTCTATATATAGTATTATTCTAAGGCACCAGTCAACCGGCTTTCGTGTTATCAGTAGAATTACATTGTGTTTACGGTCCTGTGCTCCTTCTATATATAGTATTATTCTAAGGCACCAGTCAACCGGCTTCCGTGTTATCAGTGGAATTACATTGTGTTTACGGCCCTGTGCTCCTTCTATATATAGTATTATTCTAAGAGTTCAACTCAATAATACATTTAAATTTTATTCAACTTGTATTAAATCTTATTTATACATTTGTTACTCAAGATTTGATAAAGATATATTTGTAAATTAGAGTATATAAGTTAGCCAAAGCTAGGGAGAGAGAGTCTCAATTAAAGGTCAATAAAAATAACCTGCAGCCTGAGTACTTTGATGCCTTGAAAGTCGTATTATTATCTTACTGTGTATCTTACAGTCTATCGTTTAGTTTAAAAATCTTGACAAATCAGTTTAGGCACCACTGATTCTTAAGAAAAAAAGTGCCTGCAAGAAGGGAGCGGGAAAAAACTATGTAAACAAATCAGGTTATTTTACCCGTATTTTTTTGGCAATGTTTTTTTACATTTCTTTTGTGTAGTTTTATTTTAAAATATCATTTTTAAGATTAATTTGAAAGTTGTTTTCAAAACGATGTAATTAAAAGAAGAACCACCACAAAGTGAACGATTGCTGGGAAGAAGGTTTTTTCCCTACAGCGGTTATTGTGGTAGGGATTTTTTTCTCTTTTTAAGTGAGAGGTTGGCAGCGGCTTCTCTGATTGCTCAATCCCCAAAATACTTATGACCTTAGGGATTTTTAAACTAAACGATAGACTGTACAGTAAGTTTAACTGCTAAGTCAGAGATAGCTTTGACTATCAAGCAAGACAAATAGAGCAACATACTGACATCCATCTCATTCCAAAAACAGCCGTAATCTATACTGCCAATAAATAGTATGGAGACTGTAACTGATAGAAGAGATACTCCAAGAGCCGGACCTGAAATAACATGACTCATTTTGCACAACTTCAAACCAAATTTTCTGAAAATATACCTTTATCTACTCCTTGTATTGTAAGTTCTACTTACAGTCTTGTTATCTCACACTGTAAATGTACTTTTACTCCCTAGGGAGGAAAACTGACAGTGTTGCCAACTTTACAGAATTTTTTATCCTAAAATATAGGATTTTTTTCGGTGTTATGTTGGTACTACGGGTAGAATATACAATATACACACGCTAATGTTTAAATTACAAATAGAGTATTACACATTATTCTATTGACAGCTTACAATAAAATAATGTGAAGATAGTGGCTTTATTCTCTCTTCATCAGAGTAATTGACATGGTAAGAATAAACTAAACTAACACAATAACAATTAAGGAGATGAAGAGTATATTAATAGTTGTTAGTATTAGTTCTCTAGTCGTAGATAAAATTTAATATGCAACAAGGGATGAAAGTTTTCAGCTCTCGTATTATCTCCCTCGTCAAGCCTCGGGAGCCAAAATGTTAGTTAACTCACTCGGCAAGCCTCAGGAGCTAACTAGATTATCTCCCACGGCCTACTGGCCTTATGAGCTAATGAAGTTTCCTCCTTCGGTGCTGCCTTAGGACGAAACTTTAACTTGAGCTGTAAAACTTACTTTCATCCCTTGTTGCATAAATAACTATTAATTATGAAGAAAAAACATATCTATCTATCCAGAGTGGAGCCCTTCATACGATTGCGCAGTCTCAAAATTTTATAAAACAAGTGGTTCCCTGTGGGTCGAGTGCAAAACATGGATATAACATTTCTTAAAGATGATAAAATGCCCAATAAAGCAAGTGTTTAATCATCAAAATCGGATGACTGCAACCAAAGTTATGGCTCTTTCAAAAATACAAAAAAATGGTTAATTTATGCAAAGTCAACGAATTCATTTGAAAAAATATTGGCTTTTTGTGCAATTTTTTTGCCATTTAACAAATGTCATAACTTAAATTCTAGTTATCGGATTCAGACAAAAAAAACACTTGTTTTATAGGAAATTCTATCAGTTTCAGAAATGTTCTATTCATGTTTTGCACATGATCCACAGGGAACCACTTATTGCAATAAAACTGGAATTTGTGTGATTTTCTAATATTTTAAGTGAGCACATTCATATGAAGGGCTCCACTCTGGATAGGCAGACTATGTTTTTCCTTCATAATTTAAGGCATATTTCCAGACAAATTTGGTTTGAAGTCATACAAAATGAGTCACATTTCTTAGGGCTGGCTCTTGGACTAAGAGGGCAAGACAGAGTATTAAAGATATTACGTTTGCTCGGGGAGTAAACAATAACACAACACTGTGTTCAAAGTTTATAATAATTATGTGAACATTATAGCAATGACATTGTCAAGTTATTCGATGAAACTGTCAAGTTAGTGGATGACAGTGTCAAGTTAGTGGATGACAGGTCAAGTTAGTGATGACAGTGTGCAAGTTAGTGGATGACAGTGTCAAGTTAGTGGATGACAGTGTCAAGTTAGTGGATGACAGTGTCAAGTTAGTGGATGACAAGTTAGTGGATGACAGTGTCAAGTTATTGGATGAAACTGTCAAGTTAGTTGATGACTGTGTCAAGTTAGTGGATGACATGTAATACCTGCAGCTGCTTGACCCTGGTGTCAATGTAAGAGGCAGATATCCTCGTGGCATTGAAGGGCTGTCTCAGGTGAACCACAGTCCCGCTCGTCTCTACCATGGGGTTCTTCTTGTAGTGCTCTATCAGCTCCACCAGACTTGCAAATTTCTCCCCGCCTCCCACATCGAACTTGTTATCCTGTAATACAACATCCATCTTAGTTCTGACATAGACTTCCATTGGCTGTGGCTCCTCTATTAGTCCAAGAGCCCAGGGGTGTTTTGTTAATAAAAAGAGTAATGGCTGGAACCGGTCCCAATTTTTCGTAAATACCTTCCTGATCAAGGATCTGCAATTCTGCCAACTCGTATCGGATGGGTGTCCCAGGCAGTGTGGCGAAACCTACGGCTAGTTAAGAAAAAGGCTCTTTCTATTTTGTCTTTGAAATGTTAAACATCAAATCACAAGTCAATATATTTTGACATCAGTTTACAAAAAATATAAAAATAAATCTTCGCTTCCGCGACACTCCGGCGGCCTTAGAATTGCTGGATCCGGGTAATTTTCGGGATCATGAAGTATTTATTCCTTTTTGATCCAATTGATCCTTTGTAAAACTCGAAAAAAAAAAAAAAAAAACAAACTAAACAAATGCAAAAAAAAAATAAAGCCTTCTTTAACAATTAAGGACTATTCATCTACTTCGAGGGGGTATATTTTAGAAATCGGTCGTGTTATTTCCACAGTTGTTGTTTTAATAACAGCCGATCGAATCTCCCCATCTTGACTAATGTTAACGGAAATAATGCGGCCTAATTTCCATTCCAGTCGTGGCAACTGTTCTTCGATAAGGACTGTTTCCCCGATCTGCGGAACTTTTCTACTTCCTCTAGTTCGGGTAGTTGGAATCTCCTTTCTCTTAACGCAAGAAGGTATTCCTTTTTCCATGACTCCCAGAATTGATTCAGCAGGGTAGCTCCCTTTCTCCATGTTTCCAATAAATTCTTTTGAGTTTTATGGAAACCTTTTTCTATCTGATAGTCTATAAGATCTAACGTGTCTGGGCGTCTAAGTTGAATGAAATGGGACGGTGTGAGTATCTCCCCAGGGTCGGCTCCCACGTAAGCAAGCGGACGAGAATTTAGTACAGCCTCGACTTCCACTACGATGGTGTTGAGCTGCTCCACTGTTTAACAAATTTTGACCTAAGCCTTTCCTTAAACACCGTTTGGTTAAACCGATTAGCCTTTCATAGGCCCCTCCCATCCACGGCGAAAACTCGGGCACCCAACGCCATTCAATCCCACGTTCTGCACAAAATTCGTTAACGTCTACATTCGCTAAACGAACCCTCTTTTTCTTAAGAACAATATCAACGGTTTTAAATTGCATTGCGTTGTCAGATAAAATTATGTTAGGAATACCACGACGAGCGATAAATCTACGTAACCCCATAAGAAATGCATCAGCACTTAAGCTTTCCACCACTTCCAAGTGTATAGCTCTAACAACTAAGCAGGTGAATAAACAAATCCACACTTTGATCTTTCCTTCAGATGACTTTACCCACAATGGTCCTAAATAATCAATACCTACTGATAAAAAGCTAGCTGTTTTCGTTACTCGAAACTCAGGTAAAGGCGGACATTGCGGATAATTAAAAGGGTTCCCTTCAATTTTCGTACAAGTAATGCACTTCCGTAGAATTTTGCTTACGGTCGCTCTACCTTTTGGCACCCAATATTGTCTACGTAACTCACCTAATGTGTGACTAACTCCGACATGATATAGCTTTCTATGTATGTTTATAATAATTAGTTCTGTAAAATACTCTTTGGCAGGTAATAATGCAGGAAATTTTTCCTCCTGATCTAATTCTGAGTTAACAAATCTTCCCTTACATCTAATGATATTTTTTTCGTCTAGATATAGGCCTAACTGATTTATAAGTATATTAGATTTGTCTAATTCTAACATGTAACGTTCTTCCCCATAATGTTTAATTTGAACGTATTTAACCCATTCTGCAAGAACATTTTTTATTTCTTTGTCAGTAATAAATTTTTCCTTAACGATTGACTCAGTAACTTTAGAATCCCGAAACTGATTTAATTTCCTCCTAAACTTAGTTACGGCTCTCTGAACCCAAGCCGTAGTTCTGAGTAGCCTATATAGCCTACTAAATCGTTTTTCATCTATCTCATAAGGCGTCTTGACTATATTATCATCACTTACTAAATATATTTCAGCTGGAGTAACTTCTTCTTCTTCCGTAACTTCATTATCAAACACTTTACTATCAGGCCACTCTCTTCATTTTTAAGCCAGCTTGGTCCATTCCACCATTCTATGTTATCCTTTAATTCTGCCACATTGCATCCTCTTGTGGCCACATCTGCTATGTTCTCACTCCCTGGAACGAATCTTACCTTCGATAATCCTTGATACTCTCTGATTTCATTGACTCTTCTTTCTCAAATATATGGTTTGGTTCTTTTTATCCAGGACAGAACGCATTTTGAATCCGTCCAAATTGTTTCTTGTATTATTTTAACTTCTAACTGCTGTTCCACGAGCTTTAAACAACGGCAACCGATGGTGACCCCTAATAATTCTAATCTCGGGATGGATACTTCCTTGACCGGAGCCACTCTAGCTTTAGCAAATATTAATTTAGAATTTTTACTGTCACAACTTCTTAAATAAATTACGGCTGCATAAGCTAATTTAGACGCGTCACAGAAACAGTGAAGCTCGAATTCCTTTCCTGTTAAGTTAAAATATCTTTCTATTGTTATTGTAAGTATTTCGCTTAGCTCTGATTGTAAAGTATCCCATTCTTCTTGCGTCTCTTCGTCTACACTTTCATCCCACTGGCCTTTTTTCTCCCACAAAGTTTTCATGAATATTCTTCCTTTTATTGATACTGGACAGCTTAATCCTAACGGATCGAAAATTGAACTGACTACTTGCAACATTTGCCTCTTAGTCGTCGCTAGTAAGTCTTTATTTTTCATTTTTATTGAAATTTGATCATTTATTGTATTCCATACCATTCCTAGTACACTAATGACTTCCTGAGTGTCTCGAAATATCTCTGGAATCTGACTAGTTATGATTTTATTGTTAGAGTTCCATTCTCGAATATTCATGGAAGCTTCTTCGAATAATAGTTTTGTCTCCTTATAAAATCCAATCGCTTCTTGTTCACTTAAAAATCCAACTATTAAATTGTCAACGTACATACCTTTGCAAATTTGCTCTGAATACGGACTTTTTGATTTCAAGACATGATACCTGACTACAGCGTTTAACATAAAAGGACTTGATGACACCGAACAAAACTCGACAAAACCTATAAATTTGTAAATTTTCCTCTGAAGGTTCTTTAAAAGGATCCTTAAGCCAAATAAATCTTGTCACATCTTTACTATCATCATTCAGACCTATTTGTAAAAATGCTTTCTCGATATCCCCCACTAAAACTATTGGTTTAATACGAAATCTGAGCAGTAGCCCTATTAAGTCTTCTAACAATACTTGCCCCCTCAAAAGTGATTCATTCAAGCTAACTTTTCCTTTTCCGGACGACGCAGATCCATCGTACACTATACGCACTTTGTGCTAGTTTTTTGAGGTGTGAAAACAGCGTGGTGGGGTAGGTAGTGTATTATTTTTCTTTTATCTTCTGCTCTAATGTCAATTTTTTCTATAACTCCTACACTAAGCTGATGTGCTATAATTTCATTATATTTAGTAATAATCTCTTTATCACCTCCTATTCGCTTATATAATGACCTCAGTCTTCCTAAAGCTAACCTATAATTTTCAGCTAAGTTTTCAGGTGGATATTGCCGCCACGGCCAAGACACGGAATACCTATCATCCTTAAGTTTGATACTTTTTTCAAATAATTCTAATGCGTAATCGTCTTCTATCTCATCCCTTCCGCTCTCTTTTATTCCTAGTGTTTCAAGACTCCAAAATTGTTTTAAATTCAAATCGTTTTCAGTAAGAATTGAATTATTGTCATTCAACACGTACATATCAACATTGGCTGATTGCTTAGAACATGATAATAAACTAACCAGGCTATAACTATTATTTCCTTCTAAATTTCTTCCTGTGATTATCCATCCTAATTTGGAGTTAATCAAGTATAATCCTGACAGCAATTTAATTTTTTCTAAATTTATTAAATCAAAATAATAATTGTTTCCAATCAACATATCAATCTCTGTTTATTTTTAAGTAATTCCGGTTTATCTGCCAAATTTAAATCAGGATAAGTTTTTTTTGCGTAATCTATCTGTTTATTAAATTCAACTCCATTTTTTACTATAAATGGTACTACGTTGGCTATTATGTTCATAAATGACCCATCTAAGACCTTGACTTTACACTCTACCAAATATGACTCAATAACTTTCGGTTTAGCTGTACCAAATACAGATACTGTAAGCTTTTCTTCTTGCAAAGGAGTTAACTTTAACCTTTTGGCTAGCGATTCCGTAACGTACGACCGATGACTGCCGCTATCAAGAATAAGCCGGGAGTAAACCCCTTTTGCACTCTCCGATATTTCTTTTTTAGATTTACTACTAAATACTTCCACAGTTGCTGTTTGTAACGCTACCAAAGTTGTCCCTGCCATTAACTGTACGTCATTATTTCCTTGTTCCTTAATTTTCTCTGTTGTTTCATTCCTCTTAAGACATAGGCTCCTGTGATGCAATCGACTCCGACAATAATAGCACGACTTATTTATATGGCAGTTCCTAGCAGAGTGCTTGACTGGTTTTAAGCATTTAAAGCAACACCCTTTAAGTTGTTCCTTTCTTGCCTCAACGGTTGCGTACTTAGTACATTCGTCTGTCCAATGTGTTCCTTCGCAATACCTGCACTTAAGTGTTTGCCCTGCTAATAGCATTCCTGCTGTACCCTGATTTTTAGTATTATTTTCCTCCTTAAATTGTTCCGATCTTTTATAACCCTGAACGTTCCTGTAATGATCACTTTTTCCTAAAGCACCAACTCTCTCCTTGTTTCCTATTAATAAATTTAAGTGCTCTCTAAGTTTTTTACACTCGTTGTTACGTATACTATTTACCTCTTTTGTTTTTACCGCCTCAAACATTTTAAGTTCTTCAACCTGCAAGAGTATGTCACATGGAAATTTTGACCTAATTAACGAAAGAGTATTCGAATTTTCTATACTCTCTCCCAAACTCTCTAATGAGCGACATAATATTTCAATTTGATCTAAGGTAATTCTTAACTTTTGGGTACTACTATTAGAAGGATATAAATTTCTGAATTTTGCGTACAAATTTTCTACTATAAGGTCTTTATTAGCGAATCTAGACTTTAATAAGTCAAGTGCAGTGTCATAATTTTCGTTTGTTAATGCAAAGCCTGCAATAGCTTGAGCAGCTTCTCCAGACAATTGCTGCTTAAGCATATTAAATTTCTCAACTTTGGGGACCCTACTTTTAATATGAACAGCTGCCTCAAATCTCTCCCAAAATTCGAACCACTTAAGCCGATCCCCAGAAAAGGTTGGAAGGACTACTTTTGGCAGTTTAGCCGATATTTCTCCATTACCTGAATTTTCTGAGCTACTATTGGATTGGCTGGCGCTATCACAAGTCATCCTATTTTCTAAAACAATTAGCGCGTCATCAGCTTCCAACATTAGCTCTGTAAGCCCTTCTACCTCCTCCTCAAATTTTGAAATTTCCTCTGGAGTTTTAGAAACTGATTCCAATTTAGCAACTACTTCCCGAAATATTTCTAAGTTATTTTTAATTTTCCCCAGCAAATCTTTACCCAATCTTTTATATACTTCTAAATTACCCTCATCAAAATTGGTAACCCATTTCTGAACTTTTTCCATGATGTCAACCAACCTTTTCTTAACCGGCCCTAAAACCCGTCTTGCCGATCCTGCAGTGGAAGCAGCCATACTAAATTTCCCGACAACTAGCTTTAACGGGAACCTAACCTAAAAGAGATACCTGTCCTTAAAACTCAGTCCTCAGCTACTACTGTCCTCTTCTTTCAATTCTCAGGCTCTCTTCAATCCTACACGCTCTGCTACCATGTGGCGAAACCTACGGCTAGTTAAGAAAAAGGCTCTTTCTATTTTGTCTTTGAAATGTTAAACATCAAATCACAAGTCAATATATTTTGACATCAGTTTACAAAAAATATAAAAATCAAATCTTCGCTTCCGCGACAGGCAGAACGCACTTTAGGGGTCAAAGGTTCTGCCTGGGACACCCATCCGATATGAGTCGGCAGAATTGCAGATCCTTGTTCAGGAAGGTATTTACGAAAAATTGGGATCGGTTCCAGCTATTACACTTTTTATAAACTTCGGTGGTAAATTTGACATGTAAAGTGCGTTCTGCCCGGGACACCATTACACTTTTTATTAACAAAACCTCCCTGGGCTCTTGGTCTATATATAGAGCTCCTCTTGAAATATTTTCCAAAAATAGTTTTTCTTAAACGCTCTTGTATTATTCAGAAGTTAATTTTCAAATGTCACAAACAGTAAACATTTGTATTGGCAGCGGAGGAAATGCAACTAAAGCTGATTATCTTGGTCTACATTCTCTAGTAACAATATTACATTGCTGCCGAGAAAAGTGGAGGGCTTGCATACTGGCTAGTTGCTCTGTTAGAGTACCCAAGCTAAATAGCCTTAGAACCTCGCGAGGCATTGCTGAGTCACTGTCACCCAGGTGCCACACCCATCTACGACTTAAACATTCAAACCCACCACAATAATTCTCATCAAAATGAACACTTCAAAAGAAAGGTAATAAATGAAGAATTGGCCACAATAGATATTTGCTGTAATATAAGAATATCTTAGAACCAGTTTCAATTCAACCATCATCTGAAAGTGGGGCAAATATCGACGGCAACTGATTCCTCGCCTTGCTCTCCTCTGAGAGAGGTGAGAATAGGGGCAAAGAGACTGAGGTTGGTACCTGAAACCTGATCATGACGTGTGTGACACGGTCGTCAGTCCTCACAGACAGCACATAGTCGCCAGGCTTGCTTTGAGATTCTCTCACTAGGAAGCTTCCGTTCTTTCCTTTCTCCAGTATTAGCTTCTCAGCTTCTTTGCCTGTTAGGTGCCCGTGGAACCATCTGCAATACACAGTCACTTGGTCAGAGATTGCTAATCTTATCAGAACATTCCAACAGGTTATACAAGGAAACGACACTGGGTTTGTACTTCCACTACCTTCCATCAATACGTCATACAACTAGCTCTATCTGAGGACAGGCATAAACCTAACAAGGAGCTCTTTGGGTAGTAATAGTAGTAGTAATAAGGGGGGGAGTGGTAGTAACTATCAGGCAAGTAAGCCACGTTGTTGGGCCCTTTTTGCCAGCTCCTTAAGATAGTGTTCTACTCCTTTTAACTTCAAGTGTAGGTATATTTCATCTAATCTAGACAGAAAAGCAGTGAATTTCTATGGTTCCTCTCATGCTTTTTTCAAGCAATCATACATATTTTCATTTACTCTTATAGTCTAGTGAAAACTAGGAACAACACGTGCCCTAGCTGTTAAACCAAACCTCCATACACTTTAAACTACAAGGCAGACACACTATTAGAGCTCTTAGGGTACAATACAGGCACTCTCGGAGATATCCATCCAGATCTGACTATCAGGTCAATGAATGAATTTCATTCATTACTCGAAGGCATGCCACTGTAATGTCAAGATACAACTAGTACTAAGGCCCGTATTTGAAGACATTTTCCTTACATAAACTGTAAAACTAACATTTTACTTAAGGGTTCCTGAACCCTTAAGGCTTCCTTAAGGGGAAGCCTTAAGGCTTAAGGAACCCTTAAGGCTTCCTTAAGGGGAAGCCCTAAGGCTTAAGGAACCCTTAAGCCTTCCTAAGGAGACCTAACATTTTCTTTACCTAAACTGTAAAACTAACATTTTACTTAAGGACTCCTAAGAAAAATGTTAGGTTTAGGTAAGGAAAATGCCTTTGAAAACGGGCCTTCGTCAAAAACTAAAGTTAGTCTACAATTCCGCTGCTAGTTATACCAGCGACCGCTAAAACAGACAGCAGTCCAAGTCCTAAACCCTTAACATAACTACATCGCTAACATTTACATAACAAGTTATTTTACAATTCCACTGCTGAGTTCTAAATTGACCATCTTAAGCGTATCCATGTATGGACAAGGAATACAAAGGTAAATGACTCACGAGGGTTTCTGGAAGGAGCGCCTCATCTGCTTCACAGCCGCCGACAGCATGTTGATGCAGGAGTTCATTTTCAACTTCATTACGGCACTTGGCTCTAAAATGTCTCTCTTTTGAAGTCACAATAAAGAACTGCTTTATTAAGTTAAAAATACAAAATAAGCAAAACTCTAATTTTCACTTTTTTGTTAATTCAAGTGTTAATTTTCGCGGAAACCAATCAGCAAATAAAACAATGCGTATGGAATGAATCAGCGAATTCAATTTTCTTTGGTTTATTTTCCCGCGTCCACTCCGCTTATCTTTTGTCACTTAGATTGGAAACTGACTAAGAAAGTTTATCACGAAAATGAAGTAAATTTCCTTCGGAAAATAAAATAAAATCAGCTTCCTAGAAATAATAAACAAGCATTATTAGCAAAAGAAAAACATCACAAACTGCTTAAAGGAAAAATTGATATTCGGAGATAAATAATTATAAAATATTAAAAATAAATGACTATTAATCTGATAAAGAATATATAAATAAATAAAGAAGGAAATAATTTTTTAAAGAAAGAAAAGTAGAATAGTACGCGGAGGCGAACAAGAGACACGGGCGAGTTCCGCAAGAAAAATATTTATTGCCAATTTCCGTAAATCCGCAGATAAGTTTGTCTCTAAGTTCTAGGTAGTCGATTAATTTATATTTTCAACATAAAAACCAAATTAGACTTGCATATTATTAAGACAAAGAGGTACTTGACAGCTGCAACAAGACTCAGGTATAATTTGACACCAGCTTAACTCCCTACAGACTACACTGGGACCTGAAATGTTGAGAACCTTAGGAAAGTAAAGTTAATGTCCAACAAAGTTGACAATGTCTTACAAAGGCAACAACATGCAGAGGTCCGACACGCTAACAACGTACTTCAAAGACAACAATTTGCAACAACATGCAGAGGTCCGACACGCTGACAACGTCCTTCAAAGACAACAATTTGCAACAACATGCAGAGGTCCGACACGCTGACAACGTTCTTCAAAGACAACAATTTGCAACAACATGCAGAGGTCCGACACGCTGACAACGTTCTTCAAAGACAGCAACTTGCGACAACCTGCGGAAGTCCGACACGCTGACAACGACCTTCAAAGACAGCAATTTGCGACAACAAGCGGAGGTCATGTCTGCCAACACCGTGACGGGACTCTGTACCTAGACTGCGACAGGGCTATGAACCTAGACTGCGACAGGGCTATGAACCTACAACGTGACGGGACTTTGTACCTAGACCGCGAGGGGGCTGTGTACCTACACAGTGACGGAACTCTAAACCTAGAACGCGATGGGACTCTGTACCTAGATCGCGACGGGACTGTGTACCTACACAGTGACGGAACTCTATACCTAGACTAGACTCTTCATACGAGCTGTTATCCAATCATTCCAAGACAATCATAAGTCACAGGGAAGCGAGTTGTGTGGGAACCACCAGACCTGGATCTGACATCTCAGAAATATTCACACATCAGTTTTCACTTAACAAACTCCACTACGGGTTCCTACATGCGATCACCCAGACGGCCTACTAAACACCACCACACTCTAGCGGATCTCATCCCAAACTACGCAATAAATAATCAGTAGTAATAAATAAATAATATTTTATAGTTTATCATTAAACGTTAATCGTAGTGTTTAAAATTCCTTGAACGTCGAAAGTCATGTTATATCACAACCCAATAGATTCTTACACTTGCAATGGACATCAAATTCATCAAATGTTACTTTATTTTTATTGTAAGTGCGTACAAAGACTTGTGTACGTTTTTTAAAAAATTGTAAAAAATCCGAAAATAATCCAATTGTGTTTAAATTCGGTACAAGCTTAAAATAATACTACATATAGAAGGAGCACTACTGATAACACGAAAGCCGGTTCACTGGTGCAACTAAGTAAATACTGCCACCAAACATACAATTTTCTTATAAAAAAGTTGGCAATTTCCGGTTGCTGAATTATTATGTTCTATTATTAATTAATGATTGATTATTCATAAAAACTAATATAATATCGGTGCATTACAATGTTTAACGTATTTATTAAAATTATATTAAAAGTAGTCCTCGTCAACTAAATGTATATTCTTGTATTCCACCACCCTTTTGCCATCTAAGACCGGTTTTAATAAATACTCAGCAAGTGTTTTAAGTTATAATATTTGTTCTTTACGACCTTTATTCATTATTAGATATTTATGGCACATATTTAAAATAATGTTTTGTTGTCAGGTTGGCAGCATTACTTAGTTTGCACCAGTCAACCGGCTTTCGTGTTATCAGTGGAATTACATTGTGTTTACGGTCCTGTGCTCCTTCTATATATAGTATTATTCTAAGGCACCAGTCAACCGGTTTCGTGTTATCAGTGGAATTACATTGTGTTTACGGTCCTGTGCTCCTTCTATATATAGTATTATTCTAAGGCACCAGTCAACCGGCTTTCGTGTTTCAGTGGAATTACATTGTGTTTACGGTCCTGTGCTCCTTCTATATATAGTATTATTCTAAGGCACCAGTCAACCGGCTTTCGTGTTATCAGTGGAATTACATTGTGTTTACGGTCCTGTGCTCCTTCTATATATATATTATTCTAAGGCACCAGTCAACCGGCTTTCGTGTTATCAGTGGAATTACATTGTGTTTACGGTCCTGTGCTCCTTCTATATATAGTATTATTCTAAGGCACCAGTCAACCGGCTTTCGTGTTATCAGTGGAATTACATTGTGTTTACGGTCTGTGCTCCTTCTATATATAGTATTATTCTAAGGCATCCAGTCAACCGGCTTTCGTGTTATCAGTGGAATTACATTGTGTTTACGGTCCTGTGCTCCTTCTATATATAGTATTATTCTAAGGCACCAGTCAACCGGCTTTTGTGTTATCAGTGGAATTACATTGTGTTTACGGTCCTGTGCTCCTTCTATATATAGTATTATTCTAAGCCCGTACCTACCTGATTTTTTCTTAATAATTTAAGGTATATTTTCAGAAATAAAATTGTTTTACAGCAGTAAAAGTAAGTCACGTTTTGCAGGTCTGGCTTCTGAACCTGCAACTGTCATTGAATTTAATTTTCGTGTCATAATTTAAATATTACACGTTTTATATATTTTTTTGCTTATAATTTAAATATTTTCGTGTCATGTTTCATTGACATTTGATTGGTCATTTGAGCTGTCGCGTGTTTACAAGGGATGTTTTTGGGGTCTGTCGGTGCTGAAACGTGGACATTTAACAAAAAATTAGACGTTAAGTTTGTGCCTATGCAATGCTTTCCATCGTTTTGAGAGAGAGGGGAGTAAAATCTTGACATGAAACACGTGACAAATGTGGGTAAAGACAACTTGAGATATCTTCATAACCATCTAGGCAAAACTTGCCTCAGGTCCAAACTGCCTGATTGACTGCAGTAATAGACATGGCTGCATAGAGATATACATATACTAGAGGGAGCATAGCCTATCTTAATACATTGAGAGGCCTGAAACATTTTTAGTGGGGCTCTCAGGGGCTCTGTGTAACCTCATTGAAACCTTCTCCAGAGAGAGAGTTAAGGTTATAATTAATCAATTGTTTTGGGCTTCCCACAGATTGTTTGTGTTGTGATTTGCATTTTAACATTCTCTATATAATTTACTGTTTTTTGTTGTGTTTATTTGATGAAAATGATAATCGAATGTGGTCAGGTTACTTTTTCGATGTTTCAAAATTCAACCAATAGGGCCCCTCTAGTAATATATCTCTATGCACGGCTGTGACAATCTCCCAGAAAAACAATTCTATTGGTTTGTTACATTTGCCTAAATCAACCAATACAATGACTTTCCTTACTGATTTGCTGATGATGAGCTGGTTGTCTCAGCGAGAGACGCATCATTCAGACTGGGATAATATCTCCGATTCGAGACGGTTGCAGATCACGTAACAATAATAAACTCAGAATATATTCAACTAGAAATATTTTATTATTAAGAAAAGATTCAATTTTTGTTGAAGTTTAGTAAATGTATGTGTGTATGTGTGAGTGTATGTATACAGAAGACAAGTACAAGGTCGGACAAATATCATCTTACTCTAAGTAGTGTCGTAAATATTTATGTTTATATACTCCACTTGCATGTCAACACACAAAACTACACACACACACACACATACCTATATACTAAACATTCACACACACACACACCTATATACTAAACATACACACACACATACCTACTACAAACACACCTATATACTAAACATACACCACACACACATACTACAAACACACCTATATACTAAACATACACACACCAATGATTCCATTTCACATCACGACACACTTAAATAGTTAATATACAGATCAAGTAAGAGAACTGCCTCTACTAAACCAGGTTAGACACGCCGTCCCATCAACAGGTGTCAGCCTCAACAATCAATTAATTGTAAAAAATCAATTTTTATAGTAAAAAAAAATACGAAGCAAAGTGAATTTATTTGTTTTTAGCAAAAGCAGTAATAAAACGCGCCCACAGTTAAATAAATAAGTGAAGCACGTTTTGCGGCAGACGAGGAAACGCAAGTTGTAACCGCAACAAGTTACTACTGCGACATTTGAGCGAGGAAAACACAGTGACTTCAGAGTGACGTCACGTCACGTCAGTGCTTGGTTATGAACTTAGAATAATACTATATATAGAAGGAGCACAGGACCGTAAACACAATGTAATTCCACTGATAACACGAAAGCCGTTGACTGTGCCTTAGAATAATACTATATATAGAGGAGCACAGGACCGTAAACACAATGTAATTCCACTGATAACACAAGCCGGTTGACTGGTGCCTTAGAATAATACTATATATAGAAGGAGCACAGGACCGTAAACACAATGTAATTCCACTGATAACACGAAAGCCGGTTGACTGGTGCACCTAAGTAATGCTGACAACAAAACATTATTTTAAATGTTTGTCATAAATATCTATTAATGAAGAAAGATCGTAATGAACAAATATAATAACTTAAAACACCTGCTGAGTATTTAATAAAACTGGTCTTAGATGGCAAAAGGGTGGCGGAATACAAAAATCTACATTTAGTTGACGAGGACTACTTATTATATATAATTTTAATAAATACGTTAAACTACAATTTAAAATGCTTTAAATATTGTAATGCACCGATATTAGTATTAGTATTTTATGAATAATCAATCATTAATTAATAATAGAACATAATAATTCAGCAACCGGAAGTATTACCAACTTTTTTTTTTTAGAAAATTGTATATTTTAGGGTGGCAGCATTACTTAGTTGCACCAGTGAACCGGCTTTCGTGTTATCAGTAGTGCTCCTTCTATATATAGTATTATTCTAAGGTTATGAAACACCGAAGCAAGGAAAGCAGTCGGACAGGCTGTTCTTACACCACTGTACTTCGCTCTTTGAATCAACCTAGCATTTCAGATAAATAGTAAATAAGGAAATAGTAGCTGTCAGTATGTGCGGGTGTAAAGTGAACCTTTATTCTGAAAAGCTGTCAGTATGTGCGGGTGTAAAGTGAACCTTTATTCTGAAAAGCTGTCAGTATGTGCGGGTGTAAAGACCACGCGGCTCCACTGTCAGTCGCCTGACGGTGGAGTAAAGACGTCTTACTAACATCATCTTCTATCTAAGGAAAAATACCTTTGAATAAAGCAGAGCGTCTTTTTTACGATAAATCTAGCTTTAGGGTCGAAATGTAGCGATAACTCTGTCATCAGAATAGTATATTATGCTACTTGGCAGCAAAATGGAATTTTGCAGACGAGTTTTATAAATTTTCCCCCGAGCCGAAGGCGAGGGCGGGCTATGGAAATTACCTGCAGAGGCGTAAGCCGAGGCAGGTAATGACCCATTTGATTGACCCAGGTAATTCGCCATTTGCCAGCCTCGGCTTCGCCTCGTCTGTCAAATGGGTTACGAGGCGAAGCCGGGGCTGGCAAATGGCGAATTACCTGCAGAGGCGTAAGCCGAGGCAGGTAATTAATTGCACGAGTCTGCAATGTTTCCTTTGCTGCATAGTAGCATTACTATTTTATCTACTAACGGCAGAAAAATACACAAGAGATTATTTTAAATACTTGCTGCGAGATTTTACAGGCAGTAAAGACTGCTTTGAAGTAGATGCAACGCTGACAATATCAGGTGGAGTGTGGTCCAATAACTCGTCAATGTCAACAATGTTTGTATCTTTATTCACTTCACTGTTGTTCTCACTCATTATGTTTTAGTAACTTAACTTTAGTTTTGGATAACGTTCTATTTTTGTAACTTTATATAATTAAACTAAATATAACAAATGAAATACAAAATCTAACGACTTAAACATTAAAATCTGTCGATTCATAAACAGCTGGTAAATAATTTAATTTAATGCCAAAATTATCAGTGTTGCCAATTTGTTTCCAAAACATTATATATTATTAGATAAACAAATGTTAAATGTTAAATATTTAATAATAATATCGTAATTCTAAGTAACAATAAAGAAAGTTACATATTAGAAACAAGCTAGAATAAATCATAGTTTACAAAATAAAACAATACCGAAATTCACGCAATAATTTGTAAAATAATAACCTCCGCTCATTCATTTTCCCGCCTAGGGAGTTTTGACTTGTTTCCCATGTTATTTTAAATGAGCCATAACTCCCTAGTACTTTTTCATTGCCAAACATTTTGCGTACTGTTTTGAAACATTTTGCGTACTGTTTTAAAATATTTTCCGTATTGTTTGACAGTGTAGGTAAAATGACATTTTGCAGCTTAAAAACAGTCCAGTAATGGCTAATTTTGATGCCGTGAGTAGATAAAATACATATCAGTTAACGATACATATTTGGGATGGTCCCGGTAGTCTAATGGTTAGCATGTGCGCCTGCCACCCAACACAGTCCGGGTTCGATCCCGGTCGGAACCTCTAGGATTTTCTACGAGGGATGGACATCCTTTCACGTGCCGTCCTTCGAAAGGGACGTTAAGAAGGTGGTTCCGAACCTGCGCGATGTCAGGTGCTCGTAAAAATTCCTAACCCTAAATCTGGGTTAAGCCAAATTTAGAACCTTTAATAGAAGTTTATATAAAGTAGGTAGGTAAGTAGGTTATATATATATATATATATATATATATATATATATTAAATCTGGGTTAAGCCAAATTTAGAACCTTCAATAGAAGTTTATATAAAGTCATAATATATATATATACAGGGTGTTTCATATAAAGTGTCCACCAGAAAAGGAGGCGATAGTACTCTTCAAAAGGAACAAAAAATGTCCTATAATATAAACACCGATCTCCAACCGTTTCCCACAAGGTCAAATTTAATATTTTAAAAAAAATATTTGACCTCACATCATAAAATTGTTAATAGGGATGTAACTATTCAGCTAGAAAGGCAAAATTGGTATCATTAGAAAGCTGAGTAATTTCCTAAAGGAGAAACTACTAACCATGTCAAATATTTTGGAACTACTGCCCAAAATTTTGCATGAAACATGATTTTTTTAAAAAAATGAATTTTATGGAATTTTTGTAGTAGGGCATTAGAGGAAGTAAGAGATGAGCAAAAGTTCAGCCAAGAACGGAAAAAACTTCTCTTATGACTGACCTTTAAGAAATTGTAAATATTTTTATACATTCAATAGTCAAAAATATAAGCTATTGTTGCTAGAAGTTGCAAAAACTGATCATTTTTGTCGTATAAAAGTGAAAATAATGTGTTATTTCAACAAAAATTTTATTTTCGAAAATAATTTAATAATACGATTTCTGGACTCTAGAAGGTAAAATAAACCTATTTTATTTTACACTTTTTCTCTAAAACCACTCTTTTTCCCTTGCTTTAGAGATTTTTAATTATTTTATGTACCATGTAATTAACATTGTAGACATAAGGAAAAAATGCCAAAAAAATATCAGTTTTTCCAACTTCTAGGAAGAATGGCTTAAAATTTTGACTATTGAATGTATAAAAATATTTAACTTTCCTTAAAGGGCAATCATAAGAGTAGTTTTTTCCGTTCTTGGCTGAACTTTTGCTCATCTCTTACTTCCTCTAATGCCCTACTACAAAAATTCCATAAAATTCGTTTTTTAAAAAAATCATGTTTCATGCAAAATTTTGGGCAGTAGTTCTAAAATATTTGAATATGGTTAGTAGTTTGTCCTTTAGGAAAATTTACTCAGCTTTCTAATGATACCAATTTCGCCTTTCTAGCTTGAATAGTTAAATCCCTATTAACAATTTTATGATGTGAGGTCAAATATTTTTTTGAAATATTAAATTTGACCTTGTGGGAAAACGGTTGGAGATCGGGGTTTATATTATAGGACATTTTTTGTTCCTTTTGAGGAGTACTATCATCTCCTTTTCTGGTGGACACTTTATATGAAACACCCTGTATATATATATATATATATATATATATATATATATATATATATATATATATATATATATATATATATATATATGTGTGTGTGTGTGTGTGTGTGTGTGTGTGTGTGTATTTATATTTCTGAAAGCGTAGTCTGGCACTGGGGCACGTGTTGTTTCTAGTTAAAGCTAGAAACGGCTCTTCTACGGAGACGCAAAATGTCTGCTCTAGGATTCATCAGGTAGAACACTATCTTACGTCTAAGGGAGTTAGGAAAAAGGGCCCAACAACGTGGCCTACTTGCTAGGTGATCTATCACCTCTCCCTAATCACTATCACTAAAACTATCGATACATATCTCTGTTATGAGTGCAATACAGTGGCTCCTTTAGTAATATTTAAAGCAAGACAAGGTCGCAATACATTGCCTATACTATTCTTATTAACACGCAAAACAATGTTTCATTAGCACAGACATGCTAATAATTTAGCAAATATAAACATTGCTTAACATCTACTTAGAGGTCATTACTAGTGACTCTAATCATTAGCGCACAAACTCACAACTCCATTTCATTCACAACTGCATTGTTTGCAAGAGCTCAGGCTTTTGTGCCACTTTATTTTCTCTATCGTGAAAAGTTGATCTAAATATAAAAATTAATATAAATGTATTTTCATAACTTTGGAGCTTTTTGGGCTATTACAAATTGAATATCAATTAAATTAATGAAGACTTTTGTATATTTTTATATTATAAAAGAAAATAAATGCATTTGCTTCTATAATATAAATAAACGTATTATTTTAAATCAAACCAGGTACAGAATTGCATTTAGGAGAGGACACAGACCCTATTGAAACCCATCTCGTTGTGACGCCAAAACCTTTAAATAATCGGTAAAATAATGATTTTTTGGCGGGAAATAGAATAAAACTTAGGCTGCTGAATTGAGTAAAACTGACCCGAAGTCGATACGACGTTGGCAAATAAGCGGAAACTATAATTACGGCCGGTAAAAAGTAAGTTTCGAGTAGAATGTCGTCTGCAAAGATTTTGGGGCGTCCAATGCGCTAGGTAAACAAAATATGGCAAGAAGGGTGGTGTTTTTAATGTTTTTACTTTAAGTAAACAGATCCGGAGTCGATCCAAGTTCTCAAACCGGAGAGCTCGAGTTCAAATCTTGGTTCAGAAAATATTTTTTATCGATTTATTTCCATTTAATAAGCTTTAAAACAACAAACAATAATGACGAATTTCCTTTGGAGTGGTTGCTTTCTGGTTAAGGTTTTTGGTTGATGCGTTGTAGAGGAAGCCGTTACAGTTTTTCCTGTCAGTCAATTTTTCTGGAGTTCAAAGGAAACGCGCGATAACATCTTGAAGATTAACACTGACTGAGCTTCGATTCACTTGCCGCTAGGTTGCGCAGGGGCTCATTAAGCTCGACACCACCTCAGTTATGAATAGAACCTAGGTTCGAAAATGTAACTGCTCCCCATATATATAATAATAATAATAATAATGCCCGTTTAGAGCCTTGCGGCTCATCAGAGATAACACCTGCGGTAACAACCTCGGGTGGTAGTAGCAACCGTTACGCTCAAAGTGAATTCTAAAGTTGGCGATAATTTATCTAAACAATAATCTTCTATAAACTGAGAGCGTAACCTGGGATGCGAACCCCAGACCTCTGTGGGTGTCAAAGGTCAGTGTAAAGACTAACGCCTTAACGACCTCAGCCACGGAGGCGGCTCTGCTCCCCATACGAAACATAAAACTAGAGGAAGATATCAAGCATTTCAAAGGAAACCGGCCAGCCCAGCCATACGGACCTCTTTGCCGGAATTTTGAAAACCCAGACGAGTTACGGCACGCACACACATAATTATGATGGCTCGGTAGAGGGTATAACGCCAGCTCAGGCAGATAATTGTAGTTAAAAGCTAATCACGCGTCACCCCGTGCTAAAACTCCTTCAGATACCGAGTATCTGAATTTCTAATGTTTCTGGCCTAATTAAGCGTTACCGAGAACACGTCGCCGCGGGCTGGGCCTATAGAATCCCTGTAATTAAACCGATCATTGCTCGGGATAACCCATCTATAAACAACTGTATTATAAAATAAACAAATTAATTAGGAAAAGTGTCTTAACTATGGAAGGGTAATTACACCTGTCTAACGCGCTCACAGATCCGCATGTGACAAGTGATTCCCATGGCTTTGGATAGCCTAGCAGAGTCACAAGCAATGGTCTTGAATAAAGGGGATGACGCATTAAGGAACATTTCTGACCCCAGGAAGTTGTATAAAATAGAAAAATAGGAGCAAACTTGCCTTCCCTATGGTTATAATGAAAAAAGGCGCCAAACGCAGGTTATGTAGCAAGGTTGTCGAGTTTGCTTCTTAACTTTCTTCTGTGCTTCTCGTGACTGTTACATTTGTGGTGCTTGAATATGCCTTGTACTGCTAAGGAAGGCGAAATATAGTTTAATGCAAATTTAAGGAAATTTATTACGTCCCATCCAGTGTCATAAATTTTAATAGTACATATATATACGAATCAATTTTTTTCACTATAGTGTAACATATACCTAAAATCATTTGACAGCGTGGGAAAATAATACCAGAGAACCAATGAAGTTATTACTGGATAACCACGCCCACCATTCAAATCGGAACAACCTCATTGTGGTTCTTTAACACTATTTTCCCACACTGCCAATTGATTTTAGCCATATGTAGTTAAAATACTATAATTCATTTTAAAATTCCCTAATATTGTAGCAGTATGTCACTTATATAAAGCAGTAATATGACGAACTCATAAATTACAACAACAGGAACAGGGGTTGAGAAGTGGCCCCCAGTGCAGACATTGTGTAGCAGCAAAGGGCCGATATATAATATATATATAATATATATATATATATATATATATATATATATAATATACATATATACTTATATGTATATATGTTATATATATATATAATAATACTATATATTATATATATATATATATATATATATATATATATATATATATATGTAGTAATTTATATATGTATTATATATATATTATATATATATATATATATATATTATATATAATATTATATATATATATATATATATATATATAAAATATATATTCATATATAATATAGTTTATTATTACTTTTAAAAGGGTAGTTTTGATGGCTGACTGACTATGGACTTATAGGACTGATTTGTCAACTAGACTGACTCAATAGTTCATAGCGTGGGTTATAAACCAAGTTTAGATTATTAAATTGTTTACTAGTTATTTTGTTTTATGAACCAAGCAAAGAGTATTCCAAGGAAAAAATTATCAATTTCTGAAAAGTACCATATTTATGGTGACGAGTAAAGGTCGGGGCAAGAGGAGAGTCGCCTCTTTCTCTTGCCACTTAGAGGAAATAGCAGAGTTTTGCACATCCAATAGAATAACCGCGTGACTTTTCGCCAAAAACAAAGAAATTTCGCTTGGCTATGTGACCCTCGCCAAAGACTTACAAACGGACCCATTCCGATGCCACGTTTTAACTCGATCACTTATCGGAATTTTAACAATCTTTTGCAATTTTCGGTGCCACGGCAAACAGGGTCAACAACGATGTTAACAAAGGTTTGCAACAGTTTTCGCTAACCTTGACTTTGCTAAAATCCAACTCAGTGTCTACGACGGCGACCCTGAGGAATAAGCTGGAACACATGAATCAATAAAACCCACCCTAATAAACTGCGTAGGCTTCCGCGGATATTGTCTTGAAGATTTAGGTCTTCCGGTGGTGACCGCGTCATTGAAGATGAAGAACCCTACGTTTCGCTTCCACTGTGGGAGGCATCTTTAGGGGTATAGGACATCATGGATAGAAACACAATGCTCTACAAAACTGAGTTCAGTATTGTAGATCATACCATGATGTCCTACTTCCCTGAAGATGCCTCCCACAGTGGAAGCGAACTGTCGGATTCTTCTACAATGACGCGGTCACCACCGTAAGACCAAAATCTTCAGAACCCACTCTATAAGGAAAGCTATCAAAGAGAGCAAAAGAAGAATTTGAGCGTAGGAAGGAGGAAACAACCAAACAAACAAAAACACTGAATGATGCGAGATAGAAACAAATACATCGAGGACACTGTGACAACAAAATAGATATTAAAGATAGTAAATAATAACTACAAGATAACATTAATGAAGTCTGCAGTCTCTTTTTATTATAGTTTTTATTATTAATCTTAATTATCCAATCTTGATTATCACTTGAAAAAAAAAAATTAAAAAATGAAAAAAAAATTATTCTTTTGTAGCAATTACATAAATAAAATGTGGCAAAGTTTTTGCATAGTAAAAAACTTGTCTGCCACAAGTACATTAATTAGCACACATAAAAATAAAGACACATAAATCAGGTAAGCTAACTTTAAGCAAAAAAATAAAGTATAAGCTCAAAGAGAAAATACAAAGATAATATTAGTTTTCTTTAAATAATTTACTAGTATTCTAGTTCTACTAAAGTAATGGTATATTACCAAGTTGGCCACAGAATAAATTAATTGATTTAAAAAGAAAAAAAATAAATAAAAATAAAAAAATAAAAATAAAAATTATGTAAAAATCATGCAAATCAAATTAGTAACTTAAAGGAATTTACACTTTTATAATAAGTACAGAAAAACTATGAGAGTTTGTGTCAATGCAAGCATGTAACATGTAAAATGCAAGCATGTAACATGTAAAATGCAAGCATGTAACATGTAAAATGCAAGCAAAAACCCTTCATAGTTTTCCTGTATTCATTATAAAAGTGTAAATTTTATAATAGGCACGCAAACGAAAAACACTTATATAAAGTGTAGCTTTTATAAGCCATGCAGGCTTTAATGCATGCCAGTATACCGCATTCAGTGTGGACTGTAGGCTTTAATGCGTGCCAGTATAGATATTATGGCTGAAGCTGACAAGAGACAGAAAAATACAGGCTGAAATATAGATGTGGCATGCAACAGAAATCATGAAGCATGCTTCCATGCTTCATAGAGCATATTTTTCATCAGTGGTATCAGTGTCATGACGCTAGATAGATCACAAAGCGCACAGTTTTCAGTGTCAAAGCGCTCTATAGATCGCAATGAGCATAGTTTTAGTGTCATGGCTCTACATAGATCGCAATGCGCACAATAACAATGAAAAGACATTTTTTTGGCTTAGATCCAGAGGTATATTGCATTCTTAGCGTAAAATTAAGAAATATCAGATTTGAATGTAAACACTAAAATAACACTGCAGTCATATTTACCTTATCTTTTTCGTGGATAAACTCGACTCCCCGATAAATTCGAGACAAAAATACAACTCAAATTCAACTGAGAGAGAGAATATTGATCAAGTCTATAAAAACTCAGCGTCTTTAAATTACTTGATAACAATTTTACGATAAAACAAAATAATTCGGAGTAAGTCTGAAAGAGGACTGAAGGGGATGAGATCGGAGTGGCGCAGCGTCGCCTCTGAACGGGGATAAGACGCTAGTGGGGGGAATGACAGTCCAGTGTTCAGAGACTCGGCAACCTGATTTGGCAATCACGTAAACACTGGTTTCCATAGCAACTGTTGCATTATTATACCACCTGTTGCAAGTGGATCTAATAAGTGATGACTACACCAAAATATGCAATAAAGATGAGCCTAACCGTTCACATATATATCCAAAACGTTCACATATATATCTCAACTGTTCACATATAGAATCCAGTACTTGAGAATGTAAACCTGGCTAATTGCCACAAATTGGAAATATATTCCGAGCACCAATAAGACGCAATTGTATACATTGTTGCTATCATTTTTAAGAAATTGTGGTGCAGAGGTGCGCATGCGCATAATTCCCTTTCCAACTAATTTACATTTATTTAATGATTTTTTGGATACATTTTTTGACTTTCTTTGCGAATTTTCTTTGGAAAAAAGTTGCTACTGGGATAGGCGTTATGGCGGGAGTCGACCCTCGGACCACGACACATATTCGTTTCAGAGGTCCCACATTCACAAAATAGGTTTTGTGAATATATATATATTGTGTCAACTATTCATGTGTTGCAAAACTCGGTAGTATCAAATGATATATGATAAATATATATATATAATAATATATAATATATATATATATATATATATATATATATATATATATATATATATATATATATATTTAAATATTCTTTATTTTTATAAATATACATCTATTTACATTACAATAATATATTGTTTAAAGTACCTCTTGCTGAGGTCCTGCGCCGTAAGAGGAAGCTCTACGCAAGCCATATATATAGCTTTTATGTAAAGTAAATATATTATATAATATATATATATATATAATATATATATATATATATATATATATATATTATATACTCTTCCAGTCCCTCTTTGTCAGACGAAGAACTTAGTTCGAAACGTAACCGAATTTCATAAGTCTTTTCTAAGTTTTTTCTTTCTTTATATTCAGTATATATATTTATATATAATATAAATATATATATATATATATATATATATATATATATATATATATATTATATATATTATATATATATATATAGTTTATATATATATAATATATATATATATATATATAATATATATATATATATATATATATATATATATATATATATATATATATATATATATATATATATATATATTATATATATATAATACGTTTCTAGACACTTTATTGTACACACTTTAAAGCAAACTTGGTGCACAAATCAACCATAGGGAGGACAGGAATCCCATTGAAAATCAGGTTTTTGTGACGTTATTAACTCGGTTACTTAGACAGTAGAGCAGATTTCTTATGTGATAATTTAATGTCATGATGGCTTAACAAGACAATAAGATCTTTGGTCATTTTATCATGAAAAATCGGGTGCGGGGGTACTTAGGAACTTTTCCTCATCACATCGGATTCGCTTAGCTCATCATCCCTACTTCGGACTCGCTTCGCTCGTCCTCAGAATATAAAATTGGCCAAACATATACTGCATCACGTCTACTCGTCCTCAGATGGTAAATACATCCGTTTCATTTTCAGTGGTCACCCACAAAGCACTGATCAAGCTCATGGCTGCTGAACTTTCATGATCGTAAGAGAAAATCATGGATATACTTGTCGTATTAAAACAAAACTTAGTGTACTTCATTATTACGTAAAGGTACAATACTTGTACCAAATTTCAACTTAATTGAATATTTTTTTTTATTTTTTACTATTTTTTAGAAAATTTGAATATCACCGCGAAACCAAGGATGTTGAATACAGGGGATGACGCACTAAGGAACATTTCTGACCCCATGGAAGTTGTATGAGATAGAGAAATAGGAGCAAACTTACCTTCCTTAGGTTATAATTAAAAAAGGCGCCAAACGCAGGTTATGTAGCTAGTTGTTATACAATTCTTGGTTGTCGAGTTTGCTTCTCAACTTTCTTCAGTGCTTTCGTTACTGTTACATTTGGTGGCTTGTCAAGTCATTTGTGCTTATATTTACATTTTGGACTCTAGGCAGCCACTTTAGTGAGAGTAATTGAAGCTTTAACGTTTACTTTTGGTAGAGAGTAAGTTAAATGTGTTAATATTTTGTTTTTTTTGGCCTAGTGAAATGTTTGCTAGTTTTTAAGATTCAATTTTGGGTTTTAATGTTCTTAATTTTCTTTAATGTTGTTAATTTTAAGCAATATTAACAAAAAACAGTTAAAAAGTATAAACTTTTTTTTAATTTGGTTTATAACTTTCGCAAGCAAACAATGGGAAACCCATTGAGAGTTAAGCTTGCCTCTAAATTTTAAGACCTGCGCTGTTATAAGGACCATAAGCATGCGCAGTTCGTACCAAGCCTGTGCAGTTGGTTTTTGACGTGTGTTTCGTGTTGAATTCTTCTCTATGTTTTGATTTTCGATGGGGTCACTTTGTTGAATGGCGATTCGACTTAGTGCGTCATCCCCTTTATTCAACATCCTTGCGCGAAACAGATGAATTCAACGCCAACTGCGAGCTTTATGGTTTTAGATGTAATATTTATTTCGCTTGCTCATCAGAGGAAAGTCGGGATGAATCTAAAAAAACGGATAATGGAGACGGGGTTGAGGCAGCGCGGCGGCGCGTAGGCCGCCCTGCGTGGGGGCTGCCATTCATTAAACAACTCTTTCTTCATTAAACAAAACTCCCATGCCATTAGTTGTGGAAGGCCTGGTGTTTGTTTACGTTAGTAACTACGACCCACGTTATCCTAGCAGATGACGCTCTACCACACAGGACCGGGACGAGCCTCCGCACACCCAAATTTTAATATTTTTTATTAAATAATAGAAAATAATTTAATTTAATTCGCAAAGTACTCATATCCACCAAAAATTCTTCAATGTTTAATAACCAAATGTACATAATTACTAACCTACTAACAAAATACTAACCTATGACAAAATACAAACCTACTGACAAAAATACAAACCTACTAACAAAAATACTAACCTACTGACAAAAATACAAACCTACTGACAAAAATACTAACCTACTGACAAAAATACAAACCTACTGACAAAAATACAAACCTACTGACAAAAATACAAACCTACTGACAAAAAAACTAACCTACTGACAAAAAATACAAACCTACTGACAAAATACAAACCTACTGACAAAAATACAAACCTACTAACAAAAATACAAATCTACTGACAAAAATACCAAAAATACAAACCTACTAACTAGTGAAAAGGTTAATAAAAGAAGACGGCAGTCCAAATATAGTTGAAAAACAACTACCGAGCTTTCAACCAGGGATCCTGGTCGTCATCAGGGTAAATAGATTTATTATAATAAATAATAAGGGTTCTTTTATAAGGTTTTATAAGGTCTTTTATAAGGTTCTTTTATTAACCTTTTCACTAGTTAATTTTTAGCAGTCCATTAACACCTCTTTTCGTTAAACCTACTAACCTTACTAACCACATTCTAAATAATTACAAACTCCTTAGCCCTATTATTTTTTTTTAATTTTTATTTTATGACAAGCAACAGGTCGTTTGATTGACACCTTCACGGTTGACACACAAGCAACGGTCGTTTGATTGCGCCTTCACCGGTCGGCAACTCATTCACCTAGGTCGTTTATTGACTTTTTTTGATTTTCCGTTTTTCGCCTATACATTTTTGAAGACCACACAAGCAACAGGTCGTTTGATTGACAACCGGTCGACACACAAGCAACAGGTTCGTTTGATTGACGCCTTCACCGGTCGACCACACAAGCAACAGGTCGTTTGATTGACACCTTCACCGGTCGACCACACAAGCAACAGGTCGTTTGATTGACGCCTTCACCGGTCGACCACACAAGCAACAGGTCGTTTGATTGACGCCTTCACCGGTCGACCACACAAGCAACAGGTCGTTTGATTGACGCCTTCACCGTCGACCACACAAGCAACAGGTCGTTTTGCCTTCAACAGGTCGTTTGATTGACCCTTCACCGGTCGACACACAAGCAACACACGTCTTGCAACATTGATTGACGCCTTCACCGGTCGACCACACAAGCAACAGGTCGTTTGATTCACGACACACAGCAACAGGTCGTTTGAATTGACGCGCTTCACCGTCGACCACACAAGCAACAGGTCGTTTGATTGACGCCTTCACCGGTCGACCACACAAGCAACAGGTCGTTTGATTGACGCCTTCACCGGTCGACCACACAAGCACAGTCGTTTGATGACGCCTTCACGGTTGACCACACAAGCAACAGGTCGTTTGATTGACGCCTTCACCGGTCGACCACACAAGCAACAGGTCGTTTGATTGACGCCTTCACCGGTCGACCACACAAGCAACATGTCGTTTGATTGACGCCTTCACCGGTCGACCACACAAGCAACAGGTCGTTGATTGACGCCTTCACCGGTCGACCCACAAGCAACAGGTCGTTTGATTGACACCTTCACCGGTCGACCACACAAGCAACAGTCGTTTGATTACACCTTCACCGGTCCACACAAGCAAACAGGTCGTTTGACTGACACCTTCACCGGTCGACCACACAAGCAACAGGTCGTTTGACTGACACCTTCCACCGGTCGACCACACAAGCACAGGTTCGATTGACTCTTCACCATCCACACAAGCAACAAAATCGTTTGACTGACGTCTTCACCGTCGACCACACAAGCAACAGGTCGTTTGATCTACACCTTCACCAGTCGACCACACAAGCAACAAATCGTTTGACTGACGTCTTCACCGGTCGACCACACAGGAAAGCTACACCTAAATCTTCAGAAGCATTTCCGACAGATGACAGCCATCAAGGAAGTGCGCAGTATCTCTCTCCGAACTATGCTTGTTTAGATATAGAAGCGAGCGTGCGGGCGTTGTCACGAGAGCGTACAGGCGTTCCCAATTAGGCAACTCAGAACTAGAGCGTAGGCCGGTACTCTCGTCCCTCTAACACTACTCGCTCTATCCACTTGAAACCAATTTAAAGTCAATCATTACTATCCGACCTAAATACTAGAACATCCTATCAGTTTTCTCATTTTTTACATTCATCTGAATGACAAATAACAATAACAAATAACAAAAATAACGATGATAGACCATAGAAGCCCTTTACAACACAAGTTTAGAAGGATAAAATGACCATGCACAATACAACGGCATCCTGTACATGACACACATGTAGCACGTGGCAAGGGTTCAGGAGGAGTGTAGTGGTTGGTTCCAAAATACGCAGTCTTTGAAACGCGATCAAATACCCAGCAGTGGAATTGTAAACTAACTTCAGTTAGCATTAAAATTATAAAAACGTTAGGAAATGAGAAATTAAAACTAATACTACGGCCAAATGATAACAAGGGAACGGAACCTTGGATAGCAAACACAGTCCTGTAGTTGGCTGAGTATCGAGCAAAGCCCGATAAACCAAAGGACTTCGTGGCGATCCAAGGGCCGTTCTGACCTGTCTTAATTTACTCACAGTCTGTCGGTCTAATCTGGTACACTAACCTGTAACATAACAAACATAATAACATATTAGAAGTGGTCGCGTCAACTAAAGGTAAACCGGGTTCTATATATCAGATAGGACGGAGACCGAGAGATCCAGTAGTAGTAGTAGTAGTAATATGGGGGAGTGGTAGTAACTACCAGGCAAGTAGGCCACGTTGTTGGGCCCTTTTTTCCAGCTCCCTAAGATAGTATTCTACTCTTTTTAATTTCAAGTGTAGGTATATTTCATCTAATCTAGACCGAAGAGCCGTGAATTTCTTTGGTTCCTCTCATGTTTTTTTCAAGCAATCATACATATTTTCACTGACTCTTATAGTCTAGTGAAAACTAGGAACAAGACGTGCCCTAGCTGTTAAACCAAACCTCCAAGGCAGACACACTATAGTAATATAATGAATCTACTATGAGGGTCCTAAACTTTGACTATACTCAGTTTCATTTAGGGTAAGGGATCTTTAACGAGTACCTGACAACGTACTCGAGATAACAAGCTTTACGTCCCTTCTGAAGGATGGGGTACTAATTTTTAATTCCTTTAATTTTTAAAGGAGGGGTAATTTTTACCCCTCTCATAAAAATCTCGGAGGCCCGTGCTAGGATTGAACCCATGACTAAATAAAACTTGGAAGTTTAAACTCCATTTATTCTAACCACTAAACCACGGGTGACTCGCGAGAGATTCAACGTCTTGCTGTATATAATGAGTCGTCGACACAACAGAGTCGTTTAGGGGCATCACCCTGAGTTAGTTTATGTCGGAAGATATCTTTCACAGAAAGCAGCAGGGTAAAATCAGTCAGGAGGTCGTGGCACACCTCAAGCTGATAATAATTGAGGTGAAATATTGGTTTTATACGTCGAAAATAAACAAGCAACTAATCTAACTAACGTATATAGAGAAATTTAAAAGCAATATCAATAGACATAGACAGATAATGATGATTTTTAACCGATTTTGTAAGTTAATTTTAAAATATTAAACTGCAGGCAAAGTAAAGGGACTCAATACTTCGCCACTATGAAATGTGACAAGGGATTGTCAGGCTAATCTAAACGTATGCATGCATCGAGTAGACGTGTTGAACTTGGAGGAAAATTCAAAATAAATGTTATAAGCAGTGGCGTAGCCAGGGGGGCTGAGGGGGCTTCAGCCCCCCCCCCCCGAAATTTTTACATAACCTAAACCCGTAATAAATATGTGAAAACAATAAAACCTATAAAAAGTATATAAAAAAAAAATAAATTACATAACATATATTTTTTATCAGTAAACTTATAATATAAATATCATAATATATAAAAAAAAATGTACAATGAAATTGAAAGATATGAAAATAATTGAAAAACATTGAACAATATACTAATATACTATATATTATATATATATATATATATTATATATATATATATATATATATATATATATATATATATATATATATATATATATATATATATATATATATATATATATATATATATATATATATATATATATATATGTATGTATGTATGTTTTTATATTTACTTTACATAGAGCTATATATATATGGCTTGCGTAGAGCTCCCTCTTACGGCGCAGGTTTCTTTTACATACACAAATTTTAACATTCAGCCCCTCCCGAAATTAAATCCTGGCTACGCCACTGATTATAAGAAAGAAATCGTTCGAAATAATGTTGACTTGGTGATGGAGTTTGGCAAAGAACACGATATAATACAAGTTAAATGCTCTGTCCAGTTGCAAATTCAATTAATTAATTCCAATATGAAAACAATAAGAAATAAAACGAATTATTGGTTCTGTTTAAAAGAACTCATTAAAGAGTTATGAGGATTCCAAGGATTCCCCGATACGGACATGCTTATCTATTCCAAGAGACGCGGCAGTGATTCCGCCTGACGACTTCATCTGCATTCACATCCCGACTCCAGGAAATACCTCATGTATCATGTCTCATGAGGTGTAGGTTGAGTACGAGTGGATTCATTCATATACACACGTCCCAAGGTGCCTATATAACAAGGATGACCGTTACATTTCCTACTAAGTCAAGTAATCCCCAGACTAAAAATAATATTATATACAGAAGGAGCACTACTGATAACACAAAACCCGGTTAACTGGTGGTCTTAAGTAATGCTGCCACCCTAACCATATACAATTTTCTTATAAAAAAGTTGGCAATACTTCCGGTTGCTGAATTATTATGTTCTATTAATAATTATTAATCACATATGAATAAAGTGTAATAGATACATACATACAAAGGCTCCGTATCGTTCCGTCGACAATCACTTCGTCGACAAATCATTCATCGACATAGCGTCGACAAATCATTGCGTCGACAATCGTTCCATCGACAAATAAATTGATGTTTGTCGACGGAACGAATCGTTCGACAATCATCGACAATCTTGCATCGACAAGTTATTTGTCGACGGAGTGATTTGTCGACGGAATGATTTGTCGATGGAATGATTTGTCGACGGAACGAAAACGAGTTGTTGCGTCGACAAATCATTCCATCGACAAATCACTCCGTCGACAAATCATTGCATCGACAAGTTATTTTCGACGGAGTGACGAGATGATTTGTCGACGAACTGTTTTCGTTCCGTCGACAAATTTTTCCGTCGCTGTTTTCGACGACAGTGATTTGTCGACGGAATGATTTGTCGACGGAACGACATCACACCCATACAAATTATTGTAATCAATAATTAAATAAAGGATGTTCTTGGAAAAAAATTAATGATTTATTATTCATAAAATACTAATATAAATATCGGTGCATTACAATATTTAAAGCATTTCAAATTGTAGTTTAACGTTTTTATTAAAATTATATTAAAAGCAGTCCTCGTCAACTAAATGTAGATTCTTGTATTCCGCCACCCTTTTGCCATCTAAGACCAGTTTTATTAAATACTCAGCAGGTGTTTTAAGTTATTATATTTGTTCTTTACGATCTTTATTCATCAATGGATATTTATGACAAATATTTAAAATAATATTTTGTTGTTAGGGTGGTACCCCTACTTAAGGCCACCAGTCCGGCTTTCGTGTTATCAGTGGAATTACAATCATTATGCTCCTCCTATATTAGTATTATTTTAAGTCCCTAGATGACACAGTATATATATAGAAGACTACACACACCTTCAGCTGTTCAGTGCTATACGCAAGCTGTCAGTCTTCTATATCTACTGCGCATGTCGGAAATTACAGGCAAGCTAACCTCCCACCTATTTTCATTCCTAGGTTACAAACAAATTCCTTATTGACCCGTATTTAGGCAGTTTTTATGGAATAATCGAATCCGATCACAACAAATAATTTGTCGCCACTACTAAAATACCATTTAAAACAATGGTATTGCTCTTCTAAAAATGTTCACACAAAGCTATATCGATAGAAAACATGAAACCTTCGACCTCTTTACCGCCGCCCGGCGTCGACGCTGGGGGCAGCTCCGCGGGCCCCGCGTCTTTCTGTGGCCGCTTTGCGTCCACATGGTTAGTGTACTTTATCAGTTGGTCATATTACTAGTTTATATAAGTGGCATACTGCCACGATATAAGCCAATTTTCGCTTATCAAGTGAAAAAACTTGATTTGTCAATTGATGGCATAATGTTTTGTTTGACATATATATGTCAATCAATAAAACCAGAACCAATACTGATAAAAAAATGGAACTGCTTATGTTTGTGAACCATACATCGTAGTATATGTGTAAATAATTGCAGCGCATCTAAACACTATATGATGTCAACAATGTCATCGCATTGTAGACATCATTTCCTCCACCCTTGAGAAGAAGAAATATTGCTCGGCTGTCTTTCTCGATGAAGCGCAAGCGTTTGATCGAGTTTGGCACGCTGGCTTGCTTCTGAAACTCAAGGAAATCCTTCCCTTCACATTTTACCTAATCCTTAAGTCCTTTTGACTGAAGACATTTCCGTGTAACCAAGGATCATCCTTCTCCTCAATCTTCCTTGTGCGCGCTGGAGTGCCACAGGGAAGCATATTAGGTCCTTTTATTATACTCTTTTTTCACCATGATATCCCTCAACACCTTCCACAGTCCTAGCCTCCTTTGCTGATGACAAAGCAATCCTCTCATCCCATAAAAATCATAATACAGCCTCTGACAATGTCCAGGAACACATTTCACTTCTCGAACCTTGGTTGAGAAAATGGAGGATCAAGGTAAACGAACAGAAAAGTGTACATGTACCTTTGCTCTTCGTCACAATACTTGTCCTCCAATCCTCTCAACCAAGTTCCCATCCCTCACTCCCACACAGTCCGTTTACCTTGGTCTACACCTCGACAGACGCTTAACTTGGGCCCACCATACAAAGACTAAACGTACTGAAGTAGCAAGACGTTACAAACTACTTACCAGACTTCTAGGCCGACGCTCCAAGCTGACACTGAACAACAAGCTTCGAATATTAATTCGATTCTAAGCAGCTTTGGGCCTATGGCATGGAGGTCTGGGGGTAGCACAACCCCTCCAAACACTCCAATCCAAAATCCTTAGACAATCACAAATGCTCCCTTTTATGTTTCCAACCAAAACCCTACACGATGATCTCAAAGTACCCTTTTGTCCGCGACTTATGCCGATTCCGTTATCAATCCTTTCATCATCCTTATCTGATTCACTATAATCCTTTTGTTCAGGCTCTTTTTCTCTCCAACCATTCCAGACAATTCCTAGGCGGCTGAAGAGACAGTGGCCGAGAGACCTCTTAGTTTAAATGCAATTATCATGTTAAAGTTAATTTAATTTCTCTTGGTTTTTTTTTTTCAAATTTAGTTTCTTTTTTCAATGATCTAAACGCTATGGAGTGATATCAACGGATATTTTCTCCTTCTAATTATCCCACGATAAAATAACTTATAACTGAAGTACTAATAACAATTGTTTTGTAGTCGTACTTAACTAAATAAATAAAAAAAAAAAAAAAAAAAAAAAAAAAACTATATGATGATTGACACCCCACATATTTAATAAACAATAGGGTTTGGGACATTAACAAGAATGATTTTTGAACCAAGTGTAATTTCGATCTAAAAAGTCTACCTCCCCCCCCCCCCTCCACGACCCTAATCTCATAAGCTTATTTTTTTAGATGATTGGCTAAAATGAGTTTTCTTCAATAATCCTCTCGTAAAACTCATAGGAAACAGTTTTGCCGCGGGCGGCGAAACTCGAGTAAACAAGTGTGTTACGTAACAACTTAATGTTTTGTTTTGACCAAGATTTTAAGATAATTGCCCACTTTGCGTAATAAATTAAGCGTAACGTATAAATTTAATAGAACGAAAGAATAGAAAGTCTCTCCACAGTTTATGATATTTATTTAAAATAAAGCAGAGCGCTTTCGACCTAACAAGAGGTCATCTTCAGTGCCTATCAAACAAATTTAATTTTTTTTGTCTTTTTTGTTTGATAGGCACTGAAGATGACCTCTTGTTAGGCCGAAAGCGCTTTGCTTTATTGTAAATAACTGTGGAGAGACTTTCTATTCTTTCGTTCTATTACGATGAATTCCATTTATGCTAATTTTAAAACATCGTATAAATTTAAATTTATTTCACTGATGATAGCGCATATTCGGCGTAATGCACGCGTTATTTGTACGTACAATGGTGATACAGACAAAATATAATAAAATAAGATTTTTAAGTTTTATTTATGATATCAAACACTCAACAACATGACAGCTTAATCATTATTAAAAGCGTCATATATTCGGTTATTTCTCATACACTACGCGTAAGAGAAATAGTGGAATGTCTATACCTCTAAACCCATAAATATCTTTTGTTTTTTAAATTCACACTTAGAAAACTGATAACACGAATTAATTATTTGTATTTTTACGTTTACTGGCTACGTATGCGTCACATCAAATTGGCCAATAAACGTAAAAAGTACAGACAATGAAACATTTTAAGTTCACTGAAACATTGGCGCGGAGGTTCGTAAGCCGAACGAAATTCCTTTAGAATGATTAATTCAAAATCCAGGAGAATAGACAGAGAAAAGGAAGGAACTTCTGAGCAAGGAACAAGCGTTACATAGAAAATTGGCTTGACTTGCGGACCTAAGCGCTAAAAACATTTTTTTATTACTTAGTTACTTTACTTATTATAAAGTTAAAACAACACGATAAAAAATGATTTTCCGCTGCTAAGATTGGTACCAGGGGCCCAGAGTTTCGTAATTAGAAACCTCTGTAACAAATTTTTCCAAAGGGAATTCATTAAAATGAAAACCAAATCACAAGATGTTCTGCTAACCAGGTAGGGAAGAAAAGCTGATCTATGCTTGCTTACGTCCTTGGACAAAAAACAGTAATGTAGGCTCCCCAGTGTTCTTAAATGTTAAAGTTATAAATTGAGTCACAGAGAAATCAGTAGCGTTAAGTTCAAGGCTCTAATAGGCAGACTCGCAGCGCAAGCCACAAAAAACCCCAGAGATATTACAATAATTAGAGTTTATCTTAGTTTTAAAAAGTTTTAACAGTTCAAAGACAATATTTTACGTTTCAAGTATATCCTTGAATATTTATTTAATTATTATTATTTTATAATTTTCTGAGAGTTTTCTTATTAATTTTTGTCAAACTAAAATGAAGTTTGACCGGTTTAAACAGATCGTAGATCTGTAGGGTATTGTCGGTTGTCAAGTCTTTCCTCCCTGACCCCATACAGTTAGTCACGTAACACCAGATAATAATAATTTGTACCTCATTAATTCAAAACCAAAAGAAAAGCCGATGTTGAAGATCATTACTCGAGGGGAAACCCGGCCGAAACCGGTCGGCTCAACATTTCAATGCAACGTACCAATTGAAAACTTAAACAATAAAACTTGAACAAACACGCGGAAATAAATAAATTATTGACTTCACAACAACTTAACCGCAATTTTTATGTAGTTTAATTAAATACAAGGGATTAATTAATAAAAATCAATAACAATAAAAACAGGAGTTGGAGGGAATACAGCGCGGGGTTCCGTGCGACTGAAGCCACGCTGCCCGCAAACTGGTTCCGGCCAGATATGCGGACGACATTGAGCTTTTGGTCGTAAAATTATATAAATATTTTTTTATTAGTCAAAGGTCAAAGGAGTAATTTTAAGTTTAGGTTGCCCAATCCGGGTAAATGGCTCCATTTCACAGCGTATCGGTTTAATAAAGTTCTCATAATTATAATTGTTTTATACAAAATTGTTTGCCACGGGTCGGAAATACACATTTCTTACCAGACGTGTAAGATATTTAACGTAAAGATTAGTATTAGATATTGTTGAAAGAAATGGTTTTAATTAAGTACGGAATTCATGGGACGAGTTTCTTTTGGAATATTAGATTTTATGCGCATCAATGCTAGATTTCATGCGCATCAATGCTAGATTTCATGCGCATAATCAGTTCTTGCTCAGTTTACGGCTTATGCTTCATAGCCTCAACAGCAGTACTTTTACTTGTTTGTTCATTTTCTTGGTTTTCAAAGAAAATTCACATTTATCTACTCCAGCCCTTCCCAACCCTTGGGTCGCGAACGAAATTTTTTGGGTCGCCAAATTTTTTATTATTAAAACCAAATAATTACAAAGATTTATGTGAAAAGATTATTATAAGCAAATAACAAATTTGCTTGAACAGATATTATTTTAAGAAATTGATAATACTTTAAACATGTGATAACAAAAGAAGCCGCGGCCAAAACATTTCTTAGAAGTCCTTACTGACAGAGGCACCCCGCCTTTATCTAATTCTTGCTAAACTTTGATGAATTGTTATACCTATGATAATACTGTTTAACAGTTTCTTATTACTTCTTTAAAGGTTCGAGTTATTAAAATTATAATGTTCAATTATATGTGAATTTGGTTCTAACAAACATCAACGTAGTTTATTATCGCGTACAAGTTTTTTAATTATAATCGTTTCATCAGTTTATTTATTTTATAGTTTTCCGTTTTAATTAAAGTAGTGAAATGAATAAACAAAAACACTACTTGACTATTAGTGGAAAACCAACAGCAACAAATTAGTCATTGATATGATACATATTTTATCTTTTTTTCTTTTATTTGTTTACTATAATCATTATTTTTTTTTCCTTTAAATAAAATGCTCATTTTTATATTTAACAATGCTAATTTTTATATTTAATATAATTTTATTTTATTTTATTGCTATTATATAATTATATAATATACTTCTTTTGAACTCCAATTAGTGTGTAGTTTTCTATTTAAGTATAAAAACCACATGAAAATTATAATTTGACGATGTCTGTAGGATCATAACTAGTTCGGCAATAAATAAAAACGCCTGCAATTTTCAGGATATGCAAAATAAATGCATTTGGGTCGCCAAACTTTAGAAAAGCAAATTATAGGGTCGCGTTACTGAAAAGGTTGGGAAACGCTGATCTACTCCATTAAATAAAACCATTGTAACAGGTTGGAAGCATCCCCCTCCGCAGGTAAAACTCGTACGCCGTGTACCAGAGGTATCAATTGTTGTTGAGATTTATCTTATAATAGAATAAGCTCAAACAAAATATCAATGATATAAAACAAATAAATAAAAATGTACAGCAAATAATAATTAAAAAGAATTTGAGGAGTGGTTTCGTTTCAAATTAAGTATAAAAGTAAGTAATTAATCAGCCTGAATGTCGCTTCAATAATATACTTTAATTTCAAGCTTAAAGAAGTCTAGACCAGGAATAAGCATGACATCTGATGGGAGCTTATTGAATATGAGAGGCCAACTAAGATATAGAAGACTGAATGGTGCTACGCACAGTGTCTTCTAGTCCTTTATATATTTCCTTCTCGAGGGAAAGTCTTTAAGTTACTGAACATGAGAGAATTGACTGGAGAATGAAACGATACAGGTTATAAGGAAAAAACATCTAACTCTTCATTGGTCTTATTAGAGGCGCATATCTTACTTCTTTTAAACAAAGTTTATCGAATCTTTCATCAATTATAACCAATGATAGGGCTATTATTTTAGTAAGTCTTCGCCACATAAGGAGTCCATAGGTAATTAGAGACTAAGGCCTGTATTCAAAGACGTTTTCCTAAAGTTTAGGTTTACCTAAACTGTAAACCTAACATTTTCCTTAAAGAAAATTTTAGGTTTTGGTGAGGAAAATGTTTGGTTTAGGTAAGGAAAATTTCTTTGAATACGGGCCTTAAACACCATACAAGCATCTTTTAGCAGAAAGACATATCTAAGCCTAGCAAACTGGAATGTCATTCGTGTAAGTTTACTAGACATATATTCTATGTTCTACATACGACTTGACACTCATCGACCTCATCTTAGATAAGGTCGATGAGTCGATGATATACTATATTCCTTAGTATATGGATTAAACTGCTTTAGTCAGACTCTAAGCTAGAATTAGGTGAGTCACAGGGTAAGGTTGTCCAATTAAAGCAGGTTAAAATGTAATTTAAGTTGTTTTTATACTTTTTCTCATTTATACCCTATTCGCGATTCAAAGAGATAGTTGTAAAGTTGGCAATACCAATGGCGGGAAAACGAAAGGGTGATCAAAAATTGTTTTATCATAGGATTAGCATGGGAGCCGATAAAAATTCTTATTTTATTTATTTATTGTTAGTTAATTTGTGATAAATGTGATGAAAATTATTAGAACGACCATCGGTACTAAAAAAATTGCAAATATTTCGTAGATAAATACTTCGATAATTCCAGGATTTAGCTCTTATCACTACAGACTTGGATTCGTTCGATTTAACCCAGAAATAATAAAACCTAAACAGATAATTTAAACTAAAATTTTACAAAAAGTAAATTTATTGAGTTATTAATTATTTTAGTGCATAAATAAAATTGATTAATAAATTAAAACACCATTACAGTGAAAATCGGCTTGTTATCAGTTAATTTAAATACCTGTTACAACTAATTTAAACAATTTAATGCAATTAAATGGTAATTTTGTGTGTTTGTGCAAACTAAAATTATTTAAAAGTAACATCAATTAACAATAAATAAAATAAAACACTATATTATGATCTTCATCTTCTTATCACTCAATTTAAATACTCGTGACAACCCATTAAAACGCTATTTTTCAATGAAATTGTGATTCTACTGAGTTCATACGCCCTTAAATTAGTTAAATTAAAGCACTTTGATAAAAAATGTAAAGAAATAATCGTCACAAATAAGAAAAACCAAGAAAATCCCCATAAGGACTTTAACAAGGATCACCCTTTCGTTATCAATTTCTTATCAGCGACGGTGGCGATGCTACGGACTTTGAATCGCGAATATTTAAAAAAAAGTATTGTGATGACACAAAGATTCTATACCGAGATTTCACCTCAAGCATCCGTTTTAGATGTTCTAATACTTCGTAAGTAATACGAACACAAACACACGCATTCAGAAAGTTGTCTGTTTGTGTGCGTGTCTGTCTATCTGTAATCATTGTAGCTCCCAGAGTAATCATGCTAGAAAATTATTTTCTTCATGAGCAATCATGAAGTTAAAAAACAATTGACAGCGTTACAGGTTAAAAACAGTTGACAGCGTGGGAAAATAATGTTGAGGAACCAACGAGATTAGCCTAATAAGAAATTTTGGGCGTGGTTTAACATCCTAAACTAACCGTATTGGCTCCATCGCATTATTTTACCACGCTGTCAATTGATTGTAATTGTGTGTCATATTATTATACCGGCAATTATAAATCAAAAATTTACAAAAGACGAAAAAAAATTTAAGTGATTTGAAATTTAGCATGCATTAAGTCATATGTAAGACTAAAAAAAAGTATCATGGTTCATTCCACTATTAGCATTAGTTCATGTTTTAGCGGATATCATGTTTACATGTTTAAAAAAATTGCTAAAAATCAAAATATAATTAAGTAGAGTTGAAATGCCCAAGGGTAATAAAGAAGTGCACTACGTTTAATTTCAATAGGGCTAGAGTAGCTACGGTTTTGACGTATCTAAAGTGTTAAGCAACATTGAGAAAAGTCCGTAACTGGATGGGTGACCGCTGGAAAAACTAGTGCAAGTCCGAAGTAGTGAGGAGGAGCGTAACGATTTCTAAAGGACGAGGAAAATTTCCCAGATACCCCCTTACCCGATATATTAAAATTGTAAAGTTCCGCTAAGGTTTAACATTTAATTTAAAAAGTTAATTTACTTTCTATATACCAAATTCTGAATAAGTTCAACGCAGAATTAGCTTTACAAAATGCCTCTGTCTAATTGTTACACTTAAAAACGAGATAATAGCTCAGTTGTATAATTTTTAAATAAGACGCCTTCGGTCTCTTGGCCGCTACGCCAAAGAGCACAGTCCGTACCTCTAGCACCGTGACCGCTACGCGGAGACGGTGCTAGAGGCCTCTTCGCGGTCACATGGTTGTTGTAGTTTATCACTTCGTCATATTACTAGTTTATATAAGTGGCATACTGCCACGATATAAGCCAATTTTCAATTTTATTAGTCAAGAAACGTTATATTATATTATAAATGTCAATCAATAACATCGAAACTAAAACTCTGTCTCTAAAATTAGCAGTATGCACTATTATTTGCACTAGTTTAAAGTTTAGTTACTGTTTATCTTTAAAGGTCTGAAAAAAAAACAAACAAAATGAGTTACGAACAGTGCTTGACAATTGAATAACTGCTTAGGTTCTAAAGCATGAACCGAAACCTTAAGCAAGATTGGTTGTTAAGCACGGAAACACGCATCCCAAAGGAAATTCGCCCTACATGCGGATCACCGCGCCAGAATTCTTTTATAGTTATAAACTTATATATTGTAAAAAAATGATAAAAAAATATCTCCCCCACCAGGATTGTTGTTAGGTACGGAGACACGCATCCCAAAGGAAATTAGCCCGACATGCGGACCACCGCGCCAGAAGTTTTTCAAAGAAATTAGATGACTTTACAACATTAACTGTTTTTTTGAAAAAGCCATATCAATGTTGTAGTTATCCGATTTTGATGATTAAACACTCGTTCTATAGAAGATTTTACCACCTTTAAAAATGTTCTCTTCATTTATTGCACACGAGCCAATGGGAACCACTTATTGCAAGAAAACTGGAATGTGCGATTTTATAAAATTTTGAGCACGCGCAATTATATGAAGGGCTCCGCTCTGGACAGGCAGACAATGTTTTTTCCTTATTATTTAAGGTGTATTTACAGAAATGTTTAGTTTGAAGTAGTACAAAATGAGTCACATTTTTTCAGGTCTGGCTCTTGGACTTCTACTCCTCTCCTTGACCCCTCAAAGGGCTTATTAGTTAGTTAGCTCAATTTTTCCTCGAAAATTCGCTAAAGGAGATGCTGGAAAAAATTATATTGAAATTTCTTCATAATTATAAATTAAGTAGGACATTGTCGCAGGAATATTGGCTCGTCAATAAAGACTGCGTCATCAGCGAATTATTATTATGAGATTACTAATCAGAGAGGGAGGTGAGGGAAGTGGCAGGTTCACGCACACACACACACGGCGGGCACCGGATGTGTCCAGGTAATCAATGAGTAAAAGGCAAGAGGAAGTAGTCTACAATGACGACAAGGTCAATTAGTTGACTCCATATAGGTCAGTGCATTCGTCCACTAAGTACACTAACAGTCTAGCTTACACTCTGTTTTTAAGACCTGCTACATGGTTTTTACAAATGTATCCGTCTGTATGTGAACGAGCATATGTCCGCTATCATTGCAACTCATCCTGTTTTATGCAAGAGGGTAAAACGAGGAACAAAGATCAATTTAAATCCAGTTACGCTTTCCGGAAAAATGATTATGATAATGTCTTCAATGACAGTGATGTTAAAGTTGGAAAACACAGGGAAGTGGTCGAAAAGATGAGACATTTAGCAATCACAGCATAATAGCGCAACATAGCATAATAGCGCAACATAGCAATACACACGCTAAGTTTCATTTACTTACCAGCATTAGTTCATTTTCTTATCGAATGACATTAATCCCTGCTTTTATAACATCGTTTATAATATCGCACGTGGGTAACTTTGCTACAGCTAGCATATTATCTTTGCTACGGCTAGCATATTTTGCTACGGCTAACATATAATCTTTGCTACGGCTAGCGTGTTCAAGGGTTTTCACTTTGACCACATCTATGGCTTAAAGTCACCCCTGGGGATTCAACGAAAAGAAATGGTTTAGCGTGAGAAGCCCAGCTAATAGATGATAAGGCTTATAGTAACGAGGTTGGGGACTTTACAGGAGGGGGCTGGTCCAGCCTTGTAAGGCATGCGGCATTGGAGAGGTATCAAGTCCTACTTAGCACTTACTTCCTAGCTAACCCGACTAAGTAATACTACAGAGTGAGTCAGAGATTACTTTAACACATCAGCTTACACCTACACTACGAGTACAATCCAAGTTTTCACACACAAGGGACGGTTGTCATGGTTTCCAAGCAATGTTTACATTTTCTCCCATAATAATATAGGAGAATGTATCTATGGGTAGATCTATGAAGACATAGATCTATGCAGCACATACAAAACGTTATGAGCGTGTTACGGCAACTGTATAGTAAAGGACACTTGATGTGTTTTTGGAAGGTAAAAATGAAATTTTCAAAGCCACACGAACAACACTTAGACCACCAGGGTGGGCAAATATCAGATTAATGCCTCGCAGAACGGAGGTGCGTATTTCACACAGCCCTAGCCCCTGAGGCTGAGGCCCGTAATCAAAGGCATCTTCCTACATTTTCCTAACATTCTCCTTAAGGAACAAGGAGAATGTTAGGAAGGTGTCTTTGAATACGGACCTAAGTCTCTCCGTCCCTTAGACCAAACAAATTAAGCGTCGGAGGACTTGCCAGAGACAATAAAGACTTTAATGTGAGATAAAGACTTTAATGTGAGATAAAGACTTTAATGTGTAATAAAGACTTTAATGTGTGATAAAGACTTTAATGTGTAAAAAGACTTTAATGTGTAATAAAGACTTTTATGTGTAATAAAGACTTGATGATTTAAGCTCCCATTGGTTTGCGCAGCTCAGATTCAGCATTAAAGTGAGGATTAATATGCTAGACAAGCGAGAAATTCTTCACCACAAGTAGAGGCCTCTGGTGTTTTTGCACTCCACTACATCTTATTTTGTAAATAAAAATAACTTACAAGCACAAATTGCGCACTAAATAAAACGCGGTAATATTTCGCTAGAAGAAGTAGAGCGGCTGGATGTGCGCGGTGGGGCGTCAAGGACGCGACTAAAGCGCCGGCAATGCCGTGGCTAGGTAGACTTGATCACATGGAAACCTAAATACGATACATATTATATTCGACTTGAGAGAAGATTCCACAGCTAGTGGGTGTGGAGTCGACTCGCTACGTTCAACCATCGTTTTTAGCGAATTTCCTTTGGAATTCGCCTAATGGGATAGCGGGATTCGAACCTAGCGCCGTCATGGCGGAATTCGAACCTCGGACCACGACACAAATCCGTTTCAGAGGTCCCTATTGATGAAAAAATACGTTTTGCAAAACTTATATATATTATATATATTATATATATATATATATATATATATATATATATATATATATATATATATAATATATATATATAATAATAAATATAATATAATAATAATTAATATATTATATATATATATATATATTATATATATATATATATATATATATAATTATATATATATATATATATATATATATATATATATGTATGTATTTCTAGACACTTTCTTGTAAACACTCTATCTTTCCAACGGATTAATATTTTTTAACCAAACTTAGTACAAAAGTCAACCTTTGGGAGGACACGAACCCTATTGAAAACCAGGTTTTGTGACGTCATTAACCCGTTTGCTGAGTCAGCAAAATTTTGAAAAATCGGCGAAATTCAGAGTTAATATTTTTCGCCGCGAACAAGGTCAACATTTATGTTTTTTGAGATTGCTGAATCGAAATGAAACCGGTCCGAAGTCCGATACGACCACTCTAAAGTGACCAAAAAGTCGAAAAAAACCATTGTAAATTACCAAAACCAAAATTTAGGTCGATAAAAAATAAATTTCGTATTGGTCGTTTTCTATGTAATTTGGGTGCTGAATCGAATGAAATCGGTCCGAAGCGATAGACTCTCTAAGTTTACCAAAAAAAAAAATCGGAAAAAAAACACAAAAATTGTAGAAAACCAAAATTACGGTCGTTGAAAATTAAATTTCGAGTAGGGTGTCGTTTTCAATGTTTCTCGGGTCTCTGAGTTGAATGCCAGTGGTCCGGAGTCAATACGACCACTTAAACTCAGGGTACCTGGTTCACATCCTGGAGGCGAATAAATTTTATCGTTTTTTTTACTTAATGTAAGTTTACAACTAGAAAATAATTCTTGGTGCGGTGATCCGCATGTCGGGCGAATTTCCTTTGGATGCTAGCACTCATACCCAGATACCTGGGTTCAAATCCTAGTAGGAACAATAATTTTATCGGTTTTTTTTACCTAATATAAGTTTACAACTAGAAAATAATTCTGGCGCGGTGATCCGCATGTCGGGCGAATTTACTTTGGATGCGAGCACTTAAACTCAGAGTACCTGGGTTCAAATCCTAGTAGGAACAATAATTTTATCGGTTTTTTTTTAACCTAATATAATTTACAACTAGAAAATAATTCTGGCGCGGTGATCCGCATGTCGGGGAATTTACTTGGATGCAGCACTTAACTCAGAGTACCTGGGTTCAATCCTAGTAGGAACAATAATTTTATCGTTTTTTACCTATAAGTTTACAACTAGAAAATAATTCTGGTGTGGTGGTCCGCATGTCGGGCGAATTTCCTTTGGATGCGTGTTTCCGTGCTTAACAACAATCCTCGTTGGAATGATAATTTTTATAGTTTCTCACATTATATAAGTTTAGTATAGTAGTTTATATAGTAGATTTTTCATGACACCATTGTCATTTAAACCAGTAGAGTAAGATTAAGTCTATTTCGTTCGGTTTTTTCTTAAATCTTTCAAATACCAATGTATCGAGTCCTGAAGTTGATGATGTTCCAAAACAAACATCAAAAGCACTTCTCAAAACTAATTCAAAGATATGATGTCGACAAGGTAAATAAAGTATACCTCTACCAATGAACAATTCTAGATTATTGCAGGCTCCATTAATTCTTCCAGTGATACTTGCTGTGGTGTCACAATAACCAGCTTGAATGGATTCTAATAATCCCCATTCATTCAATGACTGGCAAATTGCCAAAGCTTGCAGTTTTCAGCTTCGCCACAACTGCTGGTGCTAGGTAACAGCTCTACTACTGAGAGTAACTCTTCTACAGTCTATCGTTTAGTTTAAAAATTCCCAAGGTCATAAGCATTTGGGGATTGACCAATCAGAAAAGCCGCTGCCAACCCCTCACTTGAAAAGAGAAAAAAAATCCCTACCACAATAACCGCTGTAGGGAAAAAACCTTCTTCCCGGGAATCGTTCACTTTGTTTGTGGTTCTTCTTTTGATTACATCGTTTTGAAAACTACTTTCAAATTAATATTAAAAATTATATTTTAAAATAAACTACACAAAGAAATGTAAAAAAAACATCGCCAAGAAAATACGGGGTAAAATAACCTGATTTGTTTACATAGTTTTTTCCCGCTCCCTTCTTGCAGGGATTTTTTTCTTAAGAATCTGTGGTGTCTAAACTGACCTGTCAAGATTTTTAAACTAAACGATAGACAGTAAGTTTCACATCTTCTTTTTCTAGAAGATTCTACTTCAATGGTCATCGATTTTTGTTTTTCACGCTCCCTTATTTCCTTTGATTTATTAAAAATGCTCTGTCATCTTCATTATCAATTTCAGATAGAGCATTTAGAGATGCGATATTTATCCCCCTCCCCCTGGAGGAGGGAGGGGGTAAACAAATCCAGATATTCTAAATGTTTTTAACCGTTCATAGATAGCCTGGGATCAATCTGAAATTAGTTCCCTTGTTTAATATTATTACATGAATTAAACGTGCAAGTTAGCCTTCATGTGCTGCAAGGTACAAACCAGGGGGTGTTAACTTAAATGAGGAAAAGTTTGAATTCGATTATCGCAAGCTACTAAAATAGCGCTGCGGCGGACCGTGCAGACAATCACGAACTAACCCCAATAGCTTTCCAAAATGACTGATTATATTTAAATTTATGAATACCATGACAAATTCTTGGTTATGACAGCTACATTTATTATTATTATAAAATGACTGTTTTCTGTATGTATTTTTCACAAAAACGGTTCGCCGTTGCATGTTCTGTATTTTAAAAAAATCAGAAACTAAAAGTAAATAAAAACTTTTTTAAAACTTCCAGAGAATGCTACTGATGGCTGATAAGTGTAAATTTCATTTAATTAATTTATGATTTAGTCGAGTTTTATCAGGTAAATACATTTAATCACATGTGCGCATCTCGCGATGTAATTAAAATACAGGCTGCATTAAATGCCAAAATCTATCTTTTAGCACGTGTAAACTTTAGCCACTATTTCATTATTACCTGATTGAATCAATTATATTAATAAATTACTTGAATGAAAAACTTAAATAATCAGAAGTTCTGGTGTAAGATGGAAGTGGTTAGGTTAGTATAAATATAACTATACAAAGTAATACATGTTAAATTTTCAAACGACTGTTGGGCAGAAAAGCGGGAAATCAAGACACACTACTCATTGAAAAAGTAGGGTCCCCCGCGCGCTAGTGTGCGATCGGAATCCAATTTCCCGCCATTGAGTCGACATCTTCTTACGTTAGTATCTATAGTCTCTGTACAAACCATGATCTATATACGTCGAAAAATAGGTAGTAGTTAAAATTGAACCATGTGCAAAAATTTGGTGTATTCTGTTATTATATAATACCAGCATGTGGTATACATAAATATAATTACATAATTTTTAAGAGTAATTCTATAAATGTTACCAGTTATTTCTTATATAAACTGATTACTTTTAAAATATAATGGACTTAAAGTATTTAGTACATCATGTACATTGCAAGTATATGCATATTTATAAATATTAATTATAACTTTTAGTTTGGCTTTAAAAATATAAACAAACATTCCATATTTTGAAAAATGCGCAAGTTCAAAACTTCAAACCGTTTGTGGCAACACAAGGAGTTGTCCAATTGAGCTGAAATTCCACTGAAATTATTTTTTTATGTATTTGAATGAATACATAGTGGGTAGGAAATCAAATATTCAAACTTTTATTATTGATCCCTATAGTGGAGACCACCCTAAATACTGACAAATCTAGTTCTTTTTTGTAATCAGGGACCTTTAAAACGGAGAAAGGGAATTGTCTGAGGTTTGACTCCCGCCATAACGTCTATCCCACTAGCAAATTTTTCCAAAAGATATTCACTGAAAATGCCATACCTAGTATTTTCCACAGAGTCATTATTGCGGGTTGATGATGTCATAAAAAATTAGTGTCCGAATAGTACAAATACAGCGATATACTGATTTTTGTACAAAGAACTCTCTAGCATCTATACACTTGGAGCTACGATGATAACAGACACACACCATACAGACAGACAACTTTGCAAAAACCACTCAGGAAGCCTTGAAAATTCCTGATATGGAAATTCCTGTGTCATCCCGGTTTGGATTTTTTTTTGCAAAACAAATTCCTTTTACCTATATACCTACGTATAAATGAAGGAAAGTAAAAAACCGGGTACAAGTTACCTCGGGATTTTTCCTCACAACTTCGGACTCGCTAAGCTCGAACCAAGCTCGTAGCCAGCCAAAACTCGTTGAGAGGGGAGGGGGTATAAACGAGGAAAAGTAATAAGGTAAAACAAATATTGATAACTCAGAACAAACTAGAAATCTGCAATAAGATACCTCTCAGTGGTGGGGTCGGCTGAGTTGACAGCATGGCGCAGCTCGATGACCTCGCCACTACGCTCTCGCAGCTGCCCCTGGTTCTCCATGTAGTACAGCACCAGCTCACTCAGAGTAGCAAACTTCTCTCCCCCGTACAAGTCATAGAAATCCCCCGTGTTCTGGATCTTGATATGAGTGACCTTACCGTTCCGTCTGAAACAACCACACCAACAAAACTCTTCAGCCATAACTTTAAACCATAACTAGATTAGGTAAGATAAAATGACCAACAGGTAATAGGAGGTACCATAATAGTCTAATAGCCCATTGAAAATTTCATGACGAACCCCGAATATTTAACCCACTAGATTGATTTATTTTTTCTTTCTGATAAAGGATGAGGTGGTCTGCCATGTCAGGTTGGGGCATTTTGGCCCTTGGACCCCTTCAAAGTCCAAAAAATGGTCCCAAAATAATTGTATGCCTACTAGCACTGTTTCTTTCGGTTTTAAGAGAAAATATAAAATTTCATTAAATTTGTGACAAATCAATGTTTTAACCATTTAAAAGCACAAGAGATATAACTGTTCAAATTTACACCCCAAAATGCACAAAAACCTCAAGATTACCTGCTATTATGTTTAATATATAGAAATTATGTTATTATATTATATTATGTTTAACCAATTTGTATGGTTAAGCATTGATTTGTCATAAATTTATAAAATTAAAAAAAGACCATTTTATCATTTTTTTAATAAAACCAAAAGGAACAGTGTTGATGGACTAAAACTAATTTAGGGTGATTTTTAGACTTCGAAGGGACACAGGGGTCAAATTTCCCCGACCTAAACAGTAGAGCACCTGATCCTTTATCAGGGAGCCAAAATCAGGCTAAACCTTTGGGGCTCGACAGTCACAAACTTTGCAATGGGCTCTAGGAGAATAAGTCTAACCATAGAGAGATATATACTAGAGGGGGCATATCCTATCTCAATATATTGAGAGTACTGGAACATCTATTTGGGACTCTGTGTAACCTCATTGAAACCTCCTTCAAGAGTGAGTCAAAGAGACTAAAACTATTAGAGGGAGGATACAACAGCTCTTATCATTCCTTGGGTAGCTAGGTGCTCTAACGGTACATTGGTGACGTCATTTTTTTTTTATTTTTCCTAATAATTACAATTTCACGTAAATATTACATTTTTTTGACTATTTTGTTTTAAATCCAGTGAAATGAATTTAAAATAAGTTTTAATTATTATCTATTGCATGTATTCTTTAATTGTTAGTTTTGAATAACGTGGTTTAATGTGGCATCACTGAAAAATGTCCGCCATTAGTAGAGTGGATGCTACAATAGGAGTTGTAGAGGGGTGGGGGAGTATCAAGTCTCTCTCTAGGGAGACTATAGTAGGGGTAAGTACAGTTACGGCTCCTATGGAAACTGTCTCACTTCCAGACCCCTTATCACTGTGTTAATCGGGTCCTGTACTCCCTCTAATAGTTTTAGTATCTTTGATTAAAGTATAAATCAATTTATTTCGGCTTACCACACATTGTTTGTGTTTTGAGTTGTATTTCTAAAGTTCTACTACATTGCTGTTATTGTGATTCTGTACTGATTATTTCATTTTATTCCTAAGTGAGGCGGTTGGTTACTTTTTCAATGTTTCACAATTTGATCTATAGGGCCCCTCTAGTAATAATATCTCTATGCATGCAACAGTCATAGTGGAAAACTAATTTTAATATTTGTAATTGACACTGAAGCTTTTAGAAGAATGAATTTTCAACTTTTTATAATTAACTATTAATTAGATGAAGAGAATTCATGGTTTAATTTATCATGTCTTGCAACCCGAACATGACCATTTGACCATGCTGTGAAAGAGAGTCAACTATTCTCTCACCAAGTAGATCATTCCAATACTGAGTCCCTACTATGTCAAACCCATTCATGTTTATTGTATGCCTTTATTTCACTTAAAGACCCTAATTTCCAAGAGGATCTCTTATTCTATCTACGGAATGAAGAGCTGGAAGCTGGTGAAATGGACTGAACTTGTTTGTATTAATTAATTAAAATGTATATTTCCTTGTTTTTATAGATAAATATATTTAACCTTTAAAAGGGGACTTATGGAACCGTTATATTCATCCACTTTGTAGAGTATTTTCCCCTCCTATTAACCCCCTAGTTCCTATTGGTCCCATTTTTATTTTTTTGGCCTTTAAAATAGGGGACACCTAATCTGGAAAAGTACCATTTACTTTTTATTTCGTACAATATAGTACATCAAATTTAGTAGTTTAGTTGCAGTACTGACTTGACAGAGAGAGTGAAGTCGCCTGGGTTAGACTTGCTCGGCCGAGCTAGGAAGGATCCCTCGAGACCTCTATCAAGGAGCACCTCCTCAGCCTCCACTCCAGTTATGTTTGGGTGGAACCATCTGCAACATAACACCAACTTATTATTACTTCAACACATTTCCAGTTTTAGCAAATTGTCATCACAAAATAATACTTACAACGTTGTTTGGATAATGGAAGCCAGTTTCAGCTCAACCAGACAATCCTAAGAGGCGCAAATAGCATAGCTTACATGTCCTCTAGGTCAATGACCTCTACATCTCTTGACATAAATGGTGCTGAAGAGCGATACAGAAATTGTGCTACACATATTCTGTATGGGTAAATACAGAAATATGTGAAAATGTGCCTCAAAAGAAAACTAAAAAAGAGGCCTTTAACCTTTTTTTTTTTTCTAGTGTTTTCGTTGTTTCCCATATTACTAAATTAATATTTTCTTGACACTTCAGGGAAATATATAAAGAACCAATTCTTCTTACATAACTATATTTCGACTCCTCCACGAGTCATATTCATGTCTAAAATAAAAAGAAAATAAATAATAAAATTGAAAACCAAAAATAAGAAATTCAAAAAGTACCATTCGAATTAAGAAAATGTATAACAGATAAATTACTTACAATAATAGCACACAAGAGGAAAACATCCTACAGAAATTGTATCAAGATATAAAATAAACCAGAGATATTAATTATCTCTTTAGTCAAAATTCGTTTCAATCTAAGAAAATCACTAACGAAATGACTAAAGAGATAATTAATATCTCTGGTTTACACAATATAATTGTGCGAGAGACACCTAGGAAATGTAACAAGCAAAATGCAATGCTACATCTGGGAACTGTTCCATCATTCAACATTCGTCATCATTGATGGCTCGACATAATGTCATGTCCCACTCTGTTTCGTTACGTCTAACTCATCAGGGCGCCGACAGAGCCTGAACTCACTCTGACCTTCAATTAATTCCGAAGAATATAATGTGAAGTACTTACCAGAGACGAGCGGTGCTCTCTTACCGCCATCATGCATGGCAAGCAAAACATATATCATTTGATACTATCGAGTTTTGCAAAACATGAATAGTTGACACAATATAATTGTGCGAGAGACACTAGGAAATGTAACAAGCAAAATGCAATGCTACATCTGGGAACTGTTCATCATTCAACATTCGTCATCATTGATGGCTCGACATAATGTCATGTCCCACTCTGTTTCGTTAAGTCTAACTCATCAGGGCGCCGACAGAGCCTGAACTCACTCTGACCTTCAATTAATTCCGAAGAATATAATGTGAAGTACTTACCAGAGACGAGCGGTGCTCTCTTACCGCCATCATGCATGGCAAGCAAAACATATATCATTTGATACTACCGAGTTTTGCAAAACATGAATAGTTGACACAATATAATTGTGCGAGAGACACCTAGGAAATGTAACAAGCAAAATGCAATGCTACATCTGGGAACTGTTCCATCATTCAACATTCGTCATCATTGATGGCTCGACATAATGTCATGTCCCACTCTGTTTCGTTACGTCTAACTCATCAGGGCGCCGACAGAGCCTGAACTCACTCTGACCTTCAATTAATTCCGAAGAATATAATGTGAAGTACTTACCAGAGACGAGCGGTGCTCTCTTACCGCCATCATGCATGGCAAGCAAAACATATATCATTTGATACTACCGAGTTTTTGCAAAACATGAATAGTTGACACAATATAATTGTGCGAGAGACACCTAGGAAATGTAACAAGCAAAATGCAATGCTACATCTGGGAACTGTTCCATCATTCAACATTCGTCATCATTGATGGCTCGACATAATGTCATGTCCCACTCTGTTTCGTTACGTCTAACTCATCAGGGCGCCGACAGAGCCTGAACTCACTCTGACCTTCAATTAATTCCGAAGAATATAATGTGAAGTACTTACCAGAGACGAGCGGTGCTCTCTTACCGCCATCATGCATGGCAAGCAAAACATATATCATTTTGATACTACCGAGTTTTGCAAAACATGAATAGTTGACACAATATAATTGTGCGAGAGACACCTAGGAAATGTAACAAGCAAAATGCAATGCTACATCTGGGAACTGTTCCATCATTCAACATTCGTCATCATTGATGGCTCGACATAATGTCATGTCCCACTCTGTTTCGTTACGTCTAACTCATCAGGGCGCCGACAGAGCCTGAAACTCACTCTGACCTTCAATTAATTCCGAAGAATATAATGTGAAGTACTTACCAGAGACGAGCGGTGCTCTCTTACCGCCATCATGCATGGCAAGCAAAACATATATCATTTGATACTACCGAGTTTTGCAAAACATGAATAGTTGACACAATATAATTGTGCGAGAGACACCTAGGAAATGTAACAAGCAAAAATGCAATGCTACATCTGGGAACTGTTCCATCATTCAACATTCGTCATCATTGATGGCTCGACATAATGTCATGTCCCACTCTGTTTCGTTACGTCTAACTCATCAGGGCGCCGACAGAGCCTGAACTCACTCTGACCTTCAATTAATTCCGAAGAATATAATGTGAAGTACTTACCAGAGACGAGCGGTGCTCTCTTACCGCCATCATGCATGGCAAGCAAAACATATATCATTTGATACTACCGAGTTTTGCATTATGTCGAGCCATCAATGATGACGAATGTTGAATGATGGAACAGTTCCCAGATGTAGCATTGCATTTTGCTTGTTACATTTCCTAGGTGTCTCTCGCACAATTATATTGTGTCAACTATTCATGTTTTGCAAAACTCGGTAGTATCAAATGATATATGTTTTGCTTGCCATGCATGATGGCGGTAAGAGAGCACCGCTCGTCTCTGGTAAGTACTTCACATTATATTCTTCGGAATTAATTGAAGGTCAGAGTGAGTTCAGGCTCTGTCGGCGCCTGATGAGTTAGACGTAACGAAACAGAGTGGGACATGACATTATGTCGAGCCATCAATGATGACGAATGTTGAATGATGGAACAGTTTCCAGATGTAGCATTGCATTTTGCTTGTTACATTTCCTAGGTGTCTCTCGCACATTATATTGTGTCAAACTATTCATGTTTTTGCAAAACTCGGTAGTATCAAATGATATATGTTTTGCTTGCCATGCATGATGGCGGTAAGAGAGCACCGCTCGTCTCTGGTAAGTACTTCACATTATATTCTTCGGAATTAATTGAAGGTCAGAGTGAGTTCAGGCTCTGTCGGCGCCCTGATGAGTTAGACGTAACGAAACAGAGTGGGACATGACATATGTCGAGCCATCAATGATGACGAATGTTGAATGATGGAACAGTTCCAGATGTAGCATTGCATTTTGCTTGTTACATTTCTAGGTCTCTCGCACAATTATATTGTGTCAACTATTCATGTTTTGCAAAACTCGGTAGTATCAAATGATATATGTTTGCTTGCCATGCATGATGGCGGTAAGAGAGCACGCTCGTCTCTGGTAAGTACTTCACATTATATTCTTCGGAATTAATTGAAGGTCAGAGTGAGTTCAGGCTCTGTCGGCGCCCTGATGAGTTAGACGTAACGAAACAGAGTGGGACATGACATTATGTCGAGCCATCAATGATGACGAATGTTGAATGATGGAACAGTTCCCAGATGTAGCATTGCATTTTGCTTGTTACATTTCCTAGGTGTCTCTCGCACAATTATATTTGTGTCAACTATTCATGTTTTGCAAAACTCGGTAGTATCAAATGATATATGTTTTGCTTGCCATGCATATGGCGGTAAGAGAGCACCGCTCGTCTCTGGTAAGTACTTCACATTATATTCTTCGGAATTAATTGAAGGTCAGAGTGAGTTCAGGCTCTGTCGGCGCCCTGATGAGTTAGACGTAACGAAACAGAGTGGGACATGACATTATGTCGAGCCATCAATGATGACGAATGTCGAATGATGGAACAGTCCCAGATGTAGCATTGCATTTTGCTTGTTACATTTCCTAGGTGTCTCTCGCACAATTATATTGTGTCAACTATTCATGTTTTGCAAAACTCGGTAGTATCAAATGATATATGTTTTGCTTGCCATGCATGATGGCGGTAAGAGAGCACCGCTCGTCTCTGGTAAGTACTTCACATTATATTCTTCGGAATTAATTGAAGGTCAGAGTGAGTTCAGGCTCTGTCGGCGCCCTGATGAGTTAGACGTAACGAAACAGAGTGGGACATGACATTATGTCGAGCCATCAATGATGACGAATGTTGAATGATGGAACAGTTCCAGATGTAGCATTGCATTTTGCTTGTTACATTTCCTAGGTGTCTCTCGCACAATTATATTGTGTCAACTATTCATGTTTTGCAAAACTCGGTAGTATCAAATGATATATCTCTGGTTTATTTTATATCTTGATACAATTTCTGTAGGACGTTTTCCTCTTGTGTGCTATTATTGTAAGTAATTTATCTGTTATACATTTTCTTAATTCGAATGGTACTTTTTGTAGTTTTTGAATTTCTTATTTTGGTTTTCAATTTTATTATTTATTTTCTTTTAATTTTAGACATGAATATGACTCGTGGAGGCCTTTAACCTGTTGTCAGATGCTGTACACAGCTTTGGCACTAGGAACTGCTTCGAGGGCCCTCACCCTGTTGCTGCTTTGCTGGTGAAAATTAAAATGATGACAGGAAATATAGAGGAACGGCAATGCGGATATTCAAAAGAACTAAAAGTGACAGAATTTGCTGAGGGCCGTGTGAAGGGTGGGAGTCAGAACACTGTCTCAACACCTCTTATTTTTATACCCCTTAATCCAAGAGTAACATCAAGCTTAGTTGGATTGTCCCAAGTATCGCCATCTCTATGTACTCTATCTCTAGAGGCTAAGTACACACAGTTACATTCTGGCTAGAGCAACACTTGTCCTACAAGTCACTCGACTACCCTGCCCCCTCCCATCTCATCAGGTTTAAACAAAAATAAAATAACCAGCAGCTGAGTATAAATAAAAAGTAAAATAATCAAAGTAGTAAGAAGAAGACGAGGAAATAATGGAGACTGACCTGCGATAAGACATCACGGGACCTGACATCCCTCCTAGATAATAAAAACTAATTAAACATTAAAGAAATAGAAAAAATTAACAAATCAATAAGAAAAAAATATTAAAAATTAACATTTTATGTTACAAGACTTTAAAAATAAAAATGAAGTAAATAATCAGTGTTGGCACAAATCTCAAATGTAATCAAAATCAGTGTCGCCAAATAACTCAGAACCCAGAGAGTCGACAGTACCAGAACGCTACATTGTATTTAATTATTTTAAAATTAATTTTTGATTATAGATTCTTCAGAAATCTATGATTATTTCCCTTACCATTCTATAATACTTTCTGTTTCTTGGTTTTGACTGCGAATAAACCTAAAACTCATTAATAAGTGAAGCTAACTATTTCGCTGTTACCTTAAGAAATTAAATACTATTATCGCTCTGCACTGTTAGCGGTTAAAACTGTAAAATACTCAATGAAGAATATGAGGAACAAGAAAAATAATTATCTTCTCTCTAATAAAATTTTCTAAGGTGTTTTTCTCGTTAAATTTCGGTTAATTTTTAACTTATTTTAATAAAATCTCTAATAAGTAGCGAGTTTTATAGTTTTACTGTTGAAGTGTCGAGTTTTCTGTCCTCAGAGTGTGTTTAAATTATAATAATCCATAAAGCGAGATGCAAGTGAATGCACTCGCTAAAATTATCGATATTTTTCTAGTTGGAAAATGAAGTTCTAGAGCTCGGTGTGGGGTTTTATTCTGTTTTTAAGTTGTTATCGTGATAATTATGATGTTTTAAACTTATTTCTGTGTGTATTTATTCGAAAAAGTAGTATATTTTTACATTTAATCGAAATTTATAAGTATATTTAATAAATCCTGAAATGGAAGCTTTAATTCCGGTAATCAATAAGTTGCAAGATGTGTTTAATACAGTGGGTTATGAGAGCATCCAGTTGCCTCAGATAGTGGTGATAGGGACCCAGAGCAGCGGGAAGAGCTCAGTCATAGAAAGCTTGGTGGGGAGGAGCTTCCTGCCTCGCGGCACAGGTATCGTAACACGCTGCCCTCTTGTTCTGCAGCTCAACCACTGCGCCACTGATGACAAGGAGAAACGCACCACTGAGGACAAACTCATCACTGACGAGGAGTGGGCACTGTTCAACCACAAAGAGAATAAAATATTCACAGATTTTGATGAGATCAGGAGTGAAATCGAATCGGAAACTAATCGCAAGGCTGGTCACAACAAAGGTATCAGTGACGAGCCTATCATATTAAAAATCTATTCCCCACACGTGTTGAACTTGACTCTGGTGGATTTACCTGGTCTTACTAAAGTTCCTGTGGGAGACCAGCCGGAGGACATAGAGCACCAAATCAGGAGGGTGTTGCTGCAGCAGATTGGTAACCCAAATAGCATCATCCTGGCAGTGGTGACGGCCAACACTGACATGGCGACCTCAGAGTCCCTGAAACTAGCTCGAGACGTCGACCCCGAGGGCAGGCGTACCCTGGCTGTTGTAACCAAGCTTGATCTCATGGATGCTGGGACAGACGCAATTGATATTCTATCTGGACGAGTCATTCCTGTTAAGTTAGGTATAATAGGTGTCGTCAATCGTTCTCAACAAGATATATTAGATAAGAAGAGTATCGATGACTCTTTAAAACACGAATCTGCTTTTCTACACAAGAAGTACCCTACTTTAGCTTCTAAGAATGGAACACCTTACTTAGCCAAGACCCTAAACAGACTTCTAATGTACCACATAAGAGACTGCCTGCCCGACCTTAAGACCAGGGTTAACGTCATGGTCTCTCAGTACCAGCTCATGCTGCACTCATACGGGGATGAAGTTGCCGACAAGAGTCAGATGTTGCTCCAGATAGTCACCAAGTTTGCCAGTGCTTACTGTTCAACTATAGAAGGAACAGCACGTAATATTGAAACATCAGAGTTGTGTGGGGGTGCCAGGATTTGCTATATATTCCATGAGACATTCGGTAAAACATTGGATTCCATAGATCCTCTAAGCGGCTTATCTAAAAGAGATATATTAACTGCTATTAGGAATGCAACGGGACCCAGGCCCGCTTTATTTATCCCTGAAGTATCTTTTGAATTATTAGTTAAACGACAAATAAGGAGGTTAGAGGAGCCGGCTCTGCGCTGCGTTGAACTAGTTCACGAGGAGATGCAGAGGATTATTCAGCATTGTGGTATCGAGATACAGCAGGAGATGATGCGGTTCCCTAAGCTACACGAACGTATTGTTGATGTGGTCACTCACCTGTTGAGGCATCGCTTGCCTACTACCAACTCCATGGTGGAGAACCTAGTGGCTATCGAGTTGGCTTACATCAACACCAAGCACCCTGACTTCCACAAGGAAGCCGTCATGGTACCGACCATGATGGACAACGTGGATGACCACCGTAGGTATTTCGCTCCAAAGTCCTTTAACAAGGAAAACATCCAAGACTTGCGCTCAAAACCGTCGTCTCATCTCAATGACTTGTCTGTGCTAGAGGAACCACGAAGCTCTTCCAGACTGGAAGTAAACTCGGAAGAGAACTCTCTCAACTCCACCCCGACCCACAATGCCTCTCATATTTCCCCACCGGAGCAACATCTACCCACCATATCTTTCGTCAACCCTAGTCGTAAATTATCCGAAAAAGAGCAACGGGAATGCTCAGTTATCGAAAGACTTATCAAATCCTATTTTTACATAGTTAGGAAATCTATTCAAGATTCCGTGCCGAAAGCGGTAATGCACTTTCTGGTGAACTACGTTCGAGACAACTTGCAGAGTGAGCTGGTGACGCATCTCTACAAGACAGACCTCATCGGGGAGTTGCTTAGCGAGTCTGACCATATCGCTCTCAGGCGCAAGGAGGCCGGGGATATGCTCAAAGCACTACAGAAGGCTAATCAAATCATTAGCGATATCAGGGAGACACAGGTCTGGTAGACACTTTCCATCCACTCTGTCCTCTGCCAGTAGGTTATAGCAACGTCTTAGGTTTATAATATTCTTAAAGAGACTGAACTTGTCCAGGTGAAACAGGCTGACTACTATATTTATCTGCATAACTCTACCCAGAAACCATAACCTTAGCCTTGGTTGTTGAATTTGATGTCACGGATCAAACGTCTTTGTTATATTTATAATAGCTTTGACTTACAACATTATATCATTGTTTACTTTTATTTAAGTAAAATAGTTGCGTTATTTGTTATTGGTAGTGAAGCTTGAGGGGAGGTCAGTAGACAGAGGCAGTTTAGCCCTCTGTCCTAAACTCAGACAGTGTTCCCCCTATGATCAAGTCTCCAATATGGTGCCTCTCTGAGACACCAGCTCCCCCGGGGAGACGGAGCTGGGCACACTGAGACAGGAGGTGGTTGTTCCTCTCACCTTTCTTGTTCATTCTCTTTGAAAATATAATAAATATCAGTTAATAAAGCTTTTACATCAAATAATTAAAGGTGTATTATATGATTCATTTTACAGATAAAATTATAGTGGTTATAATGTTGAAATTCTCACTGAATAATAACAGGGACCAGGTACTTTGACAGAACAGCTGGCTCCCTGTCCAGAGGACCTGGCTCCTGTCCAGTATAGGGACCTGGCTCACTGTCCAGAGTATAGGGACCTGGTACCCTGACAGAACCAGCTGGCTCCCTGTTCATAGTATAGGCACCTGGTATTCTAACTGAACAGCTGGCTCCCTGTCCAGAGTATAGGGACCTGGCTCCCTGTCCAGTATAGGGACCTGGCTCACTGTCCAGAGTATAGGGACCTGGCTCACTGTCCAGAGTATAGGGACCTGGTACCCTGACAGAACCAGCTGGCTCCCTGTTCATAGTATAGGCACCTGGTATTCTAACTGAACAGCTGGCTCCCTGTCCAGAGTATAGGGACCTGGTACCCTGACAGAACAGCTGGCTCCCTGTCCAGAGTATAGAGACCTGGTACCTTGACAGAACCAGCTGGCTCCCTGAGTCCCTGGTATTCACTGAACAGCTGGCTCCCTGTGTATAACTGGTACCCTGACAGAACAGCTGGCTCCCTGTCCAGAGCAATGCTCTATTCCCCGACTATGTCTCTAAATGTCTTGTGTAGTCCTTGTTAATAAATTTGTATGTAAGCTCTTTGATGTTCCAATTGAAATTTTAGTACTATTAGTCATCTAATTTGTCCATTTAGACATTTTTAATTTCTTATGCAATTTATTTATTTTTTAAATCATTGTTACTTAAATTATTTATATTTATTGTTTATTTTTTTTTTACATTTTTCTGAGTAATGACTCCTGTAAGTCAGGTATAGCACTCTAGGGAGATGTTGACTTCCTTGGTGTGGATACCTGTCTAGGAGAGAAAGTGGCTTCCCTCACTTTCTCCATGGTCAGGGTGGATACCTTTCTCTATTTATTCTCTTGAGTCCATGGGTTCAGACACTGTTTTGGTTTTTTGAAAAAAGTATCTAAATATTTTAAAACAATGTTATGAGTGGACCTAATGGACTCAAAACTTGACCCCCTGCTGACAGTGTTCAATACAAAATGGTTACGTCGTAAAACATACATTACATTTCTTCTTCTCACGCCATTTCATCTCCAGTTTCTGCTCCCTTATCATATTTTCTCTCTGTTTAAAAAAAATCATTTAAATTAATTTTTAGTTCATTTGAATTTTTAAAAAAATAACCTACAATGAAGAGAGAGCTGTTGAGTAGGAACTTGATGCGACATCAAGCTCTCTGCATGCAATGTATATCTGAATGTATTACACGTTGCTATGTATTTATTTATTTATTTATCAATACAATAACGGGCAAAATTACCCTTTTTACTAAAATTACAATTAAGAAAAAAATAAATAAAAATTGCATACACAAACAAATATTTGTGTATATCTGAATGTATTACAGATTGCAATGTATATTCTAGGTTGATTAATAAAAACTTTAATCCTTTAGAATTTATTTATTAACATAAACATTAATAACAGATGTTGCGCATGGCAAAGCCAGACATCTTCAGTGTTAAACAATAAAAAACCACAAAACAAACAACCATCCCCAAGATATTAGTAAACCTTACCAAATCCAAAACAACATAATGATTATGTAAATAAAAGAATTCTACAGAACTGAAGTCTTCATTATTCAACCTAGAATTTAATTCTTTACAGTCCAATAACATTTTTGTTAATCGCAATGTATATCTGAACGTACTATACATTGCAATGTATATCTGAATGTATTACACATTGCAATGTATATCTGAATGTATTACACATTGCAATGTATATCTGAATGTATTACACATTGCAATAAGGCGCGGTCGAATATCCACGGCCTTCTAGAATGTTGGATCACCAACAAACTTTTTTATAACTTTTTGTTTCAAAATTTTCAGTAATTAGCCGGATTTGTGATAAATGAAGCCTATTTCCGTAATCTGCACGCTCTTTTGGTTAATCTCAAAGAGTATTTACATTCACTCAACGATTTATTTTTAATCTAACTTGGTACATACATAACTACTGTTAGACGTCAATATTTTGTGTTATATTTTGACATGTCATATTTGTTAACATTGACGTCTAACAGTAGTTATGTATGTACCAAGTTAGATTAAAAATAAATCATTGAGTGAATGTAAATACTCTTTGAGATTAACCAAAAGAGCGTGCAGATTACGGAAATAGGCTTCATTTATCACTAATCCGGCTAATTACTGAAAATTTTGAAAAAAAAGTTATAAAAAAGTTTGTTGGTGATCCAACGTTCTAGAAGGCCGTGGATATTCGACCGCGCCTTATGTATATCTGAATGTATTACATATTGCAATGTCACTTAAAGCATCTCCCAGCCAAGTAGTTTGAAATAAATATATGTAATAAATACAGACAAAATACTTATTCTAGTTTTTCATATTGGTGTGATACAATGACTTGTTGGCTTGTAGGTTTTAGAAACAAATTCTCTTTGAATTATATTTATTATTTTTTATCTCTTAGTTGTAAATGTAAATAAAGCATCTTATTTGTTAAGAGTTCCTTTCCATTGTTCCCTTTTTTGTTGAAATATTTTAATAAGAAATTCAGTGAGTATTATATTTCATTATAATACAGTAATCATGTTATATTATTGTGTAACCTAACTGTGTTTGAGATAAACTTAGCAGCGGACTTGCTGAGTCATTGAGTCATGTGACTTAGCTAGTGGTGCATTCTATTAAAGATGAGAAAACTAAATTAAGAGTTAGGCAGCGCCAGTTGGTTATATTGCAGCTCCAGTGAGGATTTGTATTTGCCCCCTTTGTCAACATCAGTACATATCCCTCTTTGACCCTCACTGTATCTGTTCTTTGCTGTAATACCACAAAACAACACCAAAAATAAAACATTATCTTTCGATGAATTAAGTCAACTCGAATGATAATATCTGAGGCGATACAGAGCACTAACGTAGCCATAGTCAACCTTCGATAGATCCATTCCCTTGCTCCATAGATAGATCCATTCCTTGCTCATAAAGACCGATAGATCCATTCCCTTGCTCCATAAAGACCTTACGATAGATCCATTCCCTTGCTCCATAAAGACCTTACGATAGATCCATTCCCTTGCTCCATCCATTACGATAGATCCATTCCCTGCTCCATAAAGACGAAAGACCGTATGATAGATCCATTCCCTTGCTCCATAAAGACCTTACGATAGATCCATTCCCTTGCTCCATAAAGACCCTTACGATAGATCCATTCCTTGCTCCATAAAGACCTTACGATAGATCCATTCCCTGCTCATAAGACCCACGATAGACCATTCCCTTGCTCCATAAAAGACCTTACGATAGATCCATTCCCTTGCTCCATAAAGACCTTACGATAGCATTCCTTGCTCTTAATAGATCCATTCCCCTCCATAAAGACCTTACGATAGATCTACTTGCTCCATAAAGACCTTACGATAGATTCCCTTGCTCCATAAAGACCTTTAGCTTGCCATAAAGACCTTACGATAGATCCATTCCCTTGCTCCATAAAGACCTTACGATAGATCCATTCCTTGCTCCATAAAGACCTTACGATAGATCCATTCCCTTGCTCCCTTGCTTCCATAAAGACCTTACGATAGATCCATTCCCTTGCTCCATAAAGACCTTCCGATAGATTCATTCCCTTGCTCCATAAAGACCTTACGATAGATCCATTCCCTTGCTCCATAAAGACCTTACGATAGATCCATTCCCTTGCTCCATAAAGACCTTACGATAGATCCATTCCCTTTATTGAAACTCAAGATTCAATATGTAATTATTTTACAAACAAAATTACTAATGACTAAGTAAGATTATATTTATAATTAAAGTTAAATGTTTAGAAAAAATGCATTTTTATTTGTTATCTTAGTTTTAGAGAAAATTCATCGGTATTGTTACTTTTTCACACCTCCCATGACAGAAGTATTGAGTTGATCCTATAAATCCAAAACTAACGATCTAATAATCCATCATTACTAACCTTTTCAGGCTCTTTTATTCTGTTTCAGTTGGTTTTCATCAAGCTGTTTGTGTCTGTGTTACAATAACATCCGCTGTGTTGGCAAAAAAATTGGGAGCTTCTAAAACACTGAACAGAGCATATCCAGGCTAAAAAGTATAACTCGTAAAATATCTGCAACAATAGTTATTTGTGTAACCAGGCAGGAAAATGGAATATTACTGACTAGTATCGAAGTTAGCCCCCGAGCCGAAGGAGAGGGTGTGCTATCTAAATTACCTGCAGAGGCGAAGCCGAGGAAGGTAATTTTTATTTTGACTGTCGAGGAAGGTAATAAAATGACCTCTTTTTCCTCGTCAGTCAAATTATAAATTTTACAAAAATAAAAAAAGGCAAATATAGGAGTCAGTAATGTTTCCTTTCCTGCCTGGTTCCACACAATATTTTATCTGCGAACAGTAATAAATCAAAACTAGCATTCTTGAAAAACTTATTACGTTTGTATAATGTTTTATATTTACATTTTCTTTGACTGATAATACAGATCTTATCATCAAGAAAGTTGACCACAGAGTAGCGCTCGATTTTGTGTTTGACAGTTCTTTTAAATACGCTAACACAACTGTTGGAAATGACATGACTGACATTTGACAGACAGTTTAGTATTAATTTAAGATTAAATATGAATAGTTGTAAAAAGTATGAAATAAAGTGAATTTACAACATATGGCGACCGTAAAGGTAAGAATTTTGCAGCTCGGTGAAGATTTAATAGTATTTAGTTGTTATCGAGTAGTAATTTATTGCTAAAGTTAAAAAAAAAGTTAATAGTTAAGTTCGAGTAATCACAGAAGTTAATTTAAAGAAGATAGAGAGTTAGTTATGGATTTTCACTATTTTTTGTGTTAATTATCTCAAAAAAGAATCGAAAAGAGAAAAGAAATAGACTGTCTTTATGAAAATATCATTGAAAATTCTTTAGATGTAAATATTACTGAAGACGAAATATTGTGTCTGTATGATGAGTTATATGATATAGAAGAAGAAATCAATGAAATTAGAAATGACCAACAATTTGGATTTGAAGATGGATTGATACTACTTAAGTATAGAGGCAAAGTCATCAAAATGATACAGAATGTAGAAGAACGAAGGAAATCAAAATTGTTTAAGTTAAGTTATAATAAAGTACAGGGAGAAATGTTTACTGATATTGCTGAAAATGAACTTAAGTTAGATAGAGAACCAGTTGCTAGTGTATCTAATGCTATGGAGTCAGTAAATATTCATTCATTAGCTGTAGTAGAGAGTATGTCAGTAAATCTAAGTAGTGAATCAATTAAGAAAAGGCAAGAGTCGATCAATGTTATTGAGGAAAATCACAATTTAAGGAATGAAACAGATTTGAAGAAAGAAAATTTAGAAGCTGAGATTGGCGAGAAGTATGAAGTATTTGAAGCTAATTTAAATTTAGATAAAGATGATTTGGAAAATCAAGTTGAAGAAAATTTGGAGTTAGCTAGTTATTTAGGCAATGGGACAGTTAGTGTAGAAATAATAGATCAGACAGTTCTAGAGTTAGCTAAAGGAGTTGGTGTAAATTGTTTGGAGAAAGAAGTCAAAAGGAGTAGGTCAGATTTTGTTAGTAATAGTTTACTTAAGTCACAGTTAAATGAAGTTGTTAGCATAAAGTACGGTAGGTCAGGGGTTCCAGATGATGGTGATGATAATGACGTAGTCATTTATCCGGGAGGTAAAGAATCAGATTATTTAGATAAGAAAAATATAGAGTCAAATGAGTTCAATTTAGATTTAATAGGAATCATTTTAGATAAAATCAAACATTTAAATTTAGGAAAGCAAAATTCTTCATTAAAAGATTATGAGTTTTATTCAGTTAAAATAAAAAATCACTTTGAAATACCAATCAAAAAATTCGGAACTAATAAATATAGTAATTACTGGAAATTTAAAATTAATAATTTTATCTGTGAGACTAAAGTTAAGTCCACCAATATTACTCGAACAACGTTACATTTCCGTAGCTGGAAATATAAAAGAAAACAAATAAATTAACAATTTTTGAGTTAGGAAGATGATGAATGTTTAAAAGATTATTATATAAATTGTGTATTACAAATAAATAGTTTTTGGGTAAATTGTTAGGGTAAAATTTTATGTCATGTCAAAATGTATTTATTTAATTGTTTGTTTGGGTCAACAATATTGTTTTTACAAAAGGGAAAAATGATTAAAGAAATAAACCAAAAAGAAGTTAGGTGCAGATAAGTTAGTGGTTCTACACTTCTTTTGGGCGTGGAGGATGTTGGAAATGACATGACTGACATTTGACAGACAGTTTAGTATTAATTTAAGATTAAATATGAATAGTTGTAAAAAGTATGAAATAAAGTGAATTTACAACAACAACGTTTCACTTACATTCTTAACTTTTTTCTGAGCTCCATTCTTTGAACACTTCATATGCTTTGACATGCCTACTTCCTGATTTGCCGGTAGTAGGCTCTCTTTGGCATTTGTAGCTATTTCCAAAACATCCGACGGGGTATGTTCGAAAAGTTCGTCTATATCTTCGACGATATTCATCACAAAACGCTATAGAATAAACTAACTTTTAAACTGTATTAAATACGGGTTCGTATGATAAAAGTAGTAAATGACTTGACAAAAAAAGATGAGATAATAAACCTAAGACAAAAAGTGTTGCCTTTAAAATAATCGATAAAATTTATTTCTAATTAAAGATTTACATTACAAACTGTTTTATTTTAATTTAAATTAGTTAAATAATGTAATTATTCATTATATAAATTATTAAATAAATTCAATAGGCTTTTTATTATTAACTAATCATGTTTACAAAAAATTATCTATTAACTTTCTTTACCAGCATAGGCAGGGGCGGCTGGGAAATGCTACTTTCCTGCCTAGGGAGGTAAAGTGCAGTCATTCATGACTATTTACCAGCCGATCTGGAAAATGTTACTTTCTCGCCTAAAATTAGTTCAGTAATGCTTCATTTTCCTGCCGTGAGCAGATAAATGTTATTGTTGTTATTTTTATTTTATTATTATGTTATGGTTATTATTATTATTTTCTGGTTCTTATTAGTTAATTTTAACATTTTTTGCGGTTATTTTACGAGTTATAGTTTTTAGCCTGGATATGCCTCTGTTCAGTGTTTTAGGCAGTCCCAAAAAATTAGACTTAATGTCTAGTTGTGCTGGCTAGAAGATGCAAAATTTTATATCGTTTTGACCTATTTTATACTGAGTCTTTAAAAATCACGAGTTTCACCAATAAAGTTGAAATATTTTGAAGATATTAACTTTTGATTTAAAGTTTGATGGTGTGTAACTTTTAAATCTTTTTTCTTATATTTATTTGGAAACTTGGAATAAATTTCAAGTTTATTAATTAATAAACTCTTAATGATTAAGTCAACTCTATTAATGATATTTTGTCTTCATTTTTAATTTACAAGGTATATTCATCAACGTATATATATATATATATATATATATATATATATATATATATATATATATATATATATATATATATATATATATATATATACGACACGATAACTTTTGAACGAACGCTTTCTTCGATCAAAATTAAACCTTGTCCCGAACCCTACTGCTTATGAAATATGTGTGACGTCATTAATCCACAAATCCTCATATAGTGTTTAAATTGGGTTGCAATGTTTTACACAAATACTACTATGAAGGGTTCACAAACATACAAAGTTTCATTATAATATCAGTCTTAGATCGGGTTTTATTGATTGACATATATATGCCAAACTAAACATGTCGTTGATTGACATATTGTAAACAAATCACAAATTTTGCATAATAAATTAGAAACTTTGCTTATATCGTGGCACTATGTCACTTATATAAACTAGTAATATGACGATCTGATAAAGCCCAGCAACCATGCAGAGGTCGCAGAACGGCTAAGGTCTCTTGTTTATTATAATACACTAATTACAATTGCATTTAAGTAATAATTAGCTCTTTTATGATTTTTAATAAAGGGTAAAATATTGTTGATGAAATAAAGTTAGAATTAAATTCCCTACCATCCTAGGTAGACGAACTAATATCCTGTTAATTACCAGCATTACAATTTTAAGGTGTACTTATTCTGAATAATTGTTTTATGTCTTATTTGTCCTCTAGTAATTTTTTTCCCGTGTACTTTTTTTTCCTAGATTCGTTTACTGACATATTTTTCGAAACTTATATCATCCAGTTTGGATAGTTGGTTACCTAATAAATTTGAAGCTGAATGGTGCGAGACCTTAGAATAATACTACATATAGAAGGAGCACTACTGGTAACACGAAAGGCACTTCACTGGTGGTCTTAAGTAATGCTGCCACCCTAATATACAATTTTCTTATAAAAAAAGTTGGCAATACTTCCGGATGCTGAATTATTATGTTCTATTATTAATTAATGATTGATTATTCATAAAATACTAATATAAATATCGGCGCATTACAATATTTATAGCATTTTAACGTTTTTAATTAAAATATATTAAAAGTAGTCCTCGTCAACTAAATGTAGATACTTGTATTCTGCCACCTTTTTGCCAGCAGGTGTTTAAAGTTATTATATTTGTTCTTTACAATCTTTCTTCATTAATGGATATTTATGACACATATACAAAATAATGTTTTGTTGTTAGGGTGGCATTCTTACTTAAGACCACCAGTCAACCAACCGGCTTTCGTGTTATCAGTGGAATTACATTGTGTTTCCGGCCATATGCTCCTTCTATATTAGTATTATTCTAAGAACGAGGCTTACCCTTTGGATAATTACGACATTCTAAGAAAGATTGAAGCAAGTCACAAGTAGCGAGGAAAACTTCTCAGGAGCACTAAACTTGATTTTTGTGTAAGAAGGATAAAACAGCAACCTGACTCTGACAAGCGCAGCGATCACAATGAGAATTGTATTTAATAAAACCAGCAAGGAGTAAAAAAAACCCAGTTTCACTTTAAAAATCGTCTTTAATTAAAATAATATTACAGTCATTGATTTAATTGCATTACACTAGAATTATTTCAGAAAACAAAAAATCTTGACTCTCTGATGCCCACAGTTAGCCTGCCCCCACTGTTCTCTGTTAGCACTGAAGAAGCAATCTCTTTGTTGCCTCTACTCAACAGTAATGTTAAAGCAAATACTTGAAAACACCAACTAACTTAATGCTAGAGCATTGTTGCCATAGTTAATACAGAATAGCACTCAGTAGAGGCTATGCTATGCATTTTCTTATGATCTACTGAATAAAACAATAGTCCATGCTCTTCCAAAACATAGTCATATGTTACAAGTAATAATATTACTAGAGTAATATTACAGACATTTCTCTTTTTCAGAAACGTTTTTAGCCATTTTAAAAAAAATGAGGTTGGGATCATGGAGGGAGAAAGTGGAGGAGGGGCGTGGATTTGTTGGAAGAGGGGGCTATTTGTAAATAGTTCTGGAGACTCTTCATTTTCTGCAATTAATTGTATTATTTATAACTTCCTGATAATAAACTTATTCATTGCCACTAATTTGTTACATAAAAGTCTAACAATAGTAAATTAATTAATATTTTTACAACTTAAAGTAAAAAAGCTATGGGGTATCAGTAGGTACACGGAGGAAGGCCTCTAAAATAATAATTTATTATTTTAAGTAACCTGATCATGACTACACTGTGGCAGAGAGTGAACTATCGTTTCTTCAAGTAGATAACTTATAGTCAAATTCAGATATTTACATATTTTATCCCACAAGTCACAATTCTGACAGCAGAGCATTTTCAGGGCCAAATGGAGCTCAAATCACAATTCTATCTTTGTCACTCAAACAGTGACAAATAAGAATACAATCTATGTTTTTATTTTTTGCTCAACGCGTTATACTGCTATAAACATAAGACATGTTTACAAGGGACAGTAAAAACATAGAGTCTACAGTCCATCGTTTAGTTTAAAAATCTTGACAGGTCAGTTTAGACACCACTGATTCTTAAGAAAAAAAATCCCTGCTAGAAGGGAGCAGGAAAAAACTATGTAAACAAATCAGATATTTTACCCGTATTTTCTTGGTGATGTTTTTTTACATTTCTTTTGTGTAGTTTTATTTTAAAATATCATTTTAGAATTAATTTGAAAGTAGTTTTTTTTCAAAACGATGTAATCAAAAGAAGAACCACAAACAAAGTGAACAATTGCCATGAAGAAGGGTTTTTTCCTACAGCGGTTATTGTGGTAGGGATTTTTTTCCTCTTTTTAATTGAGAGGTTGGCAGTGGCTTCTCTGATTGGTCAATCCCCAAAATATTTATGACCTTGGGGATAGTTTTAAACTAAACGATCGACTGTAAGTGTGGGACTCAACTTGCCTCTCATTCCTCAAGAATTACCAAAGAAATACAGCTGCTCCCCGAAGTCTGGTTCCATACACATTACTTCAAACCAAGACAAGTAAACACTTTAACTATTCATATATTTAACATTATTTTTTCAAAAATCTTTAGTTTTTGTACTTTATGATAGAAAATATTTAGAGACACCACGCTGGAGTTCTCTCAAGAGACTTGATTTCTGTGCATGTTCAGTCAAATTAGATGAAACTTAGCACAAAACAAAGTACTGTGAGAGGAACAACTAGAAGGAAGAAACAACTGATTAAATTGCGCAGACTCAAACATGAGGTCGGCAAACATGCCGACAATTTTGATTTTTTTAAAAAAATAGAAACATTGTTAAAATAAATATCTGGACATAGAGATATTATTACTACAGGGGCCCTTTAAGTTAAATTTTGAAACATCGAAAAAATAACCTGAACACCTTCGCTATAAATATAATCAAATAATCAGTACAAAATTACAATAACCTATATAGTAGAACGTGAAAAATACAAATCAAAACACAAAAAATGTACGGGAATCCGAAATCAATTGATTTATTTTAACCTTAACTCACTCTTGAAGGAGGTTTCATTGAGGTTACACAGAGCCCCAATAAATTTTTAAGGCATCTGAACGTATTGAGATAGGCTATGCACCCTCTAGTATATATCTCTATGTATCTGGGTCTCTAGGACCTGAAATGCAGATATTTTTCTCCCTTACAGTACTTTCACTCCTACTGCATGAGAGCGAATATACCAAAGGCTTGGTATATTCCACAGATACAATAAAATGAAACTCCGTTCAACACAGATTGGAGGATTTGAGCCCCAGTGCCTCCCTTTACTCCAACACTTCATGCAAACAATTGTTTTCTAAAATATTTTTTTTCATAAATTAATTAATTTAAATATCTTCCATTTCATCGTTTAAGATACCAAAAAAATAAAAATAAGGTCAAACACATCTACAAAAGTGTTGTGTCATCAGACACTGTACAAACTAATTACACCTTAACGTTTAAACTAAATAATCAAACTACAAAAAATATAATGTTCCTAGGTACAACAAGCAATGACAAGAGTTATCCTGGACACACTGCTCAGCATGCTGATCAGACATGGTGCTGTCACATGCTCAGCATGCAGGACAGACATGGTGCTGTCACATGACCTGGTGCGCCCATGGATACACTCGTAACCCAGAAAGCAAAACAGACCAAGCTGGCAAACGAGCTGTTCCCTGACAGACATGAGAAACTCAACCTAGGCAGACATCGTCTTCATTCCTTGTAATGTAAACAAACACGTTTGTTTGTTGACAGGGTTTGGCATTTTTGTTTCTAAAGAAAATTAAAAACTAAATTTATTTGCAAATTCTTCTTTATCTTTTAAATTTTGACAAAAATTGTATTACTTATGAAAGTTTCTTCCTGAGTTTGCTATATATGATGTACAATTTGTGACTCTTCCTTCTTAAATGCTACATATGGAAATAAAATATTTATAGTATGGACAAATTTGAGATGAGAACTGGAAGGCTCATACACAATTATTCAGTATTAATAATTCCATTCATATTAATGGGCTGTACTCATGTCTGATTTTTTAAAAGCAGGCAGACCTGAAGTAAAAATATGTATATATAGCCCTAATGTCACTAAGAATAGAAAATGCTGATAAAATGATGTCTCAGAGACAAAGGCGTTGGCCTGCCTGGTTCAAGTTACTCTGCCTGTAGACTCAACACTGGGCTCGGTGAGCTCCAAATACAGCTTTACATGTCCTGCAAACCAGATTTGTGTCGACATAGTTATCACCTTACAACATTACAGTGCTGACCTCTTGTGGTGTGAAAATACTACAAGAATCATCACCGTAACACGTCTTTCCCATACAAACAACTTCTGGACTAACTTTGAGGGAAAGGTTAAGTTTCTGGACCTCAAAGCCCTCAAAAGCCTGTTGTCTTGCTCTAGACAAGTTTTATTTCCCCGGCAGGTCGGCTGCCGATACACTGCAAAGCAGACTTGACATAAATCATAAGATTTACTTGACTCCGTAATAACACATCGACTCTTCCTCAACCTGTCTCACTGGCTAAACCCTTTTCTTAACTAACCTGACAATTAGATAACAGGTAAGAATATCTGGCACCAGCTTATACAGTAAGCATCTGATAGAATCCTGACACGGAGCATTTTACATGCTTGCCCATATGCTTTCTCTCACCAGGTCCAATCTATTGCCCTGTCCACCTAATTCACACTCTCAATTATCAGCAACTAACTAAACACATTATAAATGTGTAGCTACAGGAAAAAGTCTTATGGAGGACATTCATGACAAGAGCTGCACTGTTTTCCTGACCTTGTCAAAGCCAGCTAGTATACAAGCTAACCAGAGACATGCGTAGCTCCCAAATCACTTCTTATGTAACCAGTTAAAAAGTTCACTTTTGGTGTAAAGGCAGGCTGAGCAGACTGAGCAGATAGCTTGGACCCTGATCATCCTGTACAGCTTGTAAGTAACCAAAGAACTGGGAATTCTAAGTAAACTGGTTACAAAGTATATACAGTCATCTCTCAGCTGTCTCTTCAAACTCAAGAGATTGGCTAGACAGGGTTGAGGTATAGAGAAAGTCGGTAAGACTCAGTGTGGTGTTCAGCGTAGGTTAGCGAGGCTGCGATGTCAGCTATACTTGATCTTGTTGTTGTGGTTTCTTCAGCTAGCAGGCGTAGACTTGTGAGCATCCTCCATCCCCCTTCTCACCAGCACCTGATAAACACAGTTTTATCTAGTTACACAACTCAATATATTATATTATATTATATACAAATTACAAAAAACAAAATCTTTTTATTTGATTTTTTGTAAACTTTGTACATCACTTAATTTTATGCTTTAATTAAAGTATTGTTCCTGTTTTTATACCTTTTTGTTTCTTTTTTTATATATTTAATTTCTTTTTTAGTTTTGTAAAAATGGTCTTTGATCATTTTTATGTTATGTTATGTTATGATATGTTAAATAAATAAATAAATAACCAGCACCTAATAATAACAATATTGAACATTATTCACATTAGAGAACATCGACAACTATTAATATTAGTGATTGGGGTTGGAGACGAGGATAGACCCCATTTGCACTGCGACTGGAAGTCTATTGTACAATCCCCTCAATTGGTCCAGGTCAGAATAATCCTTTTCCCCGGACTAGGTCTAGGATCTTTTTGACCAGTGATTCATTGGTAGAGTCAAACTTAGTGAGAGTGCTGCTACCAAAGTTGGTGAACCTTTGAAAGGCTAGGGCTTCACATCTCAGAAGTATGTGAGAGGCAGTTTTGGTTTCCGATTCACAAAGCCTACACACTGGGTTATCTTTAAAGATACCAATAGTATGGAGATGTTTTCGGAGGTGACAGTGACCAGTCAGTAGTCCAGTTACTGTTCTAAGGTCCCTTCTGCTGAGACTGAGGAGGTCCTCAGTTACTTTGCGACTGGGTCCTTTTAACATAAGTTTACTGTGCCTCATGCCAGAGGATTTGTTCCAGTGGGGCAGGTGATTGGTTAAGAGCCAACCTTTATCGACAACTAACTTGAGAGAATTTAATCTATAAATAAAATTGCTAGTAGGATGGAAAGGGTCATACCTCAGGGGGCCACTCAAAAATAACTTTTGGCTTAATATTATGGGCTATATATACTATTATACTATTGGCACCAGGTGACAAGCACAATGTCGAGACTGACATAAGGGTAGATTAAGGTGACACCTCCCTCCCTGAAACCAAGCCCGCTTACCAGTATTTTTCTTTACTCTCGCAAGGTTGCAAGCGTTTGTTTTTCCTTTTCAGCTCGTTTTAATTTTATACTTTACTCTCGCCAAAAAAATGAACTTTGATACAGTAGGTTACTGCCCGATCCCACATTAACTAATTTAACTATGTCTCAACAGCCACAGCTGCGTTAAAAGTAAATGAGAGAGATACCTGCTGAGTAGAGGTGCTGGCAGAGAAAGAAGGAGGGTAGGATGAAGGTGTGTGAGTCCTAGAGGGCTGTCGTACCACCACACTGCTTTGAGAACCCGAGGGCTGGGACTGGTGAGAACTCGAAGCCTGGGACTGGTGAGAACTCAAGGTCTGGTGAGAACTTGAGGTTTGGGACTGGTGAGAACTCGAGGCCTGATGAGAACTTGAGGCTTGGGACTGGTGAGAACTTGAGGGCTGGGATTGGTGAGATGCTATCACCTGGTGACTCCCTGATGAGTTATAGCTCCCTCTCTCCACCCTAACATAACAGTAAGATTAAATTTATTAATTCAATACATACAATGACTTATCATAAAATAGAAAGTAAAATTAAACAAGAATGAACAGACAAGACAACAAACAAATGATAAACAAAATGTATAACACACTTATAAATGGTTCCTCATTTATGCCACAGGTGGTTATAACCAAGTTATTTGTCTGTGTGTGAGTCAGTTAACATCGCAGCTCCCAGTGGGTTTATACCACAGGTGGTTTTAACCAAGTTGTTTGTCTGTGTGTAAGTTAACATCACAACTCCGAGTGTGTTTATTCCACAGGTGGTTTTAACCAAGTTGTTTGTCTGTGTGTGAGTAAGTTAACATCACAACTCTGAGTGTGTTTATTCCACAGGTGGTTTTAACCAAGTTATTTGTCTGTGTGTGAGTAAGTTAACATCGCAGCTCCCAGTGGGTTTATACCACAGGTGGTTTTAACCAAGTTGTTTGTCTGTGTGTGAGTCAGTTAACATCGCAGCTCCCAGTGGGTTTATACCACAGGTGGTTTTAACCAAGTTGTTTGTCTGTGTGTAAGTTAACATCACAACTCCGAGTGTGTTTATTCCACAGGTGGTTTTAACCAAGTTGTTTGTCTGTGTGTGAGTAAGTTAACATCACAACTCTGAGTGTGTTTATTCCACAGGTGGTTTTAACCAAGTTATTTGTCTGTGTGTGAGTAAGTTAACATCGCAGCTCCCAGTGGGTTTATTCCACAGGTGGTTTTAACCAAGTTGTTTGTCTGTGTGTGAGTCAGTTAACATCGCAGCTGAAACTTTATACAAAAATCAATCTTTTAGGCCTATTTGAGCTTTCTGGAAAATAATATTTTATTTTATTAATTATATTAATGCTAAGTTTGGGCACTAAGAGAAATAAAATAACTACTGCTGTCGACTAATACAATATAATGCCCTGGGTAGAGGGCGATATATAGTGTATTAGTAGACAGCAGTAGTTATTTTATTCTCTTAGTGCCAACCTTAGCATTAATATAATTAATATGAGGAAACAAACAAAAGAAATTATAAATATTTTATGACATCATTAATGGCCATTAATGACTATTTAATAAATCATGAAACTCAGTAAGTGATTGCATTGTTTTGAAAGTAGCACTGTTGTTATACAGAAGCACAAAGTGCTATGCAATACTAGCAAATGCTCTAACATTCATTTTATCATCAGCATTGGTTCAATTTTCATTGAATAAGCATCACTAGGTGACAGATCTATGCATTCATGGATAGATCTGAGAGAGAGAGGTATGGAGTCTGTTATGGGAGTAAGACAGACCTGTGGAGAGAGGAGAGTCGGTATTGATCATGACCCGGGAGACCATTCTCCACTATCTGACCAGTGTTGCCAGGTGTAGAGTTGGTAAGCACAGCCGAAGCTAGGTTGGCATTACTCATGCCTGTGTTGTTAGTAGTGGCACCACTGCTCCTACTCGCATTGTTGCCACCTAAACAAAATAAATGAGCAACTGTCTACAACAATCTTTTTGGATCAAATAATAAAAACACAGCAATGACACCACCATACAAAATTATCACCATACCAGTACTAAAGAATTACCCGTACCAATGCACAGGCTAAATAAGTCCCAAGTTGGGCATTCAATGTTAGGTATTAAGGGTTGAACTTCGGTATACGGTGCACCCTGTTATCAATACTATATATCGATATATTTTTAGTTACGCGACACGTAAACGAGAACTGAGCACTTAAAAGATAAGCAGCGTCGTTAAATTATTAAATATAATTAAAACATACAAAAACCATACAACAAATAAATGAAAACATTAACAACAAAAATATAATAAAAAACCTGAAAATAACAAACACAAAAATACGTGTAACATAAATTAGATGTGGTGTATCATCGATTATTCTTATGAAAACATAGTTAAAACATTATAAAAACATAAAAAAATATGAAAATAGTTTTAAACCATTTTACAACAAATAAAAAAAACACAAAAAACAAAAAAACATTTAAAAAAATAATAAAATATGTTCATAAACGTAAAAGAAAAGGCATATATCGATTATTCCTACGTCACATCTTTAAACTAAAAATATATCGATATATAGTATTGATAACAGGGTGCACCGTATACCGAAGATTTACCGGTATTAAGTTGTTCAATAAGTTAGATTATACTAGTCAAAAGTTACCTTTAAAGAATTTTAAAAAGCAGTTAAAGGAATTCTTATTAAAGAATCCTTTTTATAATATTACTGAGTACCTGTCTCTAAAAGCCATTACTATCTAGTCATGATTGTCTTGTCGTCTTGTTTGTCTGTTATATTTTATTATGTATTTTTTTCTTAAATTAGTTTCACTAGAATGTATAAAATTTTAAATAGTTTTTAATGATTATTTTAACTATTTTTGTAATGACCTATGCTTTTGTCATATTTTTTTTACATTATGTACACCCAAGCAAATAAAGACTTATTTATTTATCATTTACAATCCTTTATGAACCTCAGAGGCTGCAGCTGGCAACATGTGTCAATATTCAAAAACTTTTTAAAGAGTTTTACCAGCTCAGGTCTCAGTTTTACCTCAGCTCAAATTTGTGCAGCCGACATGGGGACTCTAAAACTTTAGTACTTAAATTATTTTCAGTATTAACCCTTTTATGTACTATATAGACCCATGTACATTATTATTTTTTAATCTCTTTGTCTTTGTAATTTTGTACATTCAAAAATATTATTTGTACTTTTTGTTAAGAAAATAATAAACATTTATTTATTATTTATTAAGTTTTTCAACTATAGTACTCATGGTTGAGATTTCATAGAGCCCAAACAACTCTCTTCGGTTTCAAGTCGATTTGAGTAGTTCCCCAAACTGTTGTGCATTATCTTATCACGGAGGGAAAGTGGCTGCAGTACACAGACTCTTAAGTTTTCCCACCAGGTAAAACACAGAAGAAAATCTTTTAATGAGGGCAGCACAGTGAGGTTTCTATGTTAACTTGCAGTCAATATTTGCTCCTACCATCATCAGGAGCACCCTGTCTCTTCAAGGTAACAACTGTTAATTGATTTTGATCTTCATTTAATAATAATTTGTTAGTGCTGAACCAACCATTAATTATTTTAATTGCTTGTTCTATGGTTTGTCAAATTAAGTTTACACAATATTCAGTGATAAGGAATTATTCTGATAAATAATACAGAGTACTTCACTAATACTTTGTGAAAACCACTCAGGAGGACTTAAAAACACCTGAAACAAATAATTCAGGGGACATCTTTGTTTCGAATTTTTTGAAAACACAATACTTTTCCTATATACCTACGGTACAAATGAGAAAAAGTAAAAATTTATTGTTGATATTAATCACCATTATAAAAATATTGGCTATTAAATATTAAAATTTCATCAGCCAATAAATTTGCTCATACTGCCAGATGTGAGCAATACACACAATAATATCTACTGTATAAACGTAGAAAAGGAAAAAAACCAGTTGCATCAAATATTGTATTCATTTGAAAAATTATAATAATTAATTTAAAGAGTTACATGAGACAAAGTTAATTTATTTGTATTAAACACCGTGTAATGTGTTACCTGTGGTTGGGTGGGGAGTGGTGACGAGAGGAATGGCAAGCCTGGCGTTGACTGCGAGGAGATTGTCTCGCCGAGCTTGCAGGGAGTTGACATGTTCCTCCAGCTGGGCGTTCTCTGCCTTCAACTGATGGAGGCAGCTCAGTAGAGAGGCAACTGAAATAAACCACCAATCACTTTATTATTTTCAAGTTTTTACACACGTTTCAACTCTACAGGTTTTAATAATTCCATTGAGCATTGAGAATGTAGATTATAATGGATATATATATATTATATATATATATATATATAATATATATATATATATATATATACATATATATATATATATATATATATATATATATATATATAATATATATATATACATACATATATATATATAATATATATATATATATATATATATATATATATATATATATATATATATATATATATTATATATATATAATATATATATATATATAATGCCATTTTATATATAGTTTTTGACATAAAAAACATCTTCAGGCTGACAGCAAGAAGCGCATGCAGCATTTAAACAACTGTGAGACTCTGCCTTGATGTGTCTCTGGTTATATATATATTCATAGCAGGGCCTGTTACGAATAATAGGCCCTGGTAGTGACTAGATGACGGGTCTGATACAGTGAAAGAGTCAACTTGGTACTTACTGTCGAAGTGGTGGGCCTGCTCCATGAGGAACTGGGATCCTTGCTCCCACTGTCTCTCGAGCAGCTGTTCGAGGGTCTGAGGCATATTGGCACTGGTAGAACCCCAAGACATTGCACTGCTGCCACTCCGACTCTACAACAACATATCCACGTTACTCTACACTTCAATTACAGTCTATCGTTTAGTTTAAAAATCTCCAAGGTTATAAGTATTTTGGGGATTGACCAATCAGAGAAGCCGCTGCCAACCTCTCACTGAAAAAGAGAAAAAAAAATCCCTACCACAATAACCACTATAGGGAAAAAACCTTCTTCCCGGCAATTGTTCACTTTGTTTGTGGTTCTTCTTGTAATTACATTGTTTTGAAAATTACTTTCAAATTAATCTTAAAAATGATATTTTAAAATAAAACTACAAAATACGGGCCTTCGGCCCGTAGCCGCTACGCGGCCACATTGTTGTTGTTTTGTATGATGTGTTGTTTCATTATTGTTCTTGTTACATGGCATTTTGCCATGTACCTAGCGAATTTTCACAGCCTCTCCACACACAGGCCCGCTTCGCGGGCCTGAGAGGCTTTCTCACAAATTTGATTTTACTAATTAAGATTTTATTAATACTTTATTATTAATAGTATGCTATAATATTAAAACTAACAAGCATTATAAACAAAAATATATTCATGATTTTTGTTTTTAAATAAAAATACCGTTTCCGTCACTTAGGATCATAGATAAACAATATTAACATAGATGGCTCACTCAAAGATTTAAAAAAAAAAATAGTTGATGGGATGCAGGAGGCTCAAGTAGTACAGTCTAGTGGTGACAGCGTGAAACTGTCACATATTTTTTTACATAGATCTTTGTTTACTTTTATTTTATTTTACTAAACGATTGGCAATTGTTTGTTTTTAAAAAAAATACTACAGCACAATCTAGTAGAGAATAGAGCAAATATATTTTTACTACTAGCGCTATTTAAGACTCTAGTGATGAGACCCATAACTTAAATCATAAACACAAACTTGTCAATTGAGTGTTCCTACTACACTCGGGAGTGAACCATCTATCTTAGGATTGTCTGATTGAGCTGAAACCGGTCGCAATCGTTTTAGAATGACTTCGACCATATAAAGACTACTTCGAGGTTCTTCCGCTTTACGGGCCTGCTTTGTTCGGCGTGGTTTTAGTGGAAGCCATTTTTGTCCTGTCTTCTGGGACAGCAGGCTTACCAGGATGGAGCAAGAGGTAGAGGTCCATCTTTTATACTATATCCCCACCCTCTAGCACTACTAAACCCAACAGATATCGTACAAGTCTTTGACCTGGACGTATAATATATACAAGATTATATATATATGTAATACCGATTGCGCCATTTGTGATGGTTCGATTGAGCTGAAATCGGTCTTAATCGATTCAGCTAGCCGTCTACCTAAACACGAAATACCTTGTTTTAAAGCCATTTCAAGTTTCAAAAAAATTTTTTTTTTCATGACGTCATAACTTTGGTTGATGACATCATAATGTTTTTTATAAACATAGGCCTCGTAACCTCCTCAACATCTCGCGATTTGCAAAGTTTCGTTTCAATTTGAGAACGCCTTCGAGAGTTATCGTTCGCCATACGAAAGGGTAGAAACTCTTACATACATATATATATATATATATACATATATATATATATATATATATATATATATAGTATATATTTATATAATAATATATATATATAATATATATATATATATATATATCTAATATATATATATACATATATATATAAACTTTTTTTCGGACATATATTTTTGTTATCAGGAAGCCAATAGGAACCGTTCGCTCACTCCCACCTCAACTTCCGTCATCCGAACAACCTCATAAGCGTCATTTTCATTATGAAAATTCGCTAAAAGAAATGTAAAAAACATCTCCAAGAAAATACGGGTAAAATAACCTGATTTGTTTACATAGTTTTTTCCCGCTCCCTTCTTGCAGGGATTTTTTCCTTAAGAATCACTGGTGTCTAAACTGACCTGTCAAGGTTTTTAAAGTAGTCAATAGACTGTTATACTCATTTATTTACTTTCATGAAGAATATATTCTCACTTGAAAATATTCTTTCAAAGAGAGTGCTTTAGAAATATTTGGACCAATTATCTATAAGCTCTGTGTTGGACCAAGTAGCTAATTAAATCATCTGGGTGAAGTAGCAACTTGTTAAGCAGAACAAGTACTCTAACAAAGAGAATGGAGATAGGGGTTACCTGCTGCTGCTTGGGGAACTGGGGTCCTACATGGGAAGCAGTGGGTTTGGTGTAGATGGAATGAGCCTCGAGTTCCTGACTCAGGGTGTCGTTGAGCATCGAGCCTGGTGCCAGCTCGTTGCCCAGCATATGAGCTGCTGAGCTACTCAGTCCATTCTCAAACCTGCAACACAACATCTCCACTTCAACAAACAAATTCTTAATCTACTCAACCAAAGATACTTGAAGATTTAAGTTTATACAATTTATATTAGTTTAGATTAAAACATAGGAACATATTTTTGAATTCAGTACGTTTTAATGGATACTAAATAATAGAAGGTTAATCCCCTACTGTCTATAAAAAAATTGTATACCCCCCGAGTTGGAACACTTACAACTTGTCAACAGCAGGTCTGATTTTAATAATCGTTTAAAATCCGATTTTAATGCATCGTTTGAAAATTTAATTTAAAATTTAGAATAATAATAATAATAAATAAATTCTTTACTTCCGCTTTAAAAATACAAAAGGATAGTACAAAAAAATACAAATCATACAAAAATAGTACAAGTACAAAAAAAAATTAAAAACAAAGCAGTAAATGGAGTATTGAATGCAGGGGTGGAACCCACAAGCTGCAACGCCTGAGTGTGGGCTACAAATTAATGTTAAAAAGATGGTATGGTAGGGTTGTGAAGCTGCTTTTTGATGTAAGTAAAGAAGTTAAAAAGACGAAAAAAAGAAGAAAAAAAAATTAAGAAAATAAAGATAAGGTAAATTAAAAATTATTTACAGTAAAACAGAAGGCTTATTAACTAGAAAAAAACATACATACATAAAAAAGTAAAGGGAAAAAAGAAAATTTTATACCTGGGGAAAGAAGGAAGTATTAAAAATAGTTATTTATGCCATAAGCTGAGAAGTGTGTCTTTATGTCACGGCAATTTAGATTTACCGACGAGTGAAGCGAGTCGGGAAAAATTGCCAAGACATAAGAGACATTCTCAGCCGGATGGCATACACTATTTTTTTGAGGTAGCACTCATTAAATAAACTGCTCTATATACTTAATTGAAAAAAAAAACGTCCAATTAACTCCATATTATCGTCGTCATTGAATTCATCCATAGCTTCACACTTTTACTCAAAAATGTAAAAGCTTTACAAATAAACACAAATATTGACAATTATAAAAACGAAACAAAAAATTAGTCTACGAATAAAAACAGAAACAAAATGAACGTTTTTAAAGAAACCTCATAAAGCTTTTACACAGATTGTTTTTTGAACACGCTACATTACAGTAATGGCGGCAATATATGAATTACTTTTACATCCTAGGAGTTTTTTTTTACATTCATTATTGTCCTCGGAGGTGAAAAGTACTAAATAACCTCCTATAACAATAATGATTGGCTTCTCATCCTAAAAACGGTCCAATAAAGTGCTCAATTACGTACTACCTCAAAAAAACAATATTATTTAATTCCAAATTTTTATTTTTTGTTACCGAGTAACTAATAAGGAACTGGTTTTCCAGCATCAATTTCACAAAACTCAACGTTTTAATGTCTTATAAATACCCATCAAAGAACATTTTATATAAGAGGCAGTATATGTTTAGATCCGGTACAAGTACTTCTCTTGCAGGTATAGCAGTAATCAAATATAAGTTCAACTTACACTTTGAGGTCCTTTTCCTCTTTTACCACCAAAGTGGAGTTGGAGTCCTCTCCGCTTCCTCCTTTACTCCTAAACAGACAATTCAATCATGAGTACCAGAGCTCCGTTTCACAAAACTACAAGTCTTGTATACTACAAGTAAAAAACCACAAGTTTACTAATAATTGTAAGAAATTTGTTTCACTAACGTACAAGTGTGAACCACCTCCGTGGTCTAGTTCGTTAAAGTGTCAGTTATGAAACTGACCTCTGACACCATGGAGGTCTGGGGTTCGCATCCCAGGTTACGCTCTCAGTTTAGATAAATTACCGCCAACTTTAGAATACACTTTGAGCATAACGGCTGCAAATACCACTTGAGGTGGTTCCCACAGGGGTTATCCCTGATGAGCCGCAAGGCTCTAAACAGGCATTATTATTATTATAATGTACAAGTGTACAGTAATTATTAGCGATTTACATTCAATTTTATTAAAAAAAAAAAACTAGCAGGTAATAAGTTCTAGGAATCTTCTAGGAAACGAGAATATTTGTGTAGGCTCCAATCAAATTTGATTATCTCACAAATCATACAAACTATTATACAAAACAACTTGTAACTACAAGAGTCAAAATTAAGTGTTTCACCAATATCATTACAATTTAATGTAACCTACAAGAGTTTTTGTAAACAATGAGTTATTATATATTTTGTCAAAATGTTATCAAAACCCAGTTTTATTCATATAAGTAAATTATTTGGAATGCAATTATTTCTAAAATACAAGAAGTAATATTTATAAAAAACGTTTTACTAACTCATATTGAGCTCTAGATTTCTAATAAACTAAAAGTTTGCAATAAAACTAAGTTCTAATTAATAAAATAAACTTGTAACTCAGTCTTCCTAGGTTCAGACTTGGTTAGAAATTTTACAAGTGAATGTTACAAGTAATTGCAATAGACAAAAAAATGTTTATTAAATAGAAAAATGCTACAAAGCTACAAGTGTATCCTTGGTAACACTTGTATATTGGTCATTACCAGTTGTTTTTTACAATTTTTCTAACTACATAACTTGTACTTTGGTGAAACGAGTCCCTGACATCACACAGGCTCATAGTGACATATTAAAAACTCTCACAACACTGGAGCTGATAAAGTATGTATAATACAGACAACCAGTCAATCAACCTCCCTTATCTTGATTATTTGTTTAGGAGGAGGTGATACTGAGTAAATAAATATTGTTATACCTGGTAGGAGATTTGTTTCTATGTCTGCTATGTTGGCTGGATGTAGAAGGCTGGGAAAGACTACTGGAAGCACTCGTATGACTACTACCAGCAATAGAATGACTACTGCCGGCAATGGCGTGACTACTGCCGGCAGTGGCGTGACTACTGCCGGCAGTAGCATGACTACTCCCGGCAGTAGCGTGACTATTGCCAGCATTGGAGAGACCACTAGCATGACTACTAGTATTGACACCCCCGCTACTTCTCTTAGATCTACGTTTATCTCCTTTACTCTCTGTTGACTCAGACCTGTAACACAAAATTCTCAACACTTCAGAATAGTAAAAGAAAAGTTTTGTCTAAATAAAACTGGACGGAAGTCATTAGACACGAGGAGCTTGGTGAAACAAACTATTATTTACCTCAACAAGGAATAAAGTGAAGGATGTATTATCGCAAGTGTGTCTATGCTAACCTGGCAGGTATTTAATTTTGAATGCTCGTTATATCTGTTAATATTGTTCAGTGTTAATCTTATTTGTCATTTCAAATTTCTGTATAATTTAGTGGTTCAAAATAATCCTTGTTTTTATAATAATTAAATCTAAAATCAATTGCCACAATTTTCCATACATTACTATCATAATAATACACATATGATTATTATATGTAGGCCACAGGACCTGCGCCACAGGCCAGTTTAATAAATAAAAATAAATAAATAAACCAAGTAGGGAAACAAACGCAATTTCTGTCAGAACTGGCTTGTAGTTCACATATTGTTTACCAGGGAGTTGGCTCAAATATTCCTATGTGCGTGACCATTTTGTTTCACCAATGTAAATGTAAACAAACTATTTACGGTACTCGACATTATTGATTTTAATGCCTTGCTTTTTATTTTTTAGTAAAAAAATGTTTATAAGTGTAAGAAATATATAGAAAGTAGCTTGTACATAATAATGTTCAGAAACACGATAAAAAGTAAAACTCATCTTAAATTATCAGTGTTGCCAATAAAATATAACCCAAAAAAGTAAATTCTAGAGGGCTCATATGCAGTTATTCCAATTATAGCAATTTTTATATTTTTGAGCCAGCCAACAGCTGATCACGCAAGTCTAATTTTTTTACATGGGTTTGTATAGGAGTTTCTCTACTTGGTTTATAAATACTAAGTGCCCAGTACACATTTTTAGTTGAAATGAAGGAATGTACAGGAAGGAGTTATAATAATAATAATAATACTAATAATAATAATAATAATTAGTAGAAATGACCAAAGGTCATTACTTTGTCAAAAAAAAGATTAAAAAAGTTAAAGGAAAAAGAGGCTAAGAAAAAAGTTTAAAAAATTCTTCAAGAGAAAATAAAGTTTTAAATTATTCTAAAGAGATGTAGCAGTTAATGATTTAGCGATACTGGTAGAATGTTGTACAATTTAAAACCCAATACTGAAGGAGCATGTTTAGTTTTTTCTAAACCACAGAATGGAATGACTATATAGTTTGAATTTCTCGTAGAGTAATGGTGAACATAGGATAGTTGAATCTGGTTGGATGAATGAGTTGACAAAATGCAGAGAACAATGAACTGAGCGGGCACAGTTAAGATACCAAGTTGTTTCAAGATAGATTTGCATATTAGTTGTATATTAGTATACTAGAGTTGAGTGCAGTTACCTTGATCTCTTGGCAGGAGCAAGGTGTGACTGGGATGATGAGTCTGACATAGAAGGAGATGTTGGTTGTGGAGATGCTCCTCCACCTCGCTGGTTCTCCACACCGGCTGCTTCCAGAGGTACTTGTACCACTATACTGCTCACCTTGACTCCTCCTATAAAGTACAACACAAACAACTCAACAACAACAACATGACAATGTATCAGGCTCCCACCTTAGAGGGAGGTCACATAAATAAATAAATAAACCATTTATTTGCACAAATAAATTTTACAGGCACAAGTATTAAAAACTATAATACGACACACGGCTAAAATCAATTGACAGCGCGCCAAAAATCTGTGAGGGAAAGAATTCTATTGATTTAGACCGACTGCGCCCCTTCCCCCTCCATTTCATGCCAACCTCGGTATAAAACAATACCTTTTTCGTAAATAAAATCATAAAAAGGCAACACTGGTTGTAAATGTTTGTAACCTCGCGTCGCTTTTATTTCCCTCATTGTGCATATTTATCCGTTTGAGTTCGTTTCATTTCATTCCAACCTGTTCAATTCATCCAATTATTGCGGAATTGTAATCTGATCTGAGTGCCTATATTTGACGCATGGACATGGATGTATTTTCAAGCATTTCTTGCTATTTGAGTAAATAAATAATTTTTAATAAATAAAAAAATACAATATCAAATAAAAACAAACAATAAAATTCAAAACATAACCTGACTTACAGTGTAGCCAGAGTAGGGATTTTTTTTGTTACATAAAAGAAGGGATTTTTTTGTTAAAAAAAGAGGGTTGAAAGCATTGAGATTTTGGCGGGCTGTCAATTGACTTTAGCCGTGTGTTATATTATAGTAAATAATGTTATTTAGGTGCAAAATCGGTACTGGGCCGTGGTGTCCTCACTGCAGAGGGTTGTTGGTTAGTACTTCATAGGATAGTTGTAATTATAGTTCACCTTAATAATTAAATTTACTTAAATAATTAACCAATAAAGTCATTATGTTACTATATCTGAGAGTTGTATCAATTTCATTTTTCATAATTACTATTACAAATTTCTATATTCAAAACATAATAATTTTTGTTTCCCCTAATTTAGCAAATTGCATGATACAATACTGAAGCCTAGCATTGCTGGTCTTCACAAGGGATTCCAGTCTAAGGCCCGTATTCAAAGACGTTTCCTAACATTTTCCTAACTTTCTCCTAACATTATCCTTAAGGAGAATGTTAGGAGTTAGGAAAATGTTAGGAATATGTTAGGAGAATGTTAGGAAAACGTCTTTGAATACCAGTCTAAGACTCAATCCTAGTATTACAACTCGTCATAATGATCTTTATGTTTCTTGTAGGACTTGTTCAGTCTAATAATTATATAAATATTACTATAACTATACTCACCGTTAGATGGGATGTGGGGGGAGATGGGTCTGATAGTGTTGGGAGGGGTGGGGGTAGGGGGACGGGACCCCTCATCTGCTAGTCCTGGTGTGCTGCCTCTGTTACCTGTCACAAAATTCACTAAGTTATCAACCCAACAGTAGATTCTGCTAAAACAGCAAATGAGCAAAGGTACCCTCCTCAATTAATTATAAACTGCGAAGGCTTCCGCGGTTATTGTCATGAAGATTTAGGTCTTCTGGTGGTGACAGCGTCAATGTAGATGAAGAATCCAACGTTCAGCTCAGTTCTGTAGAGCATTCCATAATGTCCTACATCCCTGAAGATGTCTCCCACAGTGGAAGCAAAATGTCAAATTCTTTATCTACATTGCTAAAGCTCTTTAATTGTTTACCTATCTGTTACTTTTATCATGGGATGCCCATGTATCCAAACCTACCGGTCCCAATCAAAGCCTGCGGCCTCAGGCCACTGCTCTATGTCACCGATCCCTTCAGATTAGTTCATGCATAGATTAATTCATGCATATTGTTTGTCATTATCTTTAGTTATTAGTATTTTTGACAGTAAGTACATTTTTGGACCCTCCCAAAGTAAAAATTCCAAAACAGTTTCTAGAGGTGATTTCAAGAGTTGTGAGCTCAACGAGATCTATGGCTGCAACAGTTTTCACAATATTATGAACTCTTAACCCTTGTATTATATTATATTTAGTAAATTAAAAAGAAAAGCCAGCATGCAAGACTGACAACATATTTTCTTATAATAAACAAACACCAGGTTAAGCTGCTGTTTGGCATGATGTCAAACTAAAGGATGAGCTGCTGTTTGACACTCAGCTGTAGAATCAAGTATAATCATAAAAGAAACTCACTTTTTCTCTTCTTGTTCTGAGTGGCAGAGGAAGTCTTGAGATCAGGGCTGTCTCCATTAGTGATTGAGGCGTCATCTCGAACTCCATCTATCGGCTCTGCTCCGGCCTTGTTGCCTTTACCTACACAAACAAGTAGCTCATTGGGTCGGCTGCCGGCGCAGCACCACAAATGCTCACTATCATACCTTATACACTCCTAGAAGAGCATTGCCAACACGACACACACAATACTTTACTTATCCACAGAATAAATTAAATGAAACAATTAATTTTTGTTCTGACCATTTTAATTGTATTAATAAAATCGGGTACAGGGTACCTCGGAACTTTTCCTCATTACATCAGATTCGCTACGCTCATCCTCCCTGCTTTGCTGTTCCTCAGAAATACAGTTCACCAAATTTATACTACAACATGTCTTCGGACTCGCTTAGCTCGCCTTCAGATAGAAAATGCATCCGTATCAATGCTCTCCAATGCTCAATGACTCCTCAATGCTCCATTTAAAGCAATTAAGAGTTGCTTAACAGAAACACACAGAGCCCAACCATAAGATACAGCTTTAGAAACTCAAACCCAGTGCTTAAACTACACAGATAACCTGAGGGGCTGAAAGACATCACAACATCTCACTACATCAGTTCTAACAGCTACAGTCGGATTCATCAATCATGGAACAATGTTGCATCCCTTTGGTTCTGCCACTGACAGTTTTGGTCATCGTAACCTGAATCCTGAGTCACATCCTTAGTGTCTGGTTACATTTAATTTATAAAAAAAAAATCAAATGAGACTTGTAAAGCCACTGTGTTTACATTTATCAGGTAAGGAAATTGTTTTAGTGAAAGTTTTATTATCAGGTGACATGACCCAGTCAAACATGCAGCTCTCATGTCCCCCATGACAACCCAGTCACATGCAGCTCTCGGAGAGATGCTAGACCTCCCCCAGGTTGACATGACCCAGTCAACATGCAGCTCTCGGAGAGATGCTTTACCTCCCCTCTCCGGTACAAGAGTCAAAACTTTTACTCACTAAGTTTGCGCTTGCTAGAGGAGTGTTTGTGGTCATCATCACCAGACTGTCCTCTGTATGGCGCTATAGTCTTTACATGTGATCCTTTCTTCTGCAACACAAAACAAATACAAACATGACTTCTAACTGCAAGATAACAACACACACACACAGACAGTAGAGACACAGAACATACAGTCCAAGAGCCAGGCCTAAAAAATGCAACTCATTTTCTACTACTTCAAACTAAATTTTTGTAAATATACCTTATTATTATTATTATTCTTTATTAATTAAAATTGCTTTATAAATAAAGATTTAACAAGTCAAACATTTACAATAGCTTAAAACAAATTATTAAACAATTACAAAGTATAAAAACTAACGAAAACTTAAAAATAAAACATATAACACATAAAATCACACGAAGTCCTTTATGGATAAAAGCTTGATCACCAAAAATTTTGCATTTTTTATGAACGAGCTCATCTTTTCTATACTTTTTAGTGTCGAAGGGAGTTTATTGTAGCAACTTATGGCTAAATTAAAGGGTGACTGTTGAAACATTGAAGTTCTACATTTAGCAGGGTAGAGGTTCATCTTATTTCTAGTATTGACATTATGCACATTTGAGTGTGTACAGAACTTTTCAGGATACTTTTTAACAAGCTTACAAGATTCTAAAATAAAATAGAGGGAAACGTTAAAAATTATTTTCTCTAAATGCTTTTATAGTGGTTTCTCTGGGACTAATATTAAAAATTAACCTGATGAGCCTTTTTTGTAATATAAAACTCTATTAGCTTCCGCACTCGGGCCCATGTCAAGATATGATTAGATAAATAAGGGAATGCCCATCCATAGTATAGCATCATAGTACATTTGTTGTGTTGAACTTTTTTAATTTTTTTTAGTAAATGATAGACTGAATTTAACTTTGCAACTACGTGATCAACATGGTAACTATACTTTAACTTATCATCTAAAAATAAACCTAAGACTTTAGTAAACGGCACACTACATAAAGGACTAGAATTAACAACGAATTGAAACGGTCTACAAATATTCCGAGATCTAAATATCACAGAAACGCTCTTTGATGTATTTAAAACTAACTTATTACTAAAGCACCATTCCAAAACCCTGACACAACATATTAACGTACATTTCTAAACTAATAATATCACGACAATAGACTAAAACGGATGCATCGTCAGCATATAAAATAACAAACAATCATTAACAATACTTTTTAACCATGTTGGTAAGTCATTAATATAAATAGCAAAAAGTGAGGACCTAATATACTTCCCTGTGGCACTCCTGTGGAGGTGAAAAATGTTTTCACCTCCCACAGAGAGCCACTTATTGCAAGAAAACTTGCATTAGTGCGATTTTCTAATATTTTGAGCATGCGCAATCATATAAAGGGCTCCACTCTGGATAGGCAGACTATGCTTTTCCTTCATAATTTAGGGTATAATTTCAGAAAAATTTGGTTTGAAATAGTACAGAATGAGTCTCATTTTTCAGGTCAGGCTCTTGGACTATTAGTACCTAGGTACAGTCATAACTACATCCATTGTAGACAAGAGCCAGGACTGAAAATGAGACTATTTTGTACTACTTCAACCAAATTTGTCTGAAAATATACCTTCTTAAATTATGAAGGAAAAGCATAGTCTGCCTATCCAGAGTGGAGCCCTTCATATGAATGCGCTGACTCAAATTTTTAAAAAATTGCACGAATCCCAGTTTTCTTACAATAAGTGGTTCTCTGTGGGTCTTGTGCTAAACTTATAAAGAATATTTTCAAAGCTGATAAAATATCCTATAAAAAGAGTTTTTCCATCAAAATCAGACGACTAGAATTTAAGTTATGCACAAAAATCCAATTTAAAAAATGCACAATAATCCAATATTTTTTTTAAAAAAATCGCTGAATTTGCATAAATTAAGAATTTTTTAGTGCTTTTGAAAGAGTCATAACTTTGGTTATAGTTATCCAATTTTGATGATTAAACACTCACTTTAATGGACATTTTATCATATTTAAAATAATGAAAGAGCCATTACATTGGTTGTAGCTATCTGATTTTTACCATTAAACACTCATTATAAAAAATATTTTATCACCTTTAAAAAACGTTCTCTTTATATTTTGAACAGGGAACCACTTATTACAAGGAAACTGGAATTAGTGCAATTTTATAAAATTTTGAGCACGTGCAATCATATGAAAGGCTCCACTCTGGATAGGGAGACTATGCTTATCCTTCATAATTTTTGGTATAGTTCAGAAATTTTTGTTCAGGTCTGTCTTGTGAACTATTAGGTTTCCTCTCCGTTCCCAACTGGTGTCGGCAGACAAAGGACTCCTGTCTGACCTGGAGTAGAGCACAGTTACACAGCTCAGTTTGCTGCTGTTGGATTCACTTCCCAGACACTCTACTATTGGGAAAGTTTAACTGGCCACTGAGGCCATGGCTTTCCTATTCTATATTCTAGACAAATTACTTTTGTTCAAATCTTTGAGATCAAGCTATAGTACGACACACGGCTAAAATCAATTATCAGTGCGCCAAAAATCTGTGGGAAAGAATTCTATTGGTTCAGACCGACCCCGCTCTTTCCCCCTCCACCTAATGCCAACCTCGGTATAAAAATACCTTTTTCGTAAATAAAATCATAAAAGGCAACACTGGTTGTAAATATTTGAAACCTTGCGTCGCTTTTATTGTGCTCATTGATCTGTTTGATTTCGTTTCGTTTCATTCCAATCTGTTCAATTCATCCAATTATTGCGAAGTTGTAATATGATCTGAGTGCCTATATTTGACGCATGGACATTGACGTATTCTTCAAGCATTTCTTGCTATTTGAGTACAGCGCAGGTTCTGTGCTCTGTCAACCAAAAGACAGCATTTTTTTTAAAAATGCCATGTCTTTCAATAGATGACAGTCTTGACTTTTTTAAGTCTGAATGCATATTGTGTCATATTATTTTTAATATGAAACAATACGCATTCAATTATAAAATTGCCCCAAAAAAGCAGTTTGTTTTGGAAAAAAGTAATTATAGCTGACAATTTATTTAAATCGTCAAACTTTTATCAAAGAACTATTATGATCCATTGCATTACGTAATTAACAACTTAGTTCTCCACTTAGTTCATACTTCCCGAACAAATTTAAAGCAACACTTATAGTTGGATTTTTATAAGATACATCAATATTCCTTTTTAAAAAGTAAATAAATAATTTTTAAAAATAGGATATCAAATAATAAAAACAAATAATTAAAGTCAAAACATAACCTGACTTTTAGTGTTGCCAGAGTAGGGAATTTTTTTGCTACATAAAAGAAGGGATTTTTTAATTAAAAAAAAGGGTTGAAAGTATTGAGATTTGGCGGGCTGTCAATTGATTTTGGTCGTGTGTCATATTATAATTGCTTATAAACACATTTATATTCTTCTTAAAAAAAATAAAATCTACTTTTTAAGGAATTCATTCCATGGATTTAAATATTATGTTCACCAAATGAGGAGCAAATCTGATGAAAATTGAATTTTTGTGTGATAAAAATATGCAGTGGAATTTCACAAGGTCATTAAATTAGAATTATAAAGTAAAAACATCATAAGATAATGAACTTGATGAACCAAGGTCAAATTAAAAAATAAAAACCCGTTATAATCAAACATGAAAATTTAGTGCTTATTGTCATGGTGCGTTTCCTCTATGGGAGATCACAGCCTAAGTACTGATTTCATTTCAGGAAATATGTTGCTATGAGGGAAAGCTTTGCTCTTACTATTACTGCCAGGAGGTGATCAACTATGGCAAAAATAAACTTGTACGGTTCTGAAACTTTGAGTAGTTCATCTGAATTTAATAAAACATTGCCAAGAGGTTCTAAAGAATTATCCTTGCATTCTTTTACCACCCCTTAAGTAAATTGTCTGAATCTGTTAAAAGCAACAAAATTCAGTGAAATCAAAAGAGTATTGGAATTTAAAAGAGATGAAGTTAATCAAGTCATGTAAAGTAATTAGTGAGACAGTGAGTACAGGCTGACTTTAGGGCCACGGAGGGAATATGGATGAGATGATGCCAGCTAGGACTCCGACGACTTATTTCTATGCTCAACTTGAATATTTGAATAGAATGCTTAGGAAGGAGAGACTGACTAGTTTATTGTAGTGGTGGTGACAGTATCCGCAGTACTTGACGTTGTCCTGATAGTTGCCGGCTTCTTCGCACAGTAGTCCCTGAGCCTGAGCACAAGTAACGTGAAATACCTGTCGGCAGCCAGACCTGTTGCACTGCATGCAGGCCCCCACACGGGATATTGCTCCTTTCCCACCTTCCTCGCATATGTAGCAAGTCTAAACAAAACATAAGGAGGATAAAAGTAAACAAATATTTTAAAGCTAGGATTAAACAGCCCATAGTGTTCTATTAAAGAATACTGCAAAAAAGTAAACGATGGAACTTAATTTTTTTTAACTAATTAACTTAATCATAATGAGATTAGGAACCTGTGATGTTCATAACAATAATTAGGAGGTAAAAAAAGACATTGAGACATTTAATTGGTACATTTTGGAACGCAATATGCAACCATAGCTTTGTTCCATCCAGCCTCCCCCCCCCCCACTGAATAAGAAGCACACCAATAACTGTATAGTTTATTGGTAATATCTGGCATTTAACAAATTTGCATTAAATTTGTTTTTATTACATATTGTATGTTTTACTGTATAATTATTTATAAATTGGGCTCAACCCGTTTTTGTGTAAATAAATAAATAAATTATTTCTTTAATTCTAATCAAATAAAAAATATCAGATGTATTCTTTGTCCTGCTGATTGTAAATAAATAAATAATTTATTTTCTTTGACCTTTTACAGGGAGTAGACATCCTCAATTAATTTAACAGTGTATAAAATTTAATTGATTTTACAGGAAATTAATTTAAAAAAATTAGTATAGATAATGTGGGTAATAACAATTTAAATGAATAATAATTATGTTTAGAATATTTTAAATTAAAAATTTATCTTTTAAGTATTCTATATAATCATCATAATCTTTTATTATTACAATTTTATATGTAAAAATGTGGCAACACATTGGTTAGTGTTGTCAGCACATTGTGGCAACACATTGGTCAGTGTTGTCAGCACAATGTGGCAACACATTAGTCGGTGTTGTCAGCACATTGTGGCAACACATTGGTCAGTGTTGTCAGCACATTGTGGCAACACATTCGTCAGTGCTGTCAGCACATTGGTCAGTGTTGTCAGCACATTGTGGCAACACATTGGTCAGTGTTGTCAGCACATTGGTCAGTTGTTAGCATATTGTGGCAACACATTGTCACACATTGGTCAGTGTTGTCACATTGTGGCAACACATTCGTCAGGTTGTCAGCACATTGTGGCACACATGTCACACATTTCAGTCAGTGTTGTCAGCACATTGTGGCAACACATTCGTCAGTGTTGTCAGCACATTGTGGCAACACATTGGTCAGTGTTGTCAGCATTGTCAGTGCACATTGTGGCAACACATTGGTCAGTGTTGTCAGCTCATTGTGGCAACACATTGTTCAGCTCTCAAAGAGATATGGTAGCTAGCTTTTATAATTCTCGTTTTAAATCTATAAAAAAATAGAATTATCTCTGGAATTTCAGAGCAGTGGGCATACTGTCAAAAACAGTGTGGGCATACATTGCTTTAAGAAGGGTGTGTGAGAGATAAAATTTTAGAAAATAGTGAGCAAGTTAAAGATGAAGCTCTCTACCTTATTGAATCTCTCCTGAGGAACCTGGTTGATGATGATGGGTTCCATAGTGGTGACGTTACCGAAGCTCACCTCGGGTATGTAGAGGGCACAGACCACGTGGGCCCAGCCTCCCGTGTCTGACGGCTTCAGAGCCCCACTGCTAGACGGGCACAGCTCACACTTCTACCAACACAAACATAATAATATGCTAAACAGAGAGATATAGAGGATAATACAGTGAAAACAACACACATATCATTCCTCATTTCCAAGGAGTGAGACTGCAATCCATTCTAATAGAGTTCCTAATCTACTCTACTCTGATTTTTATAGAATTTTTTCTCTCTCCCTCAGAGCAAGAGGGTTTGGAGTCGGCTCTATCCATTAATCATTTAACTAACAAACAAATTATGGATGATTTTAGTTTGGAAAAGACTGATTTTGTTTACTTACGACCTGGTCCACTTGTGGAGTCTCGCACTTCCTGCAGTACCAGTTGTTGGTGGGAATAGTCACTATACCATAGCAAGCTGCAACAGACATCATCAGTATATAGAGCAATCAACTTAACTCAGTCAGAGTCGAGCCAGGCAAGTAGATACCTACCCAGCTATAAACATCGTGGAGCCCAAGCTACGAGACTGAATAACACTACAGTGTATCGTTAAGTTTAAAAATCCCCAAGGTCATAAGCATTTTGGGGATCGACCAATCAGAGAAGCCGCTGCCAACCCCTCTCTTGAAAGAGAAAAAAAAATCCCCTCCCATAACCCCTGTAGGGAAATAACCTCCTTCCCGGCATTCGTTCACTTCGTTTGTGGTTCTTCTTGTTTATTATTTCCCTTCACAATTCATTTTTTTCCACATTTGCATACTTCCTAAATAATAAAACTATACAAAAGAAATGTAGAAACATCGCCAAGAAAACACGGGTAACATAACCTGATTTGTTTACAAAGTTTTTTCCCCGCTGCCTTTTTGTAGAGATTTTTTTTTTTAGAATCGGTGGTGCCTAAACTGAGCTGTCAAGATTTTTAAAGTAGTCGATACACTGTAACTCCAATTTCCAAATATAACAATGTACATACTCAGAGAGTCCCGCCTTTCTGACCCTCTACCCCCTCCATGATTCCAATCTCATTAGGTTATTTTTATTAATATTAGGCAAAGAAAAGCAAGTTCACATTGCTTACAGTCACAATCATACAGGTGTTATAGAGGAATAGCAGCTCTCGACAGCTTCTGACCCACTATAAATGTGTACCTATACTTCTTGTGAGGACCATGGTTCACAAAAAAATACAGTTTATACATTTATCCATAATAAAGGAAAAATATTTCAGCTGTCAACATTAGACCAATGTCTATGGTCAGCATACACATGCCAGCTGTCAATGTCTATGGCAGAGACTATAGATACTAAACAGTAAGACTGTCGACTCAATGGGGGAAAATTTGGATTCCATTCGACACTAGCGCGGCGGGGACCTACCTTTCAATTGAGTGGGCGTGTCTGATTTTCCCGCTTTTTGCCCACAGTCAGTTGAATTTAATTTTCATACTTTGTATAGTTATACTTCTAACTAACCCTACCCCTTTAATCTTACACAGAACGCTTCTGATTATTTTTAAGTTTTTCATTCAAGTAATTTATTAATTTGATTGATTCAATCAGGTAATAATGATATAGTGGCAAAAGTTTACACGTGGTAGAAGATAGATTTTGGCATTTAATTCAGCCTGTATTTTAATTACATCGGCAAGATGCGCACATGTGATTTAATGTTAGTACCTGATAAAATCGACTTAATTTATAATTAATTAAAGAAATTTACACTTATCTGCCATCAGTAGCGTTCTCTGGAAGTTTTAAAAAGGTTTCTATTTACTTTTAGTTCTGAATTTTGAAATACAGAACATGCAACGGCGAACCGTTTTGTGAAAAATACATACAGAAAACAATAATTTTATAATAATAATAAATGTAGCTGTCATAACCAAGAATTGCCATGGTATTCATAAATTTAAATATAAAAATATAATCAGTCATTTTTGGAAAGCTATTGGGGTTAGTTCATGAGTTGTCCGCATCGGTCCTCCACAGCACTATTTATAGTAGCTTGCGATAATCGAATCCAAACTTTTCCTCATTTAAGTTAACCCCCCCTGGTCTATGGTCAGCATACTCATGCCAGCTGTCAATGTCTATGGTCAGCATACTCAAGCTAGCTGTCAATGTCTATGGTCAGCTGACACCCTGTAAGTTTCTAAAGCACATACTAGTAAAGTCATCTCAATTGCTTCCAATATTTGTATTCAGTAGAATATTTCACAGCTTAGAATATTTGCTAATTCTAACTGCATAAAGAACTGGCCCTTCGATTTTTATAGAATACTTTATGATGTTTCATTAGACCTGCTGGAAACAGTTTCAGGCGCAGCATGGTTATGACGACTAGCCGGAAAAGGTCTCGCAGAGTGCAGCTTTGTGACAACAGGACGATGCTGTACTTTCTCAAGATAGATTAGAATATAAAGTGAACAGTGTGAGCGTGTTTGGAATGACAAAGAAACCGAGGAGGTTTACCTTGATGAACAGCGACGTTGCAGCCGGAACCATCGCAGTACACGAGCGGGTTCTCAGCCCACCCGCGGTCGTCCGAGCACACGCAGCACCCCCCAACCATTTCCCAACTATCCAGACTATACTCTTGCTTATCTTTAGGCATTTGTTTTCACCACAGAGTCCCCAATATTTACCCGCACCCCGATAAGTAACTGTATTCGATCAAATAAAGCAGTCTAAATAAACAAAGAAAAAAGGCGCGTTGAGGAAAGCTGAGGCGGCCGAGCCGCGGCCGCATGCTTCACGCGCGATAACTCAGCAACTTCAGATAGAACTGGTAACACCTATAGTACATTTCCACAATAACTTCATTAACTACGTAAAATTAAAACAAAAAAATTTACAAATTAGATTTTCGGCCCACAACAAGAATCCAAACATTCAGAAAAATCAGTGTTGCCATATCATTGCACGTAGGAATAAGAATTATAATTCTAAAAAAAGATGTATACTAATATTTGAAAGATATTGATTTTTACTATTTTGGTGTCGGTTATGGTAAAAGGCGAGTAAAAGCAAATAATAAGGCTTTGGCAGTAAAAATGTCAAGATTTTAGCCCCTTTCACTGGTGACAAAAATATGAAATGATGACTGTCAGTTTTCAGTTCATGTTTTCTATGTGCGGCGGGGGGCGGGGTAGGACTTTGCCAATCATGGCACAAAGCCTATCATTTATATATATGGTCCAAGAATATTTTACTTTGAAAATATAAAATTGATTATAATAAATATGCTATTATTCCTTATTATTACATTTGAATCAGAGGAGGAATGCCCAAAATGAGTTAAGGGGGGGGGCTGCCCCCTTGGGCCTTCTGAAGCCTTACTAATTAAAAGAAAATGTTGTCAATATTTTTATGAATTATTTATTTATTTTTGGAGATTTTTAAAAAATAAATTTGCGAAAAAATGAATAGTAAAAAACTGGGGCCTTTAACGAAGAGGGAGAAAGTTTAAGGGGGTCTATAGATGTGCTTATTGGCTATTAGACGTTTTGGTTTATATTTACTTTTATATTTGGTTTATATTTATGTTTATATTTACCAACTGGCTTAAACGGTTGGTGGGAGGACCAAGTAAAGTAGTAGGTCCAATAAAATATATTTTACTGTTTCATCTGCATAACACCAATCTAAGAAAAGGTGGTTCTTCGAAATTAAAGAATAACCAGAGAATTATTGAACGACGTGAAAAACCAAAGGTCTATAAAATGCACGTGGGAAAGGATATTATATACGATAATCATTGGAGCTACAAGGAGTTCAAAATTGTTCATATACTACATAAAAATCTTCCTCATTCTAATGACATTGGAAATTACCGGCCGCGTAGCCGCTAAGCTAAGTCGGTCCTTTGGGCTGCTACACGGCCCATGGGCCTTCCTGTGCCCATCGTATAAGTTTATAACTACAAAATAATTCTGGCGCGGTGGTCTCCATGTCGGGCGAATTTCCTTTGGGATGCATGTTTCCATGCTTAACAACCAATTTCTTGCTTAACGTTCCGTTTCATGCTTTTTTTACTTTTGGTAAATAAAGGTTGTTTTGTATTGTATTTGTATTGTATTGTATTTAGAACCTAAGCAGTTATTCAATTGTCAAGCACTGCTCGTAACTCATTTTGTCTGTATTTTTCAGACCTTTAAAGATAAACAGTAACGGTTTATGCTTTATAACTTAAGCAGTTACTCAGTTATCAAGCAATTTGTCGGAATTTTTCAAAGTAAATGTGCTAAAACCTTCAAAGAAAAACACTAACAAAGCATTAAACAAGTGCAAATAATGGTGTTGTGCACTGTAAATTATGGAGGCATAGTTTTGTATACCAACCAGGATTATTATGCTGTATTTTTAAGCACGGAAACACGCATTCTAAAAGAAATTTGTTCAACAAGCGGACCACCTCGCCAGAATTAATTATTTTAAGGCATAGAGATATATTACTAGAGGGGCCCTATTGGTTTAATTTTGAAACATCGAAAAAGTAACCTGACCACATTCGATTATCATTATCATCAAATAAACAGAACAAAAAACACAGTAAATTATATAGTAGAATGTTTAAAATACAAATCACAACACAAACAATCTGTGGGAAGCCCAAAACAATTGATTAATTAAAACCTTAACTCCCTTTTAGAGGAGGTTTTAATGAGGTTACACAGAGCCCCTGAGAGCCCCACTAAAAATGTTTCAGGCCTCTCAATGTATTAAGATAGGCTATGCCCCCTCTAGTATATATCTCTATGTTTTTAGGTAGTTTTTTTTAGAGTGCCTATATAATCATGATTACACAGGCACTCTTTTCATCAGCAAATGACGCTCATGAAGTTGCTAGGGGACGGAATTGTAGTTTAGTCCACAATGACTTGTGTCTTTGTACTGTACTGGTTCCATATCCGTTTAATGAATACAAAAATTGATGAGAATATTTTGCCACAATTTGATCGGAATAAGTTTCTATTTGAAGAGTATTTGGAACCAAGAGATTTGGAACCAGGGGGACGAAGGTGTTCAAAACCCTGATAAATGAACCTGGGTTCGTGTAGGGGGAGGTTATAGTTTACACAGACAGGTTATATTCACTGATATCTGCGATATATGATGTGATATCTGTGTCCTTCACCACGTAATATTTTCATTATTGAAGTTGTAGATAAATATATAGCGGTTAAACATTGAGTGGGTTAACATCTAGTGGTATTTTGTAAAGTCGATGTCTCGCAGCAAGAAGAGGAGGTGAGTGAAACTGCTCGTATCTCGCGCTCCAGCCCTAGCTCTATACTTAGAGCTAGGGCTTAGCTACTAAATCCATTCCAATTGTAATCTTTTCTTTACTTAACTTTTACATTTCATCTTTAGAGAAGCTTTTTGACACCTTGTAAGGCAAGGTAAGCGATGTACAAATTAGGGTCGGGTCAGTGGTTGGGGAAGTCGTGACTATCTTTTATCTGACAGACTCGCTTCCTAGCTGCTGTCACTTAAAGCCACGGTCCTCTTGCAAACTTTGCAGATACAGTGACATTGTTTAGAAGCAAGGCCTATTCAAAGCTAGGAGTGCTAATTTCGCTTTAGGTCTATGGCATGTCCTAGCAGATTATGATTTATCCTAACAGATAAATCATAATTTAGCTAAGAGATTTTTAGAGAGTTCTATAGTGGATGGATACACTGTCCCAAACTTAGAATAATACTATATATAGAAGGAGCACTACTGATAACACGAAAGGTGGTTCACTGGTGGTCTTAAGTAATGCTGCCACCCTAATAATATACAATTTTCTAAAAAAAAAGTTGGCAATACTTCCAGTTGCTGAATTATTATGTTCTATTATTAATTAATGATTGATTATTCATAAAATACTAATATAAATATCAGTGCATTACAATATTTTAAGCATTTTAAATTGTAGTTTAACGTATTTATTGAAATTATATATAATAAGTAGTCCTCGTCAACTAAATATAGATTCTCGTATTCCGCCATCCTTTTGCCATCTAAGACCAGTTTTATTAAATACTCAGCAGGTGTTTTAAGTTATTATATTTTTTCTTTACGATCTTTCTTCATTAATAGATATTTATGACACATATTTAAAATAATGTTTTGTTGTCAGGTTGGCAGCTGATTGTGTTTTCTAACCGGCTTTCTTGATTGTGTTTACGGTCCTGTACTCCTTCTGTATATAGTATTATTCTAAGGTCCCAAATCACCTTATCAACAGAGTTTTGTCCAACCTGTTGATTTACCTTACCAGACTATCATTTTGTGCCTTAAAACTATGATATTTAACTTTCTTGAGTTACATACTAGTTTCTATGAGAAATCTGTCCTGTCTTGCTCCATATAGAGCATTTTGCTACATAAAAAGCAAGTTTACAAAAATATAAATATTTAAATGTAGCCTAGAACAAATTTTTAGTGAATCATGTGTCTAAAATAGTATCTAGTATTAGAGGTTAAAATTCAATTGTGAGATAGACCCAAGAGTGCGACTAAAACCTGTTTCAGAGGTCCCTCATCACAATCAACATGATTGAATTCCTCATTGATTGCACCGGCATAAAATCCTGGTCTACTCTAGACTTTTGTAAATCTTCGGTATACGGTGTACCCTGTTATCAATTCTATATATCGATATATATTTAGTTACGCGACATGTAAACGAGAACTGAGCACTTAAAAGATAAGCAGCGTCGTTAAATTATTAATTTTAATTAAAACATTAAAAAAAACCATACAACAAATAAATGAAAACATTAACAACAAAAATATAATGAAAAACCTGAAAATAACAAACACAAAAATACGTAAAAAATACGCGTAACATAAAATTAGATGTGGTGTATCATCGATTATTCTTATGAAAACATAGTTAAAACATTATAAAAATATAAAAAAATATGAAAATAGTTATAAACCATTTTACAACAAATAAAAAAAAACACTAACAACTAAAAAACATTTAAAAAAATAATAAAATATGTTTATAAATGTAAAAGAAAAGGCATATATCGATTATTCCTACGTCATATCTCTAAACTAAAAATATATCGATATATAGTATTGATAACAGGGTGCACCGAATACCGAAGTTCAGCTTAGACTTTTAGTTACTTTAATCTGGTTTCTGGGGGCGACATAGTTATTTGATTAAAATTCAATTCTAGAGGCCTTTGTGTTATAAAATTATTCCGGTGCTATTATACTCGCTGCGCTATATCTTTCCACGTGGAATAAACAGCTAGGTATCCAATTTCAGAAAGAAAAAAATACCTTCAGGTACTTGGGTGACGTCAAAGCATAACCATAGTACAACCCCCCAGTGGGCATGCTCTAATATATTATAATTCTTATGCTCATACATAAGGAATTAACAAATGCAATAATTATCTGTGGTGCCACTAGATAATAATGATGCTGACTGCATTTTGTTTTTAACTTGGCGATATCCTGTATAATCCATTAGGAAATAGATACATAGGATATTGTCATTTTTTTTAAACAAGTTCTTTATTGGCAAAAGTAATACAATATTTATTTTGTGTATACCGGAGCCATATTTTATTTATTGATTAGGGTAATTTGTGCCTCTTTATTTTATTTATTTATTTGTTATTTTTGTGGTATAAATTTTGATTCTTTTTTGGGGTGTGAGGGGGTTTGTTTGGGTCAAGGTCAACGATATCGTCATTTTAAAAACAAAATGATTATCATCTTGTATGTACCCGCAAAGCCGACTCGTTGCCATTCTAGAGCCCACTATACCAAAATGTAAACGACATTAACATAGAAGCAGTGACAAATTAATATCAAGATCAACTCGAAATTTCATAAGATGTCAATCAATGAAATCAGAATTACTGCTGATAACTAAACTTATCTTATTATATGTGTTTACCATGCATAGTTGTATAGATGTATAAAATGTCAGCCTGATCAGACAAACTCTCTGCTCTACAGAAACTCAATATAAAAATTTAATACAACTTCTGCCACTCACGTATTTATATTATAAAAGTTTTCTATGCATTTCATTTAGAAATAAAAAGAGTCCTTCATATAGCCATAACAATAACATAAAAGTCATCTAGTCACCTACTTTCTGTAGGTTTATAGGAAAAGTATTGTGTTTGCGAAAAAATCCTAAACGGGAATGAAACCGGAATTATCCGTTTCAGGTGTTTTAAAGGCCTCCTAAGTGGTTTTTACAAAGTTCTCTGTATGTACGTGTGTGTCTGTTATCATCGTAGCACCCAGTTTATTAATGCTAGAGAGTTGAAACTTCGTACAAAAATCAGTCTAACGATGTAGTTGTGCTATTTGTAAAATATTTTTTTATAACATCATTACCCACAATAATGACGTAGAGAAAATGTTAAAAAATTATGGGATCATAATTGAGATTTGGCCCTTATGTAGCCATGTATAAGAATAACATATGTGACAAGTTTCATCTCATTATCAGCATTAGTTACATTTTTATTGAATGACTTGTGTACGTTAGTTAAAAAAATTAAAAAAAAAATAGAAAACGCTTCAATTGAGTTGAAATTTAGTATAACCTTTACTTATTAAATAAGTACACAAAGTTTTGTTTCAATACGACAATTATATCCATAATTTTTGTTGGACCATAAAAATTAAGCAGTATTGAGCATGGCCAGTGCTGTGTGGGTGACCACTGAGAATGAAACGGATACATTTACTATTTGAGGGCGAGTTAAGCCAGTCCGAAGCAGGGAAGATGAGTGTACCGAATCTGATGTGATGAGGAAAAGTTCCGAGGTACCCCGTAATCAATTTTTGCAGAATCATTCTGCCAAATTTTAGCTCTAAATGGTTGACAAGTTATTAATGGTTTTCATCTGGAGCTCCTGTCAACACAGGTTACTGCTTAGACACTTGTAAATAATGAAAGAATAGAAGTCTTTCGACAAATCAAAACTTTATTAGCAAAGTGCTTAATCCCTCAGGATATCTCAAAGAAGCATAAAAGAAAAACAATTTGGCTGAAATTTTGGTTTTGATTTTGGATTCTTATTTTTGATGCAAGGATTAACACAATACTATTTCTATTAAACTCGTAATGTTACAGCAAACAATTACAAACTCCCTAAGATACATAAAACTATATTTCAGAATTGCTTTTTGTACATTGCGCCTAAGCTATTTAATAAAATACCAAGTTCAGTTTTTACAAAAGCTTCCAAAAAGTCAAGAAACAAAGCCATTAAAGATTGGCTTCTGTCAAAGGAAGAATTAGTCCCTGAATTATTGACAATAATTAAATAAATATCTATTAACAATTATCATTATTTTTATTATATATATTTTTTATAGTTTTACCTTTAAATCTCTATCTCTTTATATTTAATCAAATCTCTATCTTTCTACAAATTATTTATTTGACAATAGCCTTTTGTGCACAAGAGCAGAGGCAGCTGGGCACATTCCACTCTCCATATAAACATAATGAGATGCCAGTGGCATTCCTGTTAATGCCATTGATGTCCCTTAGTCTTATTCTAGATATTGCTAAAAATTGTACCTAGCATTAAAAGAATTTTATTTTTTATTTTATTTCTTGAGTACGATAATTTATAAAAAGGGAAATAAAGATTTATTTATTTATTAAACATTGCAATCATCAGTCTGTCAGTTTGACTTTAATACCTTGTAAGGGAATGTTGACTTGCTTCTCTTCTTCTTAAACATCTCAATGATAATTTCTTATTAATCTATTTATTTGTATATTTATTTTATTTTATTTATTTAATTATTTTATTTTGTTATTATTTATTTATTATTCTTTTTAACCATACTTACGTATCTATTTATTTTACCTCCCATGTATTTTATGCTTTATTTATGTTTATATTTAATTAACTTTTTTATTTCCATAATTTTTGTTTTTTTATTCTATTGTAACTTGTTTGTTAGGTTTGCACTGATGATGGCCTCTAGTTAGGTTGAAAGCGCTTTGCCAATAAAGTTTTGTTTTCTGGAGAGATTTCTATTCTTTTATTATTTATAATGGACTCCATTCATGCTCATTCTACTGATGTAGTTGAGGTGAAGTGGATCCTGAAATTGTAAGGATTAATAGGATGAGGTTTGGAACAGACAGGCTTGTCAAGTTCTCAATCAGCGGCCCAGGGTGTCCGACTCCACTAAGTTTTGATTGAACTTACTTAATTGTCCCTATCTGAGAGTCAATAGTAAGTTGACATGATAAAGGTGACAAAACCAATAATGGAAATATTTTTGGCCATTAGTGGGCTTTATATTAAGAGAAGTTTTTGAGCCTTGACAGTGGAGTTAGCATTGAGGTCTGAAAGAAAAGCATTCACGTCATTAGTTGTGACATGTGAGTAGTTTTGAAGGTAGTTATAATCATATTGAATATAGTTAAGGGAAGGTTGAGCCGTAAATCCTCCTTCCCAATGCCACTGTTTGTAACATTAAATTATCTTTTCAGATTTAAATAATAATACAACATTTGTATTGTTTTGTTTAGGTACCCATGTGAACTGTACTAAAGAAGTAAAAGGTAGAAGTTGGATTACTGATACAGACGGAGTTGTATGTTGGCGTTTGAGATGGGATGAATGTCGAGCTAAAGATGGCAGACGATGCGACAAGGTTGCTGCGGGAGGAACGGTCGTTATTGTGGCACAAGACAGCAAGCGCGGTGGCCTACGCCTTGGCGTCGTTCCTCATCACCGTGGTTAACAAGTCGGTCCTCACCAGCTACAACTTTCCCAGCTACCAAGTCGTTGCTCTCGGTCAGATCTCTACCACTATTGTTGTTCTATTTGCTGCTAAACAACTCAATATAATTCATTTTCCTAATTTAAGTAAAACTACTTTGAAGGAGTTGTCTCCTCTGCCACTGATATACATAGGCAACATGGTGTTCGGACTGGGAGGCACCAAGCAGCTTAGTCTGCCCATGTTCACTATGCTGCGCAGGTTCTCCATTCTCATGACAATGATAGCCGAGTTCTACGTTTTGAATATCAAACCCAAATTAGCCGTCAAAGTTTCTGTGGGTCTCATGATTTTCGGTGCCATAATAGCTGCTTTAAATGACTTAGGGTTTAACTTAGAAGGATATTGCTTTGTTTTACTGAGTGATGTGTTGACGGCGTCCAGTGGAGTCTTTACCAAGAAGATTTTAACTAAGAAAGAAATGACTAAGTACGGCATTATGTTCTACTGCGCCCTGTTTATGTGGCCGCTGGCTGTCCTATTGGTGTACTCCACTGGAGACTACAAGCTAGCTCGGGACTTTGACGGCTGGACTGATTTCTTTTTTGTATTTCAGTTTATTTTATCGTGTACCATGGGTTTTATCTTAAATTATAGTGTTATTATCTGCACTCAATACAACAGTGCGTTGACCACGACCATCATCGGGTGTTTAAAGAACGTTTTAGTGACCTATCTGGGAATGTTCATCGGAGGCGACTACATGTTTAGTGGCTACAACTTCATTGGGATCAACCTGTCAGTAGTGGGGAGCCTGGTGTACACGTACGTCACATTCAAGCCTCAGCCTCCCTACAAGCAGTTGACTACCGTCTGAAACTGACTCTACACGGCTAATTAATAAAAATGTATATTTAAAAATTAAAAGCTTGGTTAGACAAAGTGAAATAAACATAACAAAATATTCCTCCGAAAAAGGAAATGTGAAATGGTTTTTCATTCCAAGTTTTTGATTTTTAGCAAATCAAAGTTTTGATTTTTCTTAGTCATAAATCTTTTAATTTATGGAATTGTTTATTCAATTCATTTTTATTTATTTATTTATTAGAGATTGGTGCTCTCTGCCAAACTGCTAATGCTCCAAATATGTGGCCAAACGACCGATGCTCTTCAATTTATTTTATTTAGATTTTGGTAATGGCATGTGATAGTGAGTAGGTTGGTATGACTGAACCAGAGGGAGGACTCTGGCTGCTATAGCGATGTGTACAAGTGGTACCACGCATATGCTTATTGTAACATACAAATTAACATCTACATGTCTTTGAATTATTGTAATCAATGTAACGACGTTACTCTTGTATTCTATGTGTAATTATTACAAATATATTATTATTATTATGTCGATTTTTTCCCTGAAGATCCGAGGGTTTGAGAAATTTTTATCTTAGCATTGGGATGGATCTGTGTATAGTACAAAGAAAAACTATAAATATATATATATATTAGTATTTTATTAGAAGTACTACTGCTTTTTATATTAGCTAATGTTGTTTATTTCATATAAAGTCTGACTACACCTGAGACTGCCTGACATACATCAGTACCTACACCCAACATGAGAATTTCTTGCAAACTAAGTATTTATCATTTACCTTGTCTACACGATGTGTTAAACGCATATAATTGTTTTTGAGGTTGAATGCAAACATGGTAGGGGTTTAACCCGAGATTCAACACCTGTGTTGTAATTTAAAGTTATAACCTTTGCTCAGAGGTTATCCTGCTGTATCTCTGTTTTTAGCAAATTTCCTTTGGGAATAAATTCGCTAATGGGATAGGCATCATGGTGGGAGTCGAACCTCGCACCACGACGCAAATCCGTTTCAGAGGTCCCTAATGAAGAAAAAATAAGTTTCGCAAAATATATATATATATATATATATATATATATATATATATATATATATATATATATATATATATATATATATATATATATATATATATATATATATATATATATATATATATATATATATATATATATATATATATATATATATATATATATATATATAAAGTATAAATATGTATATATATGTATTTCTAGACACTTTCTTGTAAACACTTTATCTTTCGAACGGATTAATATTTTTTAACCAAACTTGGTACAAAAATCAACCTTGGGGAGGACACGAACCCTATTGAAAACCAAATTTTTGTGACGTGCATTTACTATCTGAAGACTAGCGAAACGAGTCCAAAGGCGTGTTGCAGTATATATCTGGCGAACTGTATTTCTGAGGACGAGCGAAGCGAGTCCGAAGCAGTCAGATTCGCTATCGGGCGAATTTCATTTGGAATTGCGTGTTTCCGTGCTTAACGTTATTAACCAATTTCTTGCTTAACGTTTCGGTTTATGCTGTAGATTTTTATTAAATAGCAATTTCAAATTGTTTATTATTTATATTGTATTTTGTAATACTTTTTGTATTGGTCCTTTCGTCTGTTTTTTTAATAAATAAAGAAAGAAGTTAAACAGTTATGATAGATTGAGCTGTGGAGTGCTATGATAAGAAGAAATAAAACTAAACAAGTTTTCGTCTCTCCACTCATTATAATGAGTGATTAATAATGAGTGGAGAGACGAAAACTTGTTTAGTTTTATTTCTTCTTAAACAGTTACTTAATTTTTAAGCACTGCTTGACAACACATTTAAAGGAAATGCGCTAAAACCTTTAAAGATAAACAGCAACTAAACTTTAAACTAGTGCAAATAATAGTGCGTACTTCTAATTTTAGAGGCATAGTTCTGCACAACCAAGTGAATGATTATGCTCATTTCCTTTGAAATATACAGACGTAATTGGTACGAGAAGTGCTTGACAATTGAGTTACTGCTTAGATAATAAAGCATAAAAGCCGGAACCTGAAGCAAGAAATGGGTTGTTAAGCACGGAAACACACATTCTACATGAAATTCGCCCGACAGCGGACCACCGCGCCGGAATTATTTATTTAGTAGTTGTAAACTAATATAATGTAAAAAACTATAACAATTATCATTCCAACCAGGATTGTTGTTAAGCACGGATACACGCATTCAAAGGAAATTCGCCCGACATGCGGACCACCACGCCAGAATTTTATTTTTTAGTAAAAAAAATGAGTTAGTGTAAGGAAAACAAAGTTGAGTCTTATATCTCGGAATTTCATCGATAGAGCTTGACTAAACTTTAAACTTAGAATCCTCATAGGTCACATTATCGAAATATTTTCTAAAAAAATTATAGAAACAAGTCTAAAAATGTTCAAAGCTAACAAATTAAATCTAAGCGATAGATCTTGACCTAACTTTCAATTATACCACTGACTGTTCACAATGAACACCATTTGAGTCTCAAATAATATTTATATATCTTAAATAATATTATTCTGTGTTCTAAAATAATAGGCGTTTATTGAATTGTTCAATTCATGGTCAATTTTATTGAGAATATTATTGTTTTATCATTAAAAGTCAAAACATGATTTAAGAATTCCATTTTCGATCAAGTCAACTTATCGAAACAAGGAACATTTGTAAGCAATCATAAATGGCACAATGGACCCACCTAAGAGGTCTAAGTGCCCTGGAATTTTCCACCTGAGCATTTAAAAAAAAAAAAAAAAAAAAAAAAGCAATCATAAAGTACAGCTTGAGAGCCGCCAGATGGACAAAAACATCTTAAACAAAGAATTTTCGTGCTGTTACAGCTGTTAACAACATTTATTTTTTGTAGTCCTCATAAAAAGAATTAAAAATTTGTTGTTTGACAAATAAAATAGTTTCCGAGCGAAGCTCGGGTATCACTGGTAGTTCTAAATAATAACTTAAATCTAAATAAAGATCGATATTTTCTTAGGGAATAATTATTTGTGTAGGTTGGCAATTCTTATAAATCAACATGATTTGCAATTATTAGTTTCTGTTTTGCATTCTACTTAGTATGTTGAATATTTTTAAAAACGTGAATTATTCTTTCCTAATTTTGTGTCCGCTATTTAATTATAAGTGCTTTAACCTACAAATTAGTGTTTTTATTTAACGATGCATGTGCGGCAAGGAACAACTGAAAAGAAAATGCACTGCTCTTATAAGAAGACGACGAAACCAATATCATAAGCAGCGTTTATTGCAGCGAAACGCCATTCAAATTTGGGCTTAAGATTGCATTTATTTGACCAATAAAGTTTCGACAGCATAATGAAATATCATAAGGAAAAGGTAAATAAATTCATAATAAAATGTTCATATGTTTATTACATTACCAAAGAAATTGAAAGCAATCATTATCAAAATAACCTGACTTTGGACACCAGGACATCTTCATAGCAGGCGATTCTAGGTAAAACTTTTAGGGGGGCTCAGCCCCTTTACTAAATAATAACTCCTGTCCTGGATTAGATAAAATACATTATCCAATGGTAAGTAACTTACCACACCAATATAAGAAAATACTACTAAATATATTTAATAAAATATACAAAAACGACATTGTTGGGGCATTAAATTACCTTAATTTTCGTTTAATATGTTATTCGGTTTTTATAATTTTATTTACAGTTTTATTTTTTTTTGTAATGTTTATTTATCAGTTGAATTTAATTAAGAAAAAACTCTAACTAAAGTCTTATCTCTGACCAAGGGTCAACCTAATCTTTCAACTAAACTCCCCCTGACTGGGATTGTTTACCTTTTGTGTCAGTGTACTTCTTTCACCTGGACTATACAGGTTAACTATTACAAGGCCTTCTTTTTGCACTCTAAATTATGTAATTTTTTAATTTACATTTCTAAATTTTAAGTGTTAACACTCAGCTTTTAAGTGCTTTAAATTTACTTATTAATGCATCATTAAATGTGCATATTATTGTGAATTGTGTTTGTGAACCATTTCATTCATCACATTCATTCTTCATACATTCACTCATGGACATTCATTCATGGACATTCTTAAGCACCAGCTTACCAGCCAGACTGGCACTTTCTTACACTGATCAACACGGATTGACTTGGATGGATAAGGCTACACTTAACTGATTATGGATGGACTTTTTGTTTTGGCTTTCTGGATTTGGCTACTCACTTCAGATAAGACTTTTACTTTATTTTCTATTTTTTTTTGTAAAAGGTACCTTTTTCAGATAATTAAATATTATTATAATTTATATTTACAAACAATAAACTCTCATTTTTTATGAATCTAAAACTAGCACCACTGACTTTGTGTCTGATTTTCTTAAATTTACAGTCCTACCTTGCTCTAAAACATTTTGGTCCGAAGTTCGAGCTCGGATATGATTCATCAAAATTTTTTTTTCCATTACATTTGGTTTACTAAAACACTATTTAGTTGAAATTAAAATCTTCTTCAAATGAAGAAAGTTCTTGAATGACCTATACTTTACAATTATAATTTTATTTGGTTATCTGAGTAGTAATTATTATTTCTATTTTTTAATTAAAAATCATAATTATTTGAAAATTAAAATTAAAATAATTATAAATGACAAGTATAGTTTATAATTATATTTTGGTAAATAATTTTAATGAACTTTTTTGTTTAATATATTTTCTTCTGAAATAACTTTAGTTTTAAAGTTAATATTTAAAAAAATATCAATAAAGAATATTAATTTTTGAAAATATATTTTATAAAATTAAAATAGAGTCAGATAAAGTAAAATTGATTCATTTAATTTTTTTAATACTTCTGATTGTTCAAATTTATTTTTATTTTTAAAAAAAATATATTTATTTTTCTTTAAATTTATATAAATGATGATATAGATTTGTGATTTGGGTTTACATTTAAAAATAGGTATAATTTTAGTTTTTCCAGAACTAATATTTTTTGAAAATAAAATTAGTTTTAATTTAATTTTTATAAATAATAACTTGAATTTATTTTTATTAAAATTAATAGAATAACCATTGATTTATATTTGATTTATCTTAAAAATTTAAATTTATATTTTATGATTGGTCAAAAAGATGGTATACTGATTATAAATTTATTTATTTTTGTTTTATAAATAATTAATTTAATTTAATTTATGGTAAATATTATTTTGGTTTCATTTTTTAATAAATTACAAATTTATTTTAATTTTCGAATTATTTACAGATTTGATTGTTTAATAAATCAATCATTTATAAATTTATTTTATTTTAATTAGTAACAGAAGTAAATGTTGAGTTTTACTGCAGTCATATTATTTCTTTTCTTTGAAAGACATTCAATTTAAATTTAATTTGTAATAAAGTATCAATTATTTTAAGACACTACTTTTTAAGATATGAAACTATTTTGAAATTTAAAATTCTATTTTTAAAATAATTAGTCTCTCATACTGCCTACCGGGGATTTTTAGAATATCTTTTATAAGAAAATCTATAATTATTTAGACTTCCTGACCCTCCTTATTACTAACAAGATCTATACCTTAATACTTCCTCTTACGGTCCTTAAACTTTTACCTGCATATACTAAGAATTTGATTAAACAATTTATTTATGCCTCTAACCCTCCTTATATCATTAAAAATATTTTTACTTTCCTTTGTTCAGCTTTGCATCTGAAATCCTAAAAGTTTATTTTATTTTTTTATAGGATTTTCTTTCAGGTTTAATATTTTATTTTATTTCAGGGGTTATAAGATTTTATTTTCAGTTTTAAAACTTTATTTATATTTTTATTTTAGAATGCCTACTGAACCAGATGGTGTACCCCTCCAGGAGGAGGTGGAGGTGCTGAGTCAACTTTAGCTGGTAACGCAGGTAGCAGTAGAGGTGTTCCGTTGCAGTTAGAGGGGGCGAGGAGGAGGCAGAACAGGAGGAGTAGGACATCCACCACAACCTCCACTATTAAACTCACCTGGACCTGGAGATATACCTTCTCGGCAAGATCAACCTCCAGAGACAGAGGATGGAGAGACTGGTCCTAACCGCGAAGATAGGTTAAGAATCATTTATTTAAGAAACAGGTTAATTGATTGTTATGAAAAATTGAAACTTACTTATGAAAAGTCATTACTTAACTTAGATGATATAATAATTTTTATTTGTTTGACGCTATGTTTGAGGAAGCACCGGGACATCGTATGGTGTTTGATGAGTCACACGAGGAACTCATGCAACTTTGTTTATCTTGTAGTATTCTTTATCCAGATAACAAAGATAAATTTAATTTCATACTTTGAAAATTATTATTATAGATCCAAAGCGGCTCATAATAAACAATTAAGTATTAGAAGAATAGAAGCTCAAAATGAACAAACCGCTTTTAATCAGTCGTTAAATAATACATTTATTAAAAGATCTCAGCTTCCAAAATTAAAATTAAAAGTTTTTAATGGTGAGGCTTCCGAGTGGGCTCAATTCAAAGAAAGATTTGTTTCTATGGTGCATCGAGATGAAGTGCTTAATGATCTGGAAAGATTTCAATATTTAGATCAATACCTTGGTAAAGATCCTTCTTCAGTTATTAAAAACATTCCCATACTAGGTGCTAATTATAGACTGGCTTGGAAATCCTTATGTGAGCGCTATGATAATAAAGAATACTTGCTAATCTTTATTTACAAAAACTTTTTGATTTTAAACCTCTCCAAGGAAAACAAAACTTAAAGATTTACGTTCTTTTTTAAATGTAGTTGCTGATAGTATTGAAGCGTTCAAACTTCTTAATTTAAGAGATGAACTAGGATTTATTTTGTTTACTCTGGCAATTCGTTGCATTGATAAGACTACTAGGGAAACATTTGAAGTCGAGCACATAGACACTGAGTTTCCTAACTATAAACAACTTGTTGAGTTTGTTCAACAGAGGTGTAGGATTTTAGAACTTGCTGAATCCAGTTCTCTTACTAGTAGTAGTAAACCTGAGTCATCTCGACCATCTAATACTAGGACAAAACAAACATTCTTTGCTAGTAATAACTCATCTAATACTAGTGAACTTTCTTGCTTCCAGTGCAAGCAATCTCACTATTTAAATCAGTGCATAAAATTTAGAAATCTCACTCCAAGACAGCGTCTAACTTCCTTGAAAGATTTTCCTGGTTGTATTTACCATCTAACTACATCTCACTCTACACGTGATTGTAAAACAAAAATTCGATGTAAACGGTGTAATAAATTTCATAACACACTGTTACACGTAAATGATGTCCAAGGCAGAGTTTTCATCAAAAATAGCTCTGGTAGAAATCAGTCTCAAACTGACTCGACTGATACAAACTCAAATACCTCTAATGTAAGTACATGTATTTCTTCAGTGCAGACTGAAACTCAGAAAACTTCACAATCATGTCAAACATTAACCTCTGCAACTACTATTACTCGATCTAAGAAAGTAATACTTGGTACTGCAATTGTTCACATGCAGAGAGCTGATAATAGCTTTGTGCCTATTCGTGTTTTGCTTGACTCGGGCTCAGAATGCTCTCTTATTACAGAATCCTGTGTACATCTTTTAGGTATTTCTTTTACACCATCACAGTCTTCTATTGTTGGTGTTGGTCAACAGGCTTTGTCTACCAAAGGAAAAATTGGTTGTACTATCAAACCACAGGATAGAAACAACCCCGTCTTTTTACAGAGGCTCTTGTTGTTTCAGGTGATATTACGAGTCATCTACCTTCCTCTCCTATACCTCAGGATATTTTAAATAAATTTAGTTCTTTCAGGTTAGCAGATTCACATTTGGAGAACCTGGGACATAGACTTCTTGCTTGGAGCTGATTTGTATTCAAAAGTTATCAAAGGAGCTCCATTCTTTTTAGACGGTGATGATATGGCTTTAAATAAACAGTTTTTGGCTATGTCATTACAGGTACTTATAATAAACCTTCAACTTCAGCTCATGTAGCCATGCCTGTGACTTTGCTCACAACTCAACCTAAACCTACTTCTCTGGATAATTTAGTTAAAAAATTTTGGCTAATAGAAGAGCCAATTAATACTACATTAGAAAATCCAGAAGAACGACTATGTGAGGAGCACTTCAACAAACACACTTCAGACGTGATGATGGTCGTTATGTAGTCGCTCTTCCTTTTAAAGACAAAAGACCATTTTTCGGTTCTACTAAAAACTTAGCCTTAAAACGATTCTTATCTTTAGAAAATAAGTTAAATAAAAATCCTACTCTTAAGGCTGAGTATAGTAAATTTATTAATGAATATATAAGTCTAGGGCACATGGTTATAACTGAAGTACCTGGTGAATTTATTATACCACATCACTGTGTGTTTAAAGAAGACAGTTCTACTACAAAACTACGTGTAGTATTTGATGGTTCGATGAAAACACCATTTGGTTCTTTAAACGACACACTCATGACTGGTGAAAAACTTCAACCTGAAGTACCTGACATCATATTAAAATTTCGTCAACATGCAGTTGTCTTTACAGCGGATATGGAAAAAATGTATCGGCAAATTGAAGTTACTGAAGAAGATCGAGTATATCAACACATTCTTTGGCGTGCTGATCCTAAAGAAGAAATCAAGGAGTACGAACTTTGTACTGTTACCTATGGTTTGGTACCTTCACATATCAAGCCATTAGAGTAACTAGACAGCTTGCTAAGGATGAAGGCGGCCCTATCCAGAGCAGCTAGAGTATTATGTGAAGACACATACTTAGACGATGTGGCTAGTGGGACAGTGTCGGTAAAGGAGGCTCAGTCACTTCAACGCGATATTCAAACTATTTTATCTAAAGGAGGATTTAGGTTGCGAAAATGGTCTAGCAACTGTGTGGAACTTCTCCAAGATATACCACCTGAAGATAGAGAACAGTTGGTCAGTTTTGGTTCCTCAGATGATTCATTCATTAAAATCCTTGGAATGCACTGGGACCCACAGTCTGATTCTTTTGGTTATTGCATCAAAGACCTAACTCAGGGGACAACTAAACGAGCTGTACTTAGCACCATCGCTCGCATTTATGACCCTTTAGGGTACTTGTCTCCCGTAATATTTCAGGCTAAATTTATTTTACAACTTCTTTGGAAAGCTGGGCTAGACTGGGACCAAACTATTCCAGATTGTATTCTTACACTCTGGTCTGAGTTTGTCACACAACTACCATGCCTCAGTGAACTTCAAATTCCTCGACATATACCTATTTTAGATAATGTTATCTCTGTTGTAGGGTTCTGCGATGCTTCGGAACGAGGCTATGCAGGAGCAGTTTATCTTCGAGTCACCACATCTCAGCTAGAAAAAACTCTTTCTTTGAAGGCAAAAACGAAGTTGGCACCTGTCAAAACTATGACGGTTCCTAGACTAGAGCTATGCGGTGCATTACTACTATCTAAAATCTATGAATCTTTACACCTTTTTCTGTCAAAATTTGATATAGCTGAAACTTTTTTCTTTACTGATTCTATGATAGTTTTAGGTTGGTTAAAAACGCCTCCTTTTAAACTTCAAATTTTTGTAGCAAACCGCATTATCCAGATTAAGGATAAAACTCCTAATGTTACTTGGAGGCATATCAGCTCACAGGACAATCCTGTAGACTGTGCTTCACGTGGCGTCCAACCACGTGACTTTCTAAATTATAATCTTTGGTGGGACGGACCACTCTGGTTACAAGCACCTTCAACCGAGTGGCCCAACCATGCTTCAACTAATCTCAATGAGATTGAATTACCTGATCTTAAACATAATGATATGGTCTTGGTGTCAACCAAACAAGACGACTATTTGATAAAACGAATGGAAGAATTCCCTTCATACTTTAAAATTCTTAAAATCATGGTCTATGTTTTAAGATTTGCTCTCAGAATTAGGAAACGAAATGTTGTTCGTACAAAATACCTCATTGAACCAGGGGAAATTAACCTTGCTGAACTTAGATGGATCAAGATAGTTCAACTATTTTATTTTAAGGATGAAATTAATCTCATTTCCTCTAACAAGCTATCCAAAACACTTGTTAGGTTAAATCCTTTTATAGATGGAGATGGGTTGTTGAGGGTGGGCGGTCGCCTAAGAAATGCAGACTTAGCCTTTGACACTAAGCATCCTTTGCTTTTACCGACATACTGTCACTTCACTAAACTTCTTATCGATTACCATCATTTAGAATTACTCCATGCTGGACTTCATCTTTTATCATCTCATTTACGACAACGATTCTGGATCATTTCTGAAAGACGCATAATAAAATCTAGATTGTTTCAGTGTGACATCTGTTACAGACTGAAAGCTAATACCTTTCCACCTCTAATGGGTGATCTACCATCTTCTAGGTTTGCTGAAGGAAAGGCTTTTTATAACGTCGGGGTTGACTACGCTGGACCGATATTCATAAGAGATTCTCTTCGGCGAAAACCAGTTATTGTCAAAGCATATTTTGTATTTTTGTTTGTTTTACAACAAAAGCCCTTCACTTGGAGGCTGTCTCCAGTCTTTCGACAGAAGCCTTCATAGCCACCTTAGACAGGTTTATAGCCCGCAGAGGCTTACCTGCTCAGATGTTCTCAGATTGCGGAACAAATTTTGTAGGTGCTGCAAGAATCATCAGGGAAATTGAGGATTGGCTAAAGCTTGATGAAACCAAGAAAGCCATTGGTGACTACTCTTTAAACAAAAGGTTTAAATGGACCTTCAACCCACCTTCTGCTCCCCATTTTGGCGGATTATGGGAAGCGGGGGTGAAATCCGTCAAATATCATCTTAATAGAGTTATAGGGGAAACACCTCTTACCTTCGAGGAGTTGAGCACTCTTCTTGCAAAGGTCGAAGCTGCTCTCAACTCTCGACCATTATATCCTACATCTTCTCTTCCTGATGATTTCAACTACCTTACGCCAGGTCACTTCCTGATCGGATGTGCACCTTTAGCTCGACCAGAAAAGGACATTTTAAGTGTTGCTGACAATCGACTACATAGGTGGGAAATAATTCAAAAAATGTTTCAGCACTTCTGGCATGTATGGAGAAAGGATTACTTACACCATCTTCAACAGCGGGAAAAGTGGCACTACACTGCTTACACTCCTAATGTTGGTGATTTAGTTATTCTTAGGCAGGACAATGTTCATCCTTTGAAATGGCCAACTGCTAAGATCATCAAGGTACATCCAGGGCCAGACTCAGTAGTGCGAGTGGTGACCATCAAAACAGCCACTTCGACTTTTTTGAGGCCACTTAGAAATATAGTACCTTTATATCCTAGACCTACTAACGATCCCAACCTCTTTTCCTCTCCTAAAAAATTATCTTAATTTTTGGTGGGCGGTATGTTGGGGCATTAAATTACCTTAATTTTCGTTTAAATATGTTATTCGGTTTTTATAATTTATTTACAGTTTATCTTTATTTGTAATGTTATTTATCAGTTGAATTTAATTAAGAAAAAACTCTAACTAAAGCCTTATCTCTGACCAAGGGTCAACCTAATCTTTCAACTAAACTCCCCCTGACTGGGATTGTTTACCTTTTGTGTCAGTGTACTTCTTTCACCTGGACTATACAGGTTAACTATTACAAGGCCTTCTTTTTGCACTCTAAATTATGTAATTTTTTAATTTACATTTCTAAATTTTAAGTGTTAACACTCAGCTTTTAAGTGCTTTAAATTTACTTATTAATGCATCATTAAATGTGCATATTATTGTGAATTGTGTTTGTGAACCATTTCATTCATCACATTCATTCTTCATACATTCACTCATGGACATTCATTCATGGACATTCTTAAGCACCAGCTTACCAGCCAGACTGGCACTTTCTTACATGATCAACACGGATTGATGGATGGATAAGGCTACACTTAACTGATTATGGATGGACTTTTTTTTTGGCTTTCTGGATTTGGCTACTCACTTCAGATAAGACTTTTACTTTATTTTCTATTTTTTTTTTTGTAAAAGGTACCTTTTTTCAGATAATTAAATATTATTATAATTTATATTTACAAACAATAAACTCTCATTTTTATGAATCTAAAACTAGCACCACTGACTTTGTGTCTGATTTTCTTAAATTTACAGTCCTACCTTGCTCTAAAACAGACATTGAGTTCCCTGCTACATGTTATGGTGAGGTATAATTCCATTGTTAAAACCTGGTAAAGACGCGATGTTGGCTGATTCATACCGCTAAATAGTTTTATCTTCCTGTATTAAGATAACGTTTATCGGTTAGAATGGTGGGTTGAAAACAATGATTTACTACCAAAATCTCAGTATGGCTTCAGAAAGTTTGCTCAGTTAACCAGCCCCATGCTATTCTAATATCAGATATCTATTCAGCATTTTCTAGTGATAAATGTGCTCTTGTCCTATTTGTTGATATTAAAGTGGCTCATGACAACGTTACTATAAGCCAACTGTACATAATTCTTACATTGCTAGGTTTTCCTCCACCACTGGTCAGAAGTATAATAACTAATCTCTGGGCACAACTTATTTATCAAGATAAACGGCCGATTAGTAGGCTCTATAAGGGCGTCTATAGGGCTGCCCCAGGGTGGGATCTTAGATTGTTTACTTTACGCCTAGTAAGTTTGTGACCTCAAGTCATATTTTTGTAATGATGTACGAATTTTGCAGTAAGCGGATGACCTCTGTCTCAATGTTATTGCAAAATCGTTACTATAAATAAATAAATAAACCATTTATTTGCACACATAACAATCACCATTTAACAATAAATATTAATACTTTTATTTGTGTAAAGTCGGCACTTAGCCGTGGTGCTCTCAGGGAGGGAGAAAATCGTTACTATACTATCGTTAAATATACTATTTGCTGTTGTTCATGCCTTACAGGAATGGGCTAGGGATAATGATTTGTCAATTTTGGTCGCAACATTTTTTGTAAGTCCTTTTCCCCTAGAATGTGCAATATTATTATTCTGTTGTTTTAAACAAGACGTTATTTCCCATCTTGAGACAACCTAAATTTTTAGGCCTTTATTTGAATACAAAATTAACATGGTCAAACCACATCAACTATATTATGAAAAGGGTAGAATGTTATATCAATGTATTAAAATCTGTTTGACATACATATTGGAGTGATGACGTTAACATCTCATTTCTCTATTATAGAGCTACCATTCGGTCAGTGATAGACTTTGGAGCTATTTTCTATGGCCAAGCAAGCAATAGACTCCAAGAACCTCTGCAAAAAAATTCAGAAGTCTCCACTTTTATCACTATACCGTGAATGCGACAAACCCCTGCTTTTCATTCGTCACTAAATATTATGTGACAGATTTTTATATCAAAAACTTTTTATTTGATTCAGTAGCAAGCCAAAAAATTACAAGACTAGCGTCATCTGTCCTTACTTATCCTTTCTGAGAGCGTAAAAAATCTCCTGCTTTAGTTCAGAGCTTCACAGAAACTGCTGTCTTTCATAACGACATACACGTCTATTATAAAATTCCATATAAATCCATTAACTACAACGCAATAACTCACAGAATTACTACTTATTATATGGAAGATTTATCAAAATATCCTTCATCCGTCAGAAATAGTATGTTCTGGGATTGTGTATTCTCTCAGAGGCCGGATTGCCAATATATTTTTACAGATGGATCCAAAATCAATGATAGCACTGATTGTGCTATCTATGATTATTCCCAAAATTATTTTAAAGGAGTAAAGCTGAATAAATATTTCTTCATACACAACAGAACAAATTGCTATAGTCCAAGCTTTAGAATAGTGTAGAGTATACTAAAGAACCTATATATAATAATTTTTATACTAATTATTATACATAGTAATTGACTTTAAAGCACCAGAGAATTGACAATCGTAATAATAGTAGTGATCCACACATAGCATTATTCTAAGCCAGTAACAAAAAATCCTCAAAACTGTCGGGCCATATTTGACAAAAATGTAAATAAAACACAAACAATTAGTTATAAATATAATACTTTTTTTTATTAATAATTATTATTTGTATTTAAATTAATCAAATAATAATTCCAATTAAAATATTTTTTACATTGAATTTCAACATCGAACATGAATTTAACATGCAGTATCAAAAATAATACAGAGAAATGAAAACATAAAAAGTAAGAAATAATACAAACATTTGATTCCACGTGGAAAAAAATTTTAAGTAAAACACTATGAGATTATTTTTTTAACAAAATTTTAAAACAACCAAAACTGGTAAAAAACAAAAATAAACATAAAATTAATACTAATAAAACAGTTGTCATAATAAAATGACGAAAAATATCTGAGTTAATGACAGTAATAATAAAACATATAAAGCAATCTAAAACGTAAGTAACAATCATGACAAAATATTACTAATAACAGTGAAATAAGATGGTTGCATCTCATCCTATCAGATTCACAACATTACAGTCTATCGTTTAGTTTAAAAATCTTGACAGGTCAGTTTAGACATCACTGATTCTTAAGAAAAAAATCCCTGCAAAAAGGGAGCGGGAAAAAACTATGTAAACAAATCAAGTTATTTTATCTTTATTTTTTTGCGACGTTTTTTTACATTTCTTTTGCGTAGTTATATTATAAAATATCATTTTAAGATTAATTTGAAAGTAGTTTTCAAAACGATGTAATCAAAAGAAGAACCACAAACAAAGTTAACGATTGTCAGGAAGAAGGTTTTTTCCCTTCAGCGGTTATGGTGTTAGGGATTTTTTTTCTTTTTTTAAGTGAGAGGTTGGCAGCGGCTTCTCTGATTGGTCAATCCCCAAAATACTTATGACCTTGGGGATTTTTAAACTAAGCGATAGACTTTGACTCTCTAGGCTCGCCCTCAGATACACAATCAACCAAATTTATACTGCAACACGCCTTGGACTCCCGCGGTGTTAGCTCCACCTCAGATTGTGTTTCAATCCCAGCGGTCACCAATTCAACCTACAATGTTTTTTTAATTGAAATACACGGTGAACCCTTATAGAAACTATTTGAAAATTTTAAACATTTTTTATTAATTAATTTTATAAAATTTGTATAAATTAATAATTAAAAATCAGGTATTTTGAATTTTATAACATGACGTCACATGTACATCACACTCGATACTGCTTAACTTTTATGACACAAGAAAATTTATCGATATTCTTGTGGTATTGAAACAAAACTTAGTGTACATATTTTTTTACGTAAAGGTATTCATTTACCAAATTTCACTCAATTATTTTCTGATTTCTTACAAATTGTTCATACAATTTGTCCTATACAATTTGTTTTATCAAAAGTCCTTTGATAAAAATAAAACTAATACTGATAATAAGATGAAACTTTTCTATAATGTCGCCCCATGGGACCTTTTATAGAATAAGGACCCCCGAAAGGGGGTCCCTTTTCTACAAAAGTGCATTAGTTTTATACATGGCTATATGCAAGCCAAATCACATATTTTGATTTGCAAAATTTTTTCTCGTTAAAATTATTTTTGAAATTTTTGACTCATTATTGTGGGTAAATGACGTCATAAAGCACAACTACACCAGAACTCAGATTTTTGTACAAAGTTTCAACTCTTTAGCATAAATACACTAGGAGTTACGATGATAACAAACACACAAAAAAAGCCCAATTAGACTTAAGAGATCAATTTTTGTACCGAATTTCAACTCTCAAGCACACGAACTAAACTCTCTAAACACACTGGGAGCTCTAACGATAATAGACAAACACACACACACAACTTAGTAAAAACTACTCAGGAGGTCTTTAAACCACCTCATATAGATGATGCAGGTGAAATACTGTTTTTGGGTTTTTTTCTGAACAAATATTTCCCTGCATAGCTAAATACAGGAGGAACATTAAACAAATCACTATAATTTGATTCCACAAGACAAAATTTATAAATAAAACACAATGAGATGATTTTTTAACAACATTTTAAAACAACCTATCAAAATTAGTAAAAAACAAAAATAAACATTAAATTAATAAAAAAAATTGTCATAATAAATCACAAAAAATATAAAAGTTATTGACAATAATAATAAAAAGCAACCTAAAACTTTATTAACCAACAAAAATAAATATTACTAATAACAGTTAAATAAGAACAATAGTAATAAATACATAATGACAGGATGGTCCTCAAAAATACAAAGTCATTGGTTCGAAGACCTCGCTTGATGTCGCTCAACATTAAAGGTTTGAATGAGGAAAAATAAGAAACCAATAACAATTAAGGACTAATAAAACAATGTAAAACACATGCAGATCAATGAGACAAATACAGATCATATGAGAGCAAATACAGATCATATGAGAGCAATTACAAATCATATGAGCAAATACAGAGAGAGCAAATACAGATCATATGATATCATTGAGAGCAAATACAGATCATATGAGAGCAAATACAGATCATATGAGAGCAATTTCAAATCATATGAGAGCAAATACAGATCATATGAGAGCAAATACAGATCATATGAGACAATTTCAAATATATGAAGCAAATTACAAATCATATGAGAGCAATACAGATCATATGAGAGCAATTACAGATCAAATAAAGTCAAATAAATATGAATAATATTTGACAATTATATTTATTCGACAATGTCAAATAAAGCAAATACAGATCATATGAGAGCAATTACAGATCAAATAAAGTCAAATGTCAAATAAATATATTTTTCACATAATTTATTTAATTTCATTTTTAAAAATTTAATTTATATATATTTATTTGGCAATGTCAAACAAATAAAACAACCAAACCAAGTTATTGATAAATCAAAAACAATAACTATACAACAAAATAAAATTAATTCTACTGGAATTATAATAAAATCACAAAGCAGATGAGAACTACGAAAGTAAAGATAATAAATAATAAGAAAAATAACCTAATCAAATTAATAATTAACAAAAAAAAAGTAAAAATAAACCATAAAATAAAAAAAATAAATAAATTAATAACATTATGTACAATTGGTTTTTAACAGAATTCATTTACTACAACAAATACCTCATCAGTGTCATTTTCTATCGAACATTTATTAAAAAGTTATTTATTCATCACTTAAATATAAAAAATAGGTTTTTCCGGTGATGACCCTATTAATGTGGATGACATATCTTTATTCTCAATTCCACTATAGAAGGCACCTTTAAGGATGTAGCAAAACATTGATGAAGACACAATGCTTTTCAAAATTGAACTGTTCATTTCAGTTTTTAAACTGAAATGATCAGCTATGCAGAGGATTGTGTTTCATCCATAATGGTCTAAATCAAGTAATTTCTCTTTTGTAGCATTTTTGATTGTATAGAACTCCCACATTTTAATAAAATAGGAGATAAACTGTCAGCTTAAAGTTGTATAGGAAAACAAAAAACTAAAATTTAATTACCTATATATTTCATCAAACATTGTTGACATCTTCAGGCTTTAAACACAGACAAGACTTATATAACTGGTTGACTAGATTAAAACTTGACAAAATCACAAAAATACTAAAACTAAATCACAGTTAATAATTAATTAACACAGTCAAAAAAGAAAAACAAAAAAGATTTTGTTTTATTTTCTTTTTTGACTGTGTTAATTAATTATTAACTGTGATTTAGTTTTTAGTATTTTTGTGATTTTGTCAAGTTTTAATCTAGTCAACCAGTAATGTAAGTCTTGTCTGTGTTTAAAGCCTGAAGATGTCACAATGTTTGATGAATATAGAGCTAATTAAATTTTAGTTTTTTGTTTTCCTATACAACTTTAAGCTGACAGTTTATATCCTATTTTATTAAAATGGTCTAAATCCCTGATGGTGCCTCCCTCAGTGGAAAAGAGTCATTGGATTCATCACCTACAGTGACCTGTTGATCACCGTAACACCTAAATCTCAAATACAATAACCGCGCAAGACAATGCAGTTACTCATCACTTAAAAATTACTTACCAAAGAGATATATTGACTTATAAACAACTTACAAGTACTTAACTAAGTTCACTATTACACCTAACTTATCTATTTAATTATTATTATTTTTATAAATTTAATACAATAATTTGAAATTACAAGACAGCCTAAATAGCAATATAATTGGTCAAATTTTTTACAGTTACAAATAGACCAAACCATTTTGCAGTTTTCAAACAAATTCGATAATTCTCTTTAATGATAGTTTTACCTAGAAATAGCACATTAGACATTACAGCATTGCAGTTTAATGAAGATTTGTTTACTATTTATATTGAGGGTAAACAAAGACACAAACACTCTGATAAACTTTCCGAAAATCTGTTTTAACCAATCCACACCAAGAATTTAGTTCACCTTTTGGTTCAACTACCAGAAAAAAATTAAACATCCACAGTGAACAAAATTTGGCCGACACTTAATGACGGTAAAGAGGAAAGAAAACACCCATTTGCAGATAATACCATAGAGCCATCATATATAGACGATTATGGCAGCGATCAAACTAACAAGTAACACTGCTTTATTTGCCACTAGTTCTAACTTTGCCCAAATTCACATGAAATTTTTAAGTACTTTTTTTTTATTAATGTATCCTCACTAATAACCATTATTGTAAAAAGGTATGCACAGGTATGCATTTATAGTTTTAATTGATAAAAACATTTTGTTAGCACATTCCTAAGTAAAAGGGCATTTAGGGGTAACGTAACATAGAATTCTTATTAAATAGAGCGTTATCTCCAGCCTATGAAGAAGTACTTTTCTCTAATCGTATATTTCAGGGTATCACATTATCTTTTCTGAAATTCGTAATTTTTCGTAATGATCTAATGTGCCAATTTAATTAATTAATTAATTTCATGTGATGCTATCTGACTTTAAAAGTAACATTAAAAGTCATTATATTCATCGGTTTTATTTCAATTTCATCTAAAGAAGAGTATTTCTTTAATTCTTGAGTCCCCGTTAGAGAAGTTTTTGCTATTGAAGTTTGAAAATTAGTAAAAAGATTCTTTCTTCTGCTGAATATCTTGGACTGCCTACTTGAAAGGGGAGCACAAGACGGTATTTGGATTTGGGAAGAGCACGAATAACCCAACCGATGTAAGATGAGTAGAGTTGACGATGAAGGGAATTGTTGAAGTGAATTATCCGATAATGTTCGTAAATTCATCAGATGAACATCACACGGCAGTGATTGAGGTAAGAATTTAACATCGGAGTTAAGTGATAAATCAACTTCGTCCGGGGGTTCTAATAAGAACGTATTAATCGGGTAGTTTAAGCTAAGTGATAAATAGTTAGATAACAAAGAAGGCGATGAGTAATCAGAATTTTGTCTGATATCTTCTAGGACGATCCAGAATTTGGATAGAGTTGGTTTATTATCGACAATTCCTTCACCCATTCCACGTGAATCATCATAAAGTGTTCGACGATCCAACATGACTTCTAACCAACCTGGTTGCCACGCAGCGACACCATGTGCATAATCCATCAGTAGTGTGACTCTTCGTTCGGAATCCTCAATATAAGAATGACTCGTAGCCGGGAAATAATTCCCTTCGATCCCGACACGTTCCACTTTGACCCTTTTCTGTGTTTGGAAACCATTTAGATCTGAGTAGAATTCAGGTGGATCCCCGTTATTGATTTCAGTAACTAATCTCATGAAGAGTTCAGTTTCACGATTCTTAGGAGGGGATTCGAAATCAACGATGTTCTCTACGTAAATCCCATCCATTAGGGGTGATTCAGTGTGAAAAATCCTAATTGTATGAACTAAGAAATTGCCATAAATCACAGTCAATTTAGATGTAACAGGACCAGAAACAATGATTATCTTTTGGTTCGGATAATCCTCTAAGACATCCCTTTCAGTTTCTCGAGCATTAGGATCCGGCATGAACAAATAAGCACCGCTGTGGAACTGAGCCGAAGGATAAGCTCCAAAATTAATAGAGCACAGAGTTATCTTTCCAGTTTCTTTATTAGTTATGGACTTCATCAAACCAGTCCGTCCATCGATTAATAACTTCAATTTTTGATTCTCCAACTGAACGTCACCAACTTGCATGTTTTTCAAATTAAAAATTGACGATTTTCCACAACTCCTGCAGTAAATTGTTGAGCGGTAATCGACTGGCTTTTCTGAAATTGATATTGTGAATGTAGATAACGACAAAGCGGATAATTTAACCAAGAAGAACAGCTCGAATGATTCATTGTTTAAATTTAAATCAGACATTTGTTTGTCATCATGACTGTGCAAATTTTCAGTTATGTTCCATATAGGGTTAATCTGTTGGGGAAGCAATTCCCCTTCACTATCGGTAACAATCACGTTGGGAAAATTAACCCTAACTCTAACCCAATCATATCGAACTTGTCCCAACGAGTTAAAAATAACAACTTTTCGACTCTTATTCTTCTTTAAATTTAATTCGATTTTACGCGGAAGACGTTCGTAAGTTTCTCGCTCCAGATCTGGAAAAACAAAACGAGTCGATGGTGTCAACGAGTTCGAATCCGGTTTAGTCAATAAAGTTTGTAACGAGTAACTCTGAAGCGAGATACTTCCTTGCTGTGCTTCGAATAACTTAAGAGCATAATCATGCATAACAGCTGCTTTCGAAGTACCAGTTATAGCATCATGATGCTGGAAAAGAGCTAAACTTTGTCTGGCTTTATTTAACTTCTCGTAATCCCTTTCAAGTACTTTAACTGTGCTATTACTACCTTGTAATCTAGCTCTATTTAGCGCTAAAGTATAAAGTATCTCAGCCGATCTCAAATCTGATTCTAACTGACGATCAAGCATCTTCCAATATGGTCTCGTTGTGAAGTACCCACTCCAATAAGCCGGTCGTCCTTCCGAAAAGATATCGCTGTAAACGAAAAAGTCACCTTTTAAAGTATTAAACATCTGCTGCCTCTTCGCGACTTCTTTAAAATAATCTTTAACCGTACCGAAATGTATCTCGGCGTTGTAAGTTTTAGAGTTCTCGTTAATGTAGTCAAACAGACGTTTGTAGTTCCGGTACTGTTGGTCCCATTCTACATCGTGATCGTACCGGAAATCATCACCTATAGGCATGAGCACAACATTATGCGGAAACAGACTTCCGGTGCGTCCATACTGCTCTAATAACAATTCTGCTTTTTGCTTGACATTTTCCTCGTCAATAGCGACAGCTCTTAGTGAGAACTCTGAGTATTCACCGCTGATTTTACGAAAATCGAAGTTCAAACAAACTTGAGGATGAGGACCACACGAGTGTTTGATAGAGTAGATATCGAAAGGTTGGTTATGCACCAGTAAATCGCTCGCTCCACTTGAGTCCCAATTTTGTCTCCAGAAGAAATCGGATAAGCGTTGTTCGGCTAACCATTGTTTCCACGCGTAGTGGATCCGTTGTATGACAGTTCCACTGTCGACGCCGGATTCTTTGAGCAAGTAAGGAACGGTGGAGCCGTGACCGAACGGATCAATGGACCATCCTGTCTTGGGACGAACACCTAAATTCAAACGCAACCATTGATGACCTGCAACAATTAAAGCAAATTATTAACAGAAATTTTTCATGAGAGCAAATTGAAAAGAAAAACAAAAACAGGAAGGTCATTTAAAATCTTTGATGCAATGAAAGAAGTAGAAACACATTCTATAATTGCGTTGGTTTAGCTATAGTACTACACGAAAGTTCGGGCATGGACAACTTCATATTCGCTGTCTGTCCTTAACAAATTCCGTTTATCCAAACATTAAGTGGTACTTTGGTATCGCTAAGCCTCCTCGAAATAAATAAATAATCTAGCTAGGGGTCATTTCCCTAAGCAAGAAATGACTCGTTCATGTTAACCAAACTTCACACAAAGCAGATTATAGTCCATACTTTTTTAATAAGAAAAAGACTCTGTCCTGAGCAATATTCGAACTCCTAGGAACATATGTCTTTCGAAACATGAGTTGCTATTAAGTGAAGGGCGTTAGGCCCCTCGGTCACAATACTAAATTGATTTCACGACAAAGCACTAACCTTCAATGAGTTGGTCCAGCATGGCGTAAACATGAGAAGTGGCTTCATCTGTCATCACCCATCCACCAGTTGTTATTTCTAATCTTCCATCGTCGATCAACTTCTGCACCATCTTCCTCTTAACTGGGTGAGCCCTACAATGCAAAGGCGACAGACAATAAACACGTTATCTTAAAGTCCCGCTGGTGTAACGGTGTCACACAAAAAGCCTGGGTTCAATTTCAGTCACAGAATCTAGGATTTTTATCCAAGTGTAGTAATCCTTACAAAAGCAGTTCATTCAAAAGGAGGTTACGTCAATAATTCCGAGCCTAAGCGATGCCACTTACACATTAAAGACCTTTCAACTTAAATTAATAAAGGAAAATAGGAAACGAGTCTCTCTACTGATGTCAACACCATGTGGAGACACGTGCTCCTACTTTTTTTATTTGGATTCTACTTTTTAAGAACTAAATAAAATTAGTTATAGGAAAACGTAACATTTTAAAAGTAATACTATGATTTCGGCTATTATCACAAGTAAGGGAAGTTTAATCTGACGGGGAGCAGGAATATATTGTAAGGAATACGAAGTAGTGCAAAGCGGCGACACTCAGCAATAAATGGGTAGACAAGAATATATACCTTTGGAATTTCAAGGCATAGAACATTATCATTTATGTGAGAGTGTAGAAAAAATAAGCATCAATAACAGGAATCAGAAGGAAACATAATGATATGATTGGTTTATTTAAACCTTTGCTAATTATTTACTTATTCGTAAATATGCAAAGAAGATGGGTTTGGCCAATGGACTTTGTTAAGGCCTTCCCTAACGTTACTTAAGATAAAGAAGTAATCATGTTGACACACTCACCCCATCCACCACTGAGCAAGAAATGATATCTCGGTCCATATGAAAGTCATGTTGGCCAGGGTGTTCAACTTGTCGACCATGTTGTTGAGTATGTTTCTAGTCTGGTAGTGGTAGTAGCTCTCGAACGTCTTCAACCATCCAGGGTCGTTATGGGAGTGGGGAATTACAATCACCTGCGACATAACCACAAAGTTAGGGGTAGACAACAAATTTTGACTTTTCAAGTAGCGTTGTCAAGAACTAAAGGCGACACTGCGAAATTAGCTCAGTTTATCCATTCAGTCATTTTCATGAATACCTTTTTAATTTTAACCACATTTTTTTTATATTTTTCCTAATTTAAAGGATTAACTAAAATGTTTTGTAAAAAATACTTTAAAATTGTACTTATTGATGAAACCTTTTTATTTTGAGATCCCAATATAAAAAAATAAGCAGTTAGAGTATGTTTAGAGCGTAAACAAACTTTTAATAAAACAGAGCGTAATCAAGGAGCGTCAACACCCGCTCGAGACGAGTCTAAGAGGTACCATTCTTTTCTTGCCTATTCAAAATACTCATGGAATTCTTTCAGCGGAGCAAGAAGTTAAGCATTTTGCAAAGCTAATTCCCTATAATTAAGTTCGGGATGACTTTGAATTTTTTACACAATTTCTTATTTTATTGTATCTAGAACGATATGGTTACTTAATGCCTAAATAGCAGATCATTGGAACAACTCTGTTGTCCTCAGAGTAGAGTTTTACCATTATCTAAGGTAACATTAATTTGGCATCGCTTTGCAGGCTAATAATAGTAACATAACTAATAGTATACATAAGGCAGTTCAGCACAAAAAACAGCCTTCATGATATAACGTCCCAACAGCAAATGTTGTTATTAACAAATGTTATCATCGGCTGCTGTTAGTCACATGCGATCAACAAAAGAGAAGTTATCGCCTACATTTAATTACATACAAGAAATGCCATCAACAACGGCGAAAAATATAACCTGTTGTTAACCACATACAGGAAATGCATTAACAACGGCGAACTATAACCTGTTGTTAACCACATACAGGAAATGCCATTAACAACGGCGAAATTATAACCTGTTGTTAATCACATACAGGAAATGCCATTAACAACAGAGAACTAGATACTAGATACTAAATACTATTTTGGATTTAAACCATACCTAGCTCCTTCTGCCTTTCTCTATCACTGCTCTAACATACCTCCCTATATCCTTGCTACTATTCTAACATAATGCTGAATGGATTGTGCTAATGGTGTAAATGTTTTATAGGGAACTGGTTAAATAAACATATCTACATGTTAATCTAAAGCGAACACAAAAACACGTTTTTCTTCACGCTACACTGCTTTGCTTAGGGAACAAAACAATTATGCAAATGCATCTACAACAGGTGACATCAAAGATGCTTGTTTTTTGGGAAGATTTGGTTTTTTGGTGACATTTGGTATGCTTGTTTACAGCTGTAGGGAAACGCTTATGTCTCATATTATTTCTATCACATGCATTTTCGTTTTTTAACGAATAAAAATTAATTTTTAAACGATGTTTTTAAAAAAAATCATATACTAGTCCTGATAACGATCATAACGAATCATAGAATGCTGATAACGATATGATAATTGACACATTTGTTAATGGCACAGGACAACTTGACATGTACAACTTGTCATGCACAACCGTTCCGTCGACAAATCAGTTGGTCGACAGTCGACGGAAAGATTTGTCGACGCAACAACCCGAATACCATCGACAAATTCTTAGTCGATGGTATGATTTGTCGATGGTAGAACCCAATTTTGTCGACAGAATGATTTGTCAACAGAGTGATATGGAGCCTGCAGTCATTAGTGACGTCAAAAAAAGTTTTTGAACAGCACAGCTAGACCCAAAGATTGATTTATGTATTAAGTTTCAACTTATAAACATTAAAAAATCATTCTGAAACGGATTTTCAGAAGTTGATCTTATAAGTGCTGATACACGATTTCTCCATATACCTAGAGCATAAATGAGCAAAATTTAAACAAATTTAGTTTTATTTGTTTCGCAAACAAAGGCATCGCGTACAATCTTATAAGTTCTCTTTAAAAATGATATCAAACGGAAATTCTTTCAATAATGTTTTGAAACAATTGTAAAACATTTCTCCACAAGAGGTTTTCATAAAAAAAAGTTGAAAAATACAAAACAAGTTTTCCAGTAAAACTGCTTTGATAACTTTAAGGGGAGGGAATTTTCCTCTCAGGTCAGAGCGTCATTACTCTTGTTTTATCTTTAAAAAAAATTCTTAAAGTTTTTTTAATATTTTTATGGCATAACTAGCAGCTATTATATGACTTCTAGCGGATTTCCAATGAAATAATGAGCTTATGAGATTAGGGTCATAAAAGAGGGGGAAGGAGGATTCACTTGAATGGAGGGGACTCACTCATCAAATCATATATATATATATATATATATATATTATATATATATATATATATATATATATATATATATATATATATATATATATTAGAGTTTTGTTCCTAGACGTTAGTAAGGCAAACTAACAATTTTCAACGGCTATTCGAATCAGAATACAGCTTGCTATAAAACTAAACCTCATTAATGACCTGCAGAATCCTACTGTTTATGAAAACCCACAATAATGACAGCAAAAATTGAAAAATCTCAAAATTTGCATATATATATATATATATATATATAATACACATATATACATATATACATATACATACATATATATATAATATATATATATATATATATATATATATATATATATATATATATATAATATATATATATATATATATATATATATATATATATATATATATATGTGTGTGTGTGTGTAAATTTAGGCCCCGAAAGGCCTAAATTTAGCGCTGGGAGCCTTCGGCCCCCAGCGTCGATAATGCGTGTCGGCCATGAGGCCGAAAGCTTTTTTCACTAGTACAAATACAAGTTCGCTTATATCGTTCCAAAATTCCACTTACATAAAGAAGTAATGAGATAAACTGATAAATGCCAAGTGACATTAATCAGTGCTTGTTTTGTCAACTGACATCACAACCATGTAGCCGTAGCCACGAAGCACCGAGGCCATGAAGCGACCAAAAGCTTCTTTTTTCAAAATTATCTGAGAAAGTAGTTGAGAAATAAAAATATACCTATTTCAGACAATAAATTAAATAATTTATATATGGTAAGTGTATGTGTGGGGGTCTGATATCATCCAAGCATTCAGTTCTTTTATGCTAGAAAGGTACAACTTCAATCAATCTTTAAGTCAACTTGGGCTTAAAGATGGGAAAAATGTTATCATTTTAGTGTAGACCTATATATGGCCCTTTAGAGCAAATAAATGCGGCTAATTTTATCACATTATCAGCATCAGTATACTTTTATCGAATAACATGTGTGAGCATTTTAAAACATTGTGTTTCAAGTGTGTTTTCCATAGTGTAATAAACACGCATACGAAGTTTAGTTTTAACATTGTTAGTTTATCTATGATTTAGGAGGATTACTAATGATAAGAAGCATCGAGCGTGGCCAGATGCTTCAGTAACTGGATGGTGTTCACCCCATCCCACTATCACAAAACGCTCAATACAATATACTATATCTTTTGCCGTCACATAACTTCACTTGTATAAATGTACAACGCTTAAGTCAAAGATAAGAGATAGCGGTACAGTAGTTCATGGTACAATGACACAAAATGAAATCGTCAGGTACAGGTACAAGATGGCGGGTCCATGGAATCACGCCTAGTTGCTTCCAGTAATCAGTCTAATTATTTTAAATGACATTTCAAACAAATTTTATTCTGATATCGTTAGGTAGCTTCTTTCAACCTGAACCCAAAATCAGGTGTGGAAAGAAATCAGTCCATCATCCTCTAGGTAAATCAGGCAAGGGTATTTCCATCTTCCGAAATACACGAGTGTGATACAAATAATTTGTATCGTCATATTTTCAGTTTACAAGTTTGTATAATAAGAAAATAATTCTGACGTGGAGGAACGCACGCCGGGTGAATTATCTTTCAAATGCGCGCTTTCTTTGCCCAGCAACGCATTTCTTTCTAAAGTTTCCAACCTGAACAGTTTCACAATTTCTCCAACTTTTTTTTTAAATATCTTTATTAATAAATTACAAAAATAAATGCATAAATTCTAAAATTAAGGTTACCCCTCTGCTAAAAGACTTACGCCTTGTGCTGCAAAGACTTACGTGACTTTACTTGTGCTCCAAAGACTTACGCCCTTTGCTGTATATTACAATGTGACATGCTTAATTCTAAAAAAATATTATAAATATAAATTGACTAGTGGTTCTTTTTGTTTTATACGTATATATATATATATATATATATATATATATATATATATATATATATATATATATATATATATATTAATATTATTAATTATTATTATTATATTATTATATATGTATACATATTTTATAAGGCATATGGTTTGGTTACCTTTAACGGAGTGTTGCTCCATTGCTTCCTTCTGGCTTGGTATCGCGATTCGAAGTTACTGTCCCAGTACTCTCTGCTCTTTAACCAGAACGGCTGCAACATAGAAACATAGATATCAACATGAATAAGACCTAAACAACCGTAGAACACAAACTGATAAGAGAGGGAAAGCCGTAGACATAAGACCGAAACTATGTCGAAGTAAATAATGAATGTATCTTTGAGGAAACAATTAACATTTTTGAAGCTTCTTTGCCAACTAAGTTTAATAACAAGAGTAGGTAATAAAGCTTAGGTCAGAGAAATAAGTCAATATACTGACTACTGGACACACTGTCGTATTTGTGACTGTCGCCGTGGACAAACACTGTCGTATTTGTGACTGTCGCCGTGGACAAACACTGTCGTATTTGTGACCTGTCGTGGACAAACACCGTGTGACCAACACTGTCGTATTTGTGAGACAAACACTGTCGTATTGTGACTGCGCCGTGGACAAACACTGTCGTATTGTGACTGTCGCGTGGACAAACACTGTCGTTGTGACTGTCGACGTGACAAACACTGTCGTATTTGTGACTGTGTGGACTTCGTATTGTGACTGTCGCCGTGGACAAACACTGTCGTATTTGTTTGGGCACTTAGAATAATATTATATATAGAAGGAGCACAGGACCGTAAACACAATGTAATTCTACTGATAACACGAAAGCCGGTTGACTGGTGCAACTAAGTAATGCTGCCAACCTGACAACAAAACATTATTTTAAATATTTATCATAAATATCTATTAATGAAGATAGATCGTAAAGAACAAATATAATAACTTAAAACACGTGCTGAGTATTTAATAAAACTGGTCTTAGATGGCAAAAGGATAGCTGAATACAAGAACCTACATTTAGTTGACGAGGACTACTTATTATATATAATTTTAATAAAAACGTTAAACTACATTTTAAAATGCTTTAAATATTGTAATGAACCGATATTTTATATTAGTATTTTATGAATAATCAATCATTAATTAATAATAGAACATAATAATTCAGCAACGGAAGTATTGCCAACTTTTTTTTTTAGAAAATTGTATATTGTTAGGGTGGCAGCATTACTTAGTTGCACCAGTGAACCGACTTTCGTGTTATCAGTAGTGCTCCTTCTATATATAGTATTATTCTAAGTTTGGACAGCTTAAAACATGTCAGCAGTTTTTAGCGAGTATAGAAGAGCTGCGAAAGCCAACCTTCTTTTAACTTTCTCAGCCGAAACAGCAGCAAATGTTTATCTGAGTCTTAATTAATTGCAAGTCACCATTGTAGAATTTAACTAACACTGCTAAGCTGTGTAGAAGCCGGGGGCTACTTCGTAGTCCTCACGTCTCTCTCCGGCCGCTCACCGGAAACATATAATACAGTCCTGAGAATTACTAGTCTAAGTTAATCTAGTTATAACCACCATTTTGCCACAATTAAAGCAAACTGCCAAATTATTAGTCAAAAACCGCGACTTGTTACATGATTTACGTCAAACTTTCAATCGTCACTAATGCTGATAATTTTGTTTACCTAAATCATTTTGTTAGCCTTATAAAGTATTATATTTATATAAAGTTTCAGCTAGTCCAATATGGTTTTAATTTTTGCAGTCATTATTCTAGGATATTGACGTCACTTTAAAAAAGCCCGTTTTAGGGCCTTTTGGCCGATCAGGGTATTCACCCTGCGGGAACAACCTCAGGTGGATTGCATCTACTACACTCTAAGAATTAATGAAAGTTGGCGAAATCTTTTTAATACAAATACTATTCATAAAATTTTAGAGCATAGCCCAGGCTGCGAACCCCGGACCTCCGGTGCCGAATTCGAGTGCCTATACGATCACGGCCACGGAGGCAGATTGTCGTCACTAATATTTCATAAACAAGTGGGTTGTGTACTTCTATATGCCTCGGGAATAATTCAGTTTGCTCTCGAGGCCTTGCCTACGGATAAATCAGTTTCCTGGTGATACCATCCGGAGAGATAAGTCAGTTGCCGAGTTCTTAGAGCTGTATGAGTATAGCTTCAGAACTAAGCTATATTTTTGTATGTGAGCTTTTTTAATGTTTTATAAAACAATCTTCTAATCTACAACCAGGCACTTAAAAAAAAAGAAATTAAGAATAAATAAATTTAAATTCCGTCAGCTTTAATTAACCTAAACCATAAGTAACATCTTGTGGTGCTATAACTCTAACAATTATCATTCGTTTCATCACCTCAAACAAATGTAACGCAGCTGTTCATACGACGTTCTAATGTAAAGTGTAACGCATATTCTGATTTAATCTTCACGCTATAATAAAACAAGCGCGACAGTTCGTAAAGCTAATTAGGTTAGATTTGGTGCTTTAATTGTTTTGGAATAAATTCAGGGTTAGTACACATAGGTTGTCTTGGCAACAGATTATCTTAATTAAATTTTCACAACGCGCATGTAAATTGTGCAACAATTGTGCGACAGAGAGAGAGAGAGATGTTCTACAAAACTCGATAGTGTTAAATTATAACAGTATGTTTCATTCACAAGAAATGCAGAGATAAATAACATAGCTTTGGCTAATGTAATTTCGTAAAACACACTTATCGAGATTTAAATTAACAAGGGATAATTAATTAACTACCGAGGATTTTCCAATTAAGGAAAAAATCGGTCACGGGGAGTCTCGCAGCTATTCCTCATCACATCGGATTCGCTACGCTTAACCTCCCTACTTCGAACTCGAACGCTCGTCCTCCTCCAAGGGTGTTGAATAAAGGGGATGACGCATTAAGGAACATTTCTGACCCCATGGAAGTTATGAGATAGAGAAATAGGAGCAAACTTACCTCCCTTAGGTTATGTTTGCCTCTAAATTTTAAGACCTGCGCTGTTATAAGGATCATAAGCATGCGCAGTTCGTACCAAGCATGTGCAGTTGACATGCTTGGATGTCTGATGCTGCTTGGGGAGCAGCATGTGACACTGTCAAAGAACCAATATTTATCAGACAGAAAGCATTTGTACGAATAAACAAACAACTGAACATACTGAAGGTTTATTTAAGAAATAAATAAACCATTAATATTTAATCATGACTCTTGAACAGGCTTAAATTATAAATGCTTGGTATATATTCGTGAGGTAAACATGATTTACAAAAAATAGAACATACGCCAATACAAGAAGTTTAGCAAAAGGTTATTACGCCTTAAAAAATTGCCGAACATCTATGGCTCAGAGGCATTGGACATACCGAGCTGTTAACCTATATAATAAACTACCATCACAGCTACAAAATAACGACATTAAAATTAACACTTATAAAAAAAATCTTAAAAAACACATAATGGAACAAATGAATTTAACTCATTAATATACTTAGGAAATTAATTTATAGAGCGGACCTTTTTATTAATTTTAGTTAAAACACATTTATTAAATAATAAACTATAATTAATTTAAATAATTACTAAATTTATTAGGTTTAAAGCATGTAATAAAGTTAAAAGACTAAAATTAGAGAATTGATAAATCTCTAATACAGTACATCTTGCTGATAACAGACCGAGAGATGTGCACGTTATCGTAAACAGCACCAACTAAAATCTTAAATATTTAATTGTTCCTGCTTTTTACTCTCTTTATGGAAGCAAGTCAAGCATAAAATGTTATTGTTTTTATTCGGGAATCCCCGAGTGTAATGATTGTGAAACTTTAATATTCTAAATAGACTTAAAAATAATGTTATATTTTTATTACATTGTTTAAAACCTCTCTAGAATGATCCATCTCAAATTTTTTCTATCACTACTATTTATCTCTATTCTTTTATTCTAAAACTATCTCTATCTATTTAACTATTTACTGTTAACGCCAAATATCTAAATTATATAGTACAATTATTATAATCACTAAAATAAAATAAAATATATATAATAAAAAAAAAAATAAAAATATGTGTGTGTGTGTGTATTGTGTAATATATGTATGTATGTATGTTATGTATATGTGTGTGTGTGTATGTATGTGTATGTATGTATGTAGTATGTATATGTATGTATGTATGTATGTGTGTGTATGTATTGTGTGTGTATGTATATATATGTATGTATGTATGTATGTGTGTGTATGTATGTATGTATGTGTATAATGTATATGTATATATATGTGTATATATATATATATATTATATATTAATATATAAAATATATATATATATATATATTATAATATAATATTATATGTATGATGATGTGTATTGTATATATATGAAACAAAATCAGAACCACTAGGCAATTTATGTTTATAATATTTTTTTTGTCTTAAATTAAGGAATGTTAAATTGTAATTTGCTAAGGACTCCTGTGAGAATAAAATAATTTAAAATATATATTGTCTGCAGTATTAACTTGTGTACTTAAATAAATAATAATTTAAGAAGAAAATGATGTTCAAGACGATTCGGCTTTTATATTTTACCATGTGTTACCCTCGCTTTTTATTAATAATTAATCATTAAATATTGTTAAAATGAGAACTTTTGTTATTATGCCCACAAAAGGTTATGGCCCAGGAGAAAATTGACGCGGTGAGTTTTTTATGTATTAAATTTTGTGCGAAAAAAGTTTCGGGTTAGCCAAAAATGGCTAGTGAGGGGGTGGTTTTGCAAATCCCAAAGTTAAATGGAAAGAACTTTGATGCATGGAAGTATCGGATATATACTATCCTTGAAGGTAAGGGATTACAAGATCATGTTGATTCAGATACAATCCAGTAACCTCTGATCCTGAAGCACTTCCGAATGGAAGAAAAATGATGCCATAGCCAGGGCCACTGTGCTATGCGCTCTTGATGATACACATGTTTCTCTTGTCGTCAACTGTAAATCAACGAAAGAAATATTCAATACCCTGAAAAAGAGGCATGCTGGCGACACAGAGAGAAGGAGACTTGAGGCTAAGAATGATCTAGCTCGACTATCAATGCTCTCAAATGAGTCATGGGAGGCTTATATCGATAGAGCGGAAAAATTATTAGAAAAAAACAAGGGTCTTAGGATGTGACATTGATGATAGAGAATTCATAATCGGATTAATTAGAGGTTTGCCACCAAAATACAACACGGTAGCTAGCCAGTTCGACAATTTTTTAGATGCCACTATTGAGGATGTTAGAAGAAGTTTTAGGTTACATACCGAAAGAGACAAATCGAAAAATGAAACTTCTTCAGAGATAGAGAAGGAGCAATTTAAGGCATCGAAGCCTCACACTATCAAGTGTTTTTCTTGCAATCGCCCGGGCCATATTGCTCGAGATTGCGTCAGTGCTGACTCGAAAAGAGGGAGGTATTACAAAAATAATTACCGAGAAACCGGAGAAATGTTGGCTCGTCTCAAGCAAAAGTAGCTTCAGAGCGGCTTGGACGACAACCGAACATGCTGGTGTGAACAATGTTTGGATTTTCGATAGCGGTGCGACTTCTACCATGACATCGAATAATTCCTTTTAATGAATAAAAGAAAAAATCAGTGAAATAAAGTTAGCTGATGGAAGCACTATTAAGTCAAGCAGTTGGAGATGTTAGAATAGGTGATTTAGAAATAAAAGACGTTCTTCATGTACCAGACTTAAATGGTAATCTTTTATCAGTAAGTAAGCTTATAAAACAAGACTATGTTGTAGTTTTTGACAACGAAGGTTGTAAATTAAAAAACAAAAACGGTGATGTTATTTTAACTGCTAAGTTAGAAAATGGATTTTATGTACTGAATCCAGAGAGCGTTTATAAGGTTAAGTGTGATGCCAATACAGACAATTTGTGGCATAGGCGTTATGGACATCTTAACCATGATTATTTGAACATGTTAACTAATGGAATGGTCTACTGTTTAAACAAAACAGATGTAGTAAAAACAAATAGCTCTCAATGTGAAGTCTGCATCAAATCTAAGTTTACTAGACACCCTTTTCGTCGTGTTATTTATCCTCAATCAAATCAACGTTTAGAATTGATTCATACTGATTTAATCGGGCCGCTTGAAGAAGAGTCGTTGGGAGGGTCAAAATATGTTCTAACAATAGTATGTGATTACTCAAGGAAAATTTTTGTTGAGTTTTTAAACAGCAAGAATGAAAGTTACGAAAAATTGGTAAATTTTATAAATTGGGCCAAAAACATAGGGTCTCCAGTAAAACGCATTCGGAGTGATAATGGCACAGAATATATTAATAAAAGATTGAGCCAATTTCTGAAATATCATGGCATTGAACAACAGCTTACTACCACCTATACTCCACAGCAAAACGGTATTGCTGAGCGTGCCAATAGAACAATTATTGAAGGGGCCAGATCATTATTATGTGACTCAAAATTGCCTAAAAGTTTCTGGGCTGAGGCAGTTGGTACTTCTGTTTACTTAAAAAATAGAAGTCCAACTAAATCTAATAAAATAACCCCTGAGGAAAAATTTACTAACAGAAAACCTAATATAAGCCATTTACGGGTATTTGGTTGTAAATGTTATTTTTGGATACCAAAAATAGAACGAAAAAAATTGGATCCAAGAGGAAAAGTTGGCATATTTGTCGGGTACTCAAAAACTAGGAAAGCTTTAGGATTTTTTCTATTGATAAGGGTGAAATAATAGAATCTAGAGATGTTAAGTTTATTGAAAATGATTGTGGTAAAAATCTTCTTAAAGACTTTGATGGAGAATCCACAGAGACAAACTGGAACATTGCCTTCTATCCTGAAACAGAAAAAAATAATGATAATTCATCTACTAATGACGAGTCATCACATCATGAATCAGATAAAATGAGTCATCGAATCATGAATCTGATGATCAGTCATCAAACCATGAGTCTGATGATGACCAATCATCACACCATGAGTCTGATGATAAGCAAGATAAAAACAATAAACATTTTAATAATGAAACTCAATCAGAAAAGAAAAAGAGATATGATCTAAGAAGTAATAAAAAATCAAATAATTACAAAGAATCATCAGTTGCAGTAGAAGAAAAAACCAAAGGATATTATTTAGATAAAACATACTTACCTGAAGATGAGGTGAACATGGTGACTAGCAGTGACACAAATGAAATTCCGCCAAGCTACAAAGAAGCACTAAAATCAAAAAATTGGTACAGTGCTATGGAAAAAGAGATCAATTCTATTCAGCAACACAAAGCATGGGATTTGGTAAAACCTCCTAAAAATATTAAACCTATTAAATGTCGATGGGTCTTCACTTTAAAGAGAAATAGTGATGGTTCACCCTTATACAAAGCAAGGTTGGTTGCTGTTGGTTGTTCGCAACGCTTTGGTAAAGATTATACCGAAACGTTTGCCCCAGTCATGAAAGATTCTAGCTTTAGATCACTCATATCTCTAGCTAGTATTAATGACTGGGAAATAAGTCACTTTGATATTCAAACAGCATTTCTGTATGGTAAATTAAAAGAAACAATTTACATGGTTCAGCCGCCAGGGTTTGAAAAAAACGGTTTTTGTATGTAAACTCAACCAAGCACTTATGGGCTAAAACAAAGTGGTATGGTTTGGTATGATACATTGAACGAATATTTAATTAAAAATAATTTCATAAGATTAACATCAGACAAATGTCTTTATTCTTTAACTAGGGGTGGCTCAAAAATAATAATTGGGAACCATGTAATGATATAATAGCAATCTATTCTGATACAAATATTAAAAATTTCTTTATTAAATTAATGGAAAAAAGATTTATCATAAGGAAGAAACCCTAGATAGTGTTTTAGGTTTGAAAATAATAAAAATAAAGATTGTATTGAATTAACTCAAAAACACTATGCTCTAGAAGTTTTGAGAAAACACAATATGTTGGAGTGTAATCCTATAAGTACTCCCCTTGATCAATCAAGATCTTGATAATTGTGAAAACTCAGAACTTGTAGATTCTATAAAATATCAAGAGTTATTGGGTTCTCTCATGTATTTAGGAACTAAAACTAGGCCTGATTTAGCCTTCCCTATTAGTTACTTATCCAGGTATATAGCAAAGAACCTAGATTTCATTTTAATGCATTAAAGAGAGTATTACGTTATTTGAAATCAACTATAGATTATAGTTTAATGTAAAAAGGAACTTGTGAGATATCTTGTCATGTTGATGCCAGCTGGAAAGATGGTAGTCTAATCAAAAATCAAATACTGGCTATTTTATAAAATGGGTAAAAATGTGATAAGTTGGTGTTCGAAATTGCAAAATAATGTGTGTCTCTCTTCATGTGATGCTGAAATCACTGCTATGTCGGAAGCAGAAAGAAGGTCTTTATTTGCAAGCCTTTTATGAAGAGTTAATGAATTGCAATATTAAATCAATTAAAATCAACTGTGACATTTATCAGCTGTTCAGTTAGCCAAAAATGGTGTTGCTAATAAAAATCTTTTCATTTAGTTAGACTTATTGCTTTCTTACATCAAAATTATAAAAATAATAACTTTGATGTAAATCATGTCTCAGGACAATGTCAGTATGCTGATTTCTTGACAAAGCCTGTTACTAAGGTCAATTTGATCAAATGCTTAAAATATTTAAATTTTCAAATTTAATATCTTTGCCTGACTGAACATTTCTTAAAATTTATTGATGCTATTTTTTAATTTTTGAAACTTAAAACTTTTGAAGAATAATTTTTGTTAATACTTAAAAAATTTCTATTTTGATACTTTTAATTTTTTTAACGCCTAATAGTGGTGATACATTTTTGGTTAAGAAGTTGAAGTTTGTTTTCTAATTTAAAATTTTGTTTAAAGTCTATAAATTCTTGAGATATAAATTGAGGTATATAATTATAATTGTAAGATATAATTTGAGATATAATTTTAATTTATATAACTTGAGATATAATTTTGTGATTTTAGGGGTATCGACATATTTTTTAGGTCAATTGTTTTGTTTTTAAATTCTTTTAAAAAGGATTTGAGGAATTTTATAAATAATTTTAAATATATATTGTCTGCAGTAATGTTACTTGNCTAACTATATTTATTAATTTGGTATGTGAAGCTTTTTATTAATTGTTTTATAAAAACATACTTCTAAACTACAAACCAGAGGCACTTTAAAAAAAAAGAAATTAGAAATAAAATAATTTAAATTCCGTCCAGCTTAAATTAACACTAAACCAAATAAAGTAAACTATCCTTAGAGGTGACGATTAAAACCTATATAACAAAATTATAATCAACACGTAAAATATCAATCAATCAACCAACAACCCACAAACAAAACCTATACATACAAAAATCAAACAAATGTAACGCAGCTGGTTCTACGACGTCTACATGTAAAGTTGTAACCGCATATTCTGATTTATAATCTCAGCTATATAAAATAAAACAAGCGCGATAACAGTTCGTAAAAGACTAAATTAGTTAGATTTGTCTATTATATATGGTTGGAATAAAATTCATGGTTAGTAACAAAAATAAAGGTTGTAACCTTTGAGGCAACAAGATTATATTAAATTATAATTATTACAACAAACGCGCAATGTAAATTGTGCAACCAATGATCGGACGTAACACGACGCAGAGAAAGAAGAATATGTATTTACTAACAAAAAATTACGATAAGTGTTAAAATTAATAATATACAGAATATGTTTCATATCACAAGAAATAGCAGAGCATATAAAAATTATACAATAGCTTTGGCAATGATCAATCGAATTATAAAAACACACTTATACGAGATTTAAATTAACAAAGGGATAATAATTAACTACCGAGAGAGAGGAATAATGTTTCCACAGAGTTAACGGAAAAAATCGGTCACGACGGGAGCATCTCGCAGCTATCATCACACCACTTCGGAATTACAGCATAAACGCAACACTAACCTCCCTACCATAAACTCCTACACTACACGAACATCCACGAACGCTTCAGTCTCCCCTTCAAGGGTGTTCGCAATAAAGAGACGTATGACGCATCATTATAGGAATACAATTTCCCTGACCCACAGAAACTATTACTGCAGTATATTGACCTAGAGCATAAACAATACGAGCACCCACTTAACTTTCACCTCATCAAGGTATAATAGCTTGCCTTAAACATCAATTATCGAGAACCCCTCGTCGATGTATAAAGAGATACAAATAAAGACATGAGAAGTCTTACGATAAACCAAACGCCCATGTGACAATATTAAACCAAAACCCGCCAATTGAAAAAATACAACTCTTGGATACTCTGACTGCTAGCTTTTGCGCAGAAAGAAGCACATGATGACCACACTGATCAAAAGCAACCACAATATATAAACAAATATCAGACCAGAAAGCATTTGTAGAACAATAATACAAAACACATCACGAACATTACGACGGTTTATTTAAGAAATAAACTATAATACATTAACTACATTTAAAGTCAAACTCTGACAACAGCTAAAATTTATCAAATGACAAATTGCGGATATAAAGTAATTCGGATCGACAGGGTAAACACAATAGATAATTAAAACAATAGAACGAGTGACGAACACCCAAACAAGCAGCCACGAGGTTTAGCAAATCAACGAGATCATTACGCCTTAAAAACCTTGCACGAACAGGTATCATGGCTCAGAGTGCAATTGGACATACCGAGCTGTTAACCTAATAATAAAAACTACCATCACAGCTACAAAATACCACGACATTAAAATTAAACACTTATAAAAAAAATCTTAAAAAAACACATAATGGAAACAAAAAATAGAATTTAACTCATTAATATACTAGAGGTAATTAATTTATAGAGCGGACCTTCTTTTTTAATTTTAGTTAAAAACACATTTATTAAATAATAAACTATAATTAATTTAAAATTACTAAAATTTATTAGGTTTTAAAGCATGTAATAAAGTTTAAAAGACTAAAATTAGAGAATTGATAAATCTCTATAACAGTACATCTTGCTGATAACAGACCGAGAGATGTGCACGTTATCGTAATACAGCACCAACTAAAATCTTAAATATTTAATGTTCCTGCTTTTTACTCTCTTTATGGAAAGCAAGTCAAGCATAAAATGTTATTGTTTTTATTCGGGAATCCCCGAGTGTAATGATGTTGTGAACTTTAATATTCTAAATAGACTTAAAGAATAATGTTATATTTTTATTACATTGTTTAAAAACCTCTCTAGAATGATCCATCTCAAATTTTTCTATCACTACTTATTTATCTCTATTCTTTTATTCTAAAACTATCTCTATCTATTTAACTATTTACTGTTAACGCCAAATATATCTAATTATATAGTACAATTATTTATAATCACTAAAATAAAATAAAAATATATATATATATATAAATAAATAAAAAAATAAAATATGTATATGTGTGTGTGTGTATGTGTGTATATATGTATGTATGTATGTTATGTATGTATGTGTGTGTGTGTGAGTATGTATTGTATGTATGTATGTGTATGTATGTATATGTGTGTATGTGTATGTATGTGTATATGTATGTATGTGTGTGTGTGTGTATGTATATATATGTATGTATGTATGTATGGTGTGTGTATGTAATATGTGTATATTGTATATGTATATATATATATATATATATATATAATATATATATATATAATATATATATATATATATATATATATATATATATATATATATATATGTAGTATGTATGTATGAGTGTGTATGTGTATATATATAACAAAATCAGAACCACTAGGCAATTTATGTTTATAATATCTTTTTTTGTCTTAAATTAAGAATGTTAAATTGTAATTTGGCTAAGGACTCCTGTGAGGAATAAAATAATTTAAAATATATATTGTCTGCAGTATTAACTTGTGTACTTAAATAAATAATAATTTAAGAAGAAAATGATGTTCAAGACGATTCGGCTTTTATATTTTACCATGTGTTACCCTCGCTTTTTATTAATAATTAATCATTAAAATATTGTTAAAATGAGAACTTTTTGTTATTAAATGCCCACAAAAGGTTATGGGCCCAGGAGAAAATTGACGCGGTGAGTTTTTTATGTATTAATTTTGTGCGAAAAAGTATTTTCGGGTTAGCCAGAAAATGGCTAGTGAGGGGGTGGTTTTGCAAATCCCAAAGTTAAATGGAAAGAACTTTGATGCATGGAAGTATCGGATATATACTATCCTTGAAGGTAAGGGATTACAAGATCATGTTGATTCAGATACAATTCCAGTAACCTCTGATCCTGAAGCACTTCCGAAGTGGAAGAAAAATGATGCCATAGCCAGGGCCACTGTGCTATGCGCTCTTGATGATACACATGTTTCTCTTGTCGTCAACTGTAAATCAACGAAAGAAATATTCAATACCCTGAAAAAGAGGCATGCTGGCGACACGGAGAGAAGGAGACTTGAGGCTAAGAATGATCTAGCTCAACTATCAATGCTCTCAAATGAGTCATGGGAGGCTTATATCGATAGAGCAGAACAATTATTAGAAAAAACAAGGGTCTTAGGATGTGACATTGATGATAGAGAATTCATAATCGGATTAATTAGAGGTTTGCCACCAAAATACAACACGGTAGCTAGCCAGTTCGACAATTTTTTAGATGCCACTATTGAGGATGTTAGAAGAAGTTTTAGGTTACATACCGAAAGAGACAAATCGAAAAATGAAACTTCTTTCAGAGATAGAGAAGGAGCATTTAAGGCATCGAAGCCTCACACTATCAAGTGTTTTTCTTGCAATCGCCCGGGCCATATTGCTCGAGATTGCGTCAGTGCTGACTCGAAAAGAGGGAGGTATTACAAAAATAATTACCGAGGAAACCGGAGAAATGTTGGCTCGTCTCAAGCAAAAGTAGCTTCAGAGGCGGCTTGGACGACAACCGAACATGCTGGTGTGAACAATGTTTGGATTTTCGATAGCGGTGTGACTTCTACCATGACATCGAATAATTCCTTTTTAATGAATAAAAGGAAGAAAATCAGTGAAATAAAGTTAGCTGATGGAAGCACTATTAAGTCAGAAGCAGTTGGAGATGTTAGAATAGGTGATTTAGAAATAAAAGACGTTCTTCATGTACCAGACTTAAATGGTAATCTTTTATCAGTAAGTAAGCTTATTAAACAAGACTATGTTGTAGTTTTTGACAACGAAGGTTGTAAATTAAAAAACAAAAACGGTGATGTTATTTTAACTGCTAAGTTAGAAAATGGATTTTATGTACTGAATCCAGAGAGCGTGTATAAGGTTAAATGTGATGCTGATACTGACAATTTGTGGCATAGGCGTTATGGACATCTTAACCATGATTATTTGAACATGTTAACTAATGGAATGGTCTACTGTTTAAACAAAACAGATGTAGAAAAAACAAATAGCTCTCAATGTGAAGTATGCATCAAATCTAAGTTTACTAGACACCCTTTTCGTCGTGTTATTTATCCTCAATCAAATCAACGTTTAGAATTGATTCATACTGATTTAATCGGGCCGCTTGAAGAAGAGTCGTTGGGAGGGTCAAAATATGTTCTAACAATAGTATGTGATTACTCAAGGAAAATTTTTGTTGAGTTTTTAAACAGCAAGAATGAAAGTTACGAAAAATTGGTAAATTTTATAAATTGGGCCAAAAACATAGGGTCTCCAGTAAAACGCATTCGGAGTGATAATGGCACAGAATATATTAATAAAAGATTGAGCCAATTTCTGAAATATCATGGCATTGAACAACAGCTTACTACCACCTATACTCCACAGCAAAACGGTATTGCTGAGCGTGCCAATAGAACAATTATTGAAGGGGCCAGATCATTATTATGTGACTCAAAATTGCCTAAAAGTTTCTGGGCTGAGGCAGTTGGTACTTCTGTTTACTTAAAAAATAGAAGTCCAACTAAATCTAATGATAAAATAACCCCTGAGGAAAAATTTACTAACAGAAAACCTAATATAAGGTATTTACGAGTATTTGGTTGTAAATGTTATTTTTGGATACCAAAAATAGAACGAAAAAAATTGGATCCAAGAGGAAAAGTTGGCATATTTGTCGGGTACTCAAAAACTAGGAAAGCTTTTAGGATTTTTTCTATTGATAAGGGTGAAATAATAGAATCCAGAGATGTTAAGTTTATTGAAAATGATTGTGGTAAAAATCTTCTTAAAGACTTTGATGGAGAATCCACAGAGACAAACTGGAACATTGCCTTCTATCCTGAAACAGAAAAAAATAATGATAATCATCTACTAATGACGAGTCATCACATCATGAATCAGATAATAATGAGTCATCGAATCATGAATCTGATGATCAGTTATCAAACCATGAGTCTGATGATGACCAATCATCACACCATGAGTCTGATGATAAGCAAGATAAAAACAATAAACATTTTAATAATGAAACTCAATCAGAAAAGAAAAAGAGATATGATCTAAGAAGTAATAAAAAATCAAATAATTACAAAGAATCATCAGTTGCAGTAGAAGAAAAAACCAAAGGATATTATTTAGATAAAACATACTTACCTGAAGATGAAGTGAACATGGTGACTAGCAGTGACACAAATGAAATTCCGCCAAGCTACAAAGAAGCACTAAAGTCAAAAAATTGGTACAGTGCTATGGAAAAAGAGATCAATTCTATTCAGCAACACAAAGCATGGGATTTGGTAAAACCTCCTAAAAATATTAAACCTATTAAATGTCGATGGGTCTTCACTTTAAAGAGAAATAGTGATGGTTCGCCCTTATACAAAGCAAGGTTGGTTGCTGTTGGTTGTTCGCAACGCTTTGGTAAAGATTATACCGAAACGTTTGCCCCAGTCATGAAAGATTCTAGCTTTAGATCACTCATATCTCTAGCTAGTATTAATGACTGGGAAATAAGTCACTTTGATATTCAAACAGCATTTCTGTATGGTAAATTAAAAGAAACAATTTACATGGTTCAGCCACCAGGGTTTGAAAAAAATGGTTTTGTATGTAAACTCAACCAAGCACTTTATGGGCTAAAACAAAGTGGTATGGTTTGGTATGATACATTGAACGAATATTTAATTAAAAATAATTTCATAAGATTAACATCAGACAAATGTCTTTATTCTTTAACTAGGGGTGGCTCAAAAATAATAATTGGGAACCATGTAGATGATATAATAGCAATCTATTCTGATACAAATATTAAAAAAAATTCTTTATTAAATTAATGGAAAAAAGATTTATCATAAGGGAAGAAACCCTAGATAGTGTTTTAGGTTTGAAAATAATAAAAAATAAAGATTGTATTGAATTAACTCAAAAACACTATGCTCTAGAAGTTTTGAGAAAACACAATATGTTGGAGTGTAATCCTATAAGTACTCCCCTTGATGTCAATCAAGATCTTGATAATTGTGAAAACTCAGAACATGTAGATTCTATAAAATATCAAGAGTTATTGGGTTCTCTCATGTATTTAGGAACTAAAACTAGGCCTGATTTAGCCTTCCCTATTAGTTACCTATCCCGGTATAGCAAAGAACCTAGATTAATTCATTTTAATGCATTAAAGAGAGTATTACGTTATTTGAAATCAACTATAGATTATAGTTTAATGTATTATAAAGGAACTTGTGAGATATCTTGTCATGTAGATGCCAGCTGGAAAGATGGTAGATCTAATCAAAAATCAAATATTGGCTATTTTTATAAAATGGGTAAAAATGTGATAAGTTGGTGTTCGAAATTGCAAAATAATGTATGTCTCTCTTCATGTGATGCTGAAATCACTGCTATGTTGGAAGCAGTAAAAGAAGGTCTTTATTTGCAAGCCTTTTATGAAGAGTTAATGAATTGCAATATTAAATCAATTAAAATCAACTGTGACAATTTATCAGCTGTTCAGTTAGCCAAAAATGGTGTTGCTAATAAAAAATCTTTTCATTTAGTTAGACTTATTGCTTTCTTACATCAAAATTATAAAAATAATAACTTTGATGTAAATCATGTCTCAGGACAATGTCAGTATGCTGATTTCTTGACAAAGCCTGTTACTAAGGTCAATTTGATCAAATGCTTAAAATATTTAAATTTTCAAATTTAATATCTTTGCCTGACTGAACATTTCTTAAAATTTATTGATGCTATTTTTTTAATTTTTGAAACTTTAAAACTTTTGAAGAATAAATTTTTGTTAAATACTTAAAAAATTCTATTTTGATACTTTTAAATTTTTTTTTAACGCCTAATAGTGGTGATACATTTTTTGGTTTAAGAAGTTGAAGTTTGTTTTCTAATTTAAAATTTTTGTTTAAAGTCTATAAATTCTTAAAGATAAACTTGAGATATAATTTGAGGTATATAATTATAATTTGTAAGATATAATTTGAGATATAATTTTAATTATATAACTTGAGATATAATTTTTGTGATTTTTAGGGGTATCGACATATTTTTAGGTCAATTTTGTTTTTGTTTTTTAAATTCTTTTAGAGGGGGATTTGTGAGGAATAAAATAATTTAAAATATATATTGTCTGCAGTATTAACTTGTGTACTTAAATAAATAATAATTTAAGAAGAAAATGATGTTCAAGACGATTCGGCTTTTATATTTTACTATGTGTTACCCTCGCTTTTTATTAATAATTAATCATTAAAATATTGTTAAAATGAGAACTTTTTGTTATTAATGCCCACAACTCCCTCTCTGCAGCACAAGGCGTAAGCCTTTTAGCAGAGAGGTACCTTAATATTAGAATATAATTATTTGTTGTTTGTGATTTTATTTAATAAAGTATTTAAAAAAAAAAAAAAAAAAAAAGTTGGTTTTGACGTGTGTTTCGTGTTGCATTCATCTCTATGTTTTGATTTTCGATGGGGTCACTTTGTTGAATGGCAATTCGACTTAGTGCGTCATCCCCTTTATTCAACATCCTTGTCCTCCTCAGATAGTAAATATGTTCGTTTAATTCCCAGCGGTCACTCATCTTGACACTGACCACGCTCGAAGCTGCTTAACTTTTATGATCCAAGACAAATCATGGAAGTGTTTGTTGTATTGAAATTCGGTGTACTTATAAATTACGCAAAGGAGTCGCCCGTGGTGTAGAGGTTACGGTACGCGGCCAATACACTGAATGAATGCACTTTAAACTTCCAAGTTTATTTATTTAGAAGTTTAAAGCTAGTTATTTAACCCGTGCTGGGTTCAATCCTCTGGGATTTTTATGAGAGGGATACAAATTCTGCGTACCACGTCCTTCAGAAGGAACATAAAGCCGGTGGTCTCGAGCCTGTGCATTATCAGGTACTGATTAAAGATCCCTTACTCGAAATGAAACTGGGTATAGGCAAAATTTAGGACCCTCATAGTAGATTCATTATAATACTATAGAGTGTCTGCCTTGTAGTTTAAAATGTATGGAGGTTTGGTTTAACAGCGAGGGCACGTGTTGTTCCTAGTTTTCACTAGACTATATGAGTCAGTGAAAATGTGTATGATTGCTTGTAAAAAGCATGAGAGGAACCATAGAAATTCACGGCTCTTCTGTCTAGATTAGATGAAATATACCTACACTTGAAATTAAAAGGAGTAGAACACTATCTTAGGGAGCTGGTAAAAAGGGCCCAACAACGTGGCCTACTTGCCTGGTAGTTACTACCACCCCCATATTACTACTACTACTACTGGATCTCTTGGTCTCCATCCTATCTGATATATAGAACCCGGTTGACCTCTAGTTGACGCGACCACTTCTAATATGTTATTATGTTTGTTATGTTACAGGTTAGTGTACCAGATTAGACCTACAGACTGTAAGTAAATTAAGACAGGTCAGAACGGCCCTTGGATCGCCACGAAGTCCTTTGGTTTATCGGGCTTTGCTCGATACTCAGCCAACCACAGAACTGTGTTTGCTATCCAAGGTTTCGTTAGGTAAATATGTATGATTGTTTGAAAAAAGCATGAGAGGAACCATAGAAATTCACGGCTCTTCTGTCTAGATTAGATAAAATATACCTACACTTGAAATTAAAAGGACTAGAACACTATCTTAGGGAGCTGGCAAAAAGGGCCCAACAACGTGGCCTACTTGCCTGGTAGTTACTACCACTCCCCCTATATTACTACTACTATTTATTACGCACAGGTATACACTTGTACCAAATTTCAACTTAATTGGAGAGTTTTCTGATTTTTTTTACAATTTTTTAAAAAACGTATACAAGTGATGTCAAAAAATTTAACTACTGCTAATAAAAAGATGACACTTGGCACACATATTGGTAGCTGCAAGCATGCCAATTCTCAAGTTGATTGCAAAATGTTTTCGTGTTTTATGTTTTTTCATAGTTTTTGCTGAGTAATTTTTGCGGTTTAATGACGTCATAAAAAATATTTTTCGGATACCACAACCACACCTATAGACTGATTTTTGTCCAAAGTTTCAAAATTTAGGCATACAATAAATCAATTTTTTTCGTCTTCCCGCACATTGTTGGTGTTTTGATTAGTATTATTAATGTTTCACTATATAAGTTACTGTAATTTTGTACTGATTAGTTGATTATATTTATAGCGATAGTGGTCAGGTTACTTTTTCCATGTCTCAAAATTTAACCTCTAGTAATAATATCCCTATGCTATATAAGGAAAATGTAAAATACTAAGCCATACATTACATTTAGATACATGAGATAATATGTAAATTTTTACGTAATATTAATTTAAAATATGCAATGAACTCGATGTCTAAATAAATATATACATATATTTGCAAGCATCAATAGAACCAGATACAATTATTACTGTTCCTTATTTATACAGTACTTATACAGAATAGAATTGTGTTTCCAGAAACCAGCATTTTACCTAAATTATCTATTTAGGCGTTTTTGACCTCCTGAGTATTTTTAACCAAGCTGTCTGTTTTTATGTTTGTGTGTCCGTGTTAACATCATGACTTCCAACGTGTATTTGCCAGAGAGTTCAAACAAGACACAAAAATCAATCTCTTGGGTCGTTATTAACCGTAATTTTTGGCAACGTCATTAACCGGCAATAATGACTCAGAAATTGGATTAAACATAGCAATAATGTCGAAAATTCATAAAAACTGAAACATTTTATGAGGGTGTCATGTTACGGCAGGAAAATGTTACACGGAACTTATCGAAATGTTTATCGGCATGAAATTTTATACATAGATACACACATGTACGATTAACACGTGTCAGAAAATACAAATTTATTACTAGCATTAGTTCAGGATTTATTGGTTGACATATATTGATAAAAATTTTTTTTTGCCTATAAGGCGCGTCGAATATCCACGGCCTTATAGAACGTTGGATCACCAACAAACTATTTTTATAACTTTTTTTTCAAAATTTTCAGTAATTAGCCGGATTTGTGATAAATAAAGCCTATTTCCGTAATCTGCACGCTCTTTTGGTTAATCTCAAAGAGTATTTACATTCACTCAACGATTTATTTTTAATCTAACTTGGTACATACATAACTACTGTTAGACGTCAATGTTAACAAATATATGACACGTCAAAATATAACACAAAATATTGACGTCTAACAGTAGTTATGTATGTACCAAGTTAGATTAAAAATAAATCGTTGAGTGAATGTAAATACTCTTTGAGATTAACCAAAAGAGCGTGCAGATTACGGAAATAGGCTTCATTTATCACAAATCCGGCTAATTACTGAACATTTTGAAAAAAAAGTTATAAAAATAGTTTGTTGGTGATCCAACGTTCTAGAAGGCCGTGGATATTCGACCGCGCCTTATTGAAAATTCGCTTATATCATGACAGTGTGCCACTTAAAAGAACTAGTAATATGACATACTGATAAAGGACAACAACCATGAGGTCGCGATGCGGCTCCAAGCATGAGGCCGCGATGCGGCTCCAAGCATAAGGCCGCGATGCGGCCAATAAGCCTCTTGTTTGTTCATAAGATTTAAGATAGGAACTTCTAGTTTAATAATTAAACAACTTAGTAAGAGTGACTATGAGCAGCAACCTATATATCTAGTGACGTTGGACAAGGATGTAATTAACTCCCCAGCTATTAAATCATTATATTAACGAGACATATCCTCCTAAAGATCTTATCTCCGTAAAACTAAACATCACAACTAATCTAATCCATAATTAATCTTAATTTAAACATAAAGTCAACTTTATAGAGAAACAAATACTCGATTGGTATGTTTTATACCTTATGCAACTTATTTAAGAAACATAACAATATGGTTCGATTATTTAAAACCATATGCTAGGCACTTGAAGAACATGGTTGGTTTCAAATCTTATGTACGTTATTTAGGAATTTCAAATCTTATGACGTTATTTATATGATTGGTTTATTTCAAATCTCAAGTTATTTAGGAAAAACAACAATATGATTGGTTTATTTCAAATCTTATGCACGTTATTTAGGAAAAACAACAATATGATTGGTTTATTTCAAATCTTTATTATGATTGGTAGGAAAACAACAATATGATTGGTTTATTTCAAATCTTATGCACGTTATTTAGGAAAACAACAATGATTGGTTTATTCAAATATGACGTTGGAAAAACAAAATAATTGGTTTATTTCAAATCTTATCACGTTATTTAGGAAAAACAACAATATGGTTTATTTCAAATCTTATGCACGTTATTTAGGAAAAACAACAATATGATTGGTTTATTTCAAATCTTATGCACGTTATTTAGGAAAAACAACAATATGATTGGTTTATTTCAAATCTTATGCACGTTATTTAGGAAAACAACATATGATTGGTTTATTTCAATCTTTTGCACGTTATTTAGGAAAAACAACAATATGATTGGTTTATTTCAAATCTATGCACGTTATTTAGGAAAAACACATATGATTGGTTATTTCAAATCTTATGCACGTTATTTAGGAAAAACAACAATATGATTGGTTTAAATTTCAAATCTTATGCACGTTATTTAGGAAAAACACAATATGATTGGTTTTTTCAAATCTTATGCACGTTATTTAGGAAAAACAACATATGATTGGTTTATTTCAAATCTTATGCACGTTATTTAGGAAAAACAACAATTGATTGGTTTATTTCAAATCACAACAATGATTGGTTATTTCAAATCTTTATGCACGTTATTTAGGAAAAACAACAATATGATTGGTTTATTTCAAATCTTATGCACGTTATTTAGGAAAAACAACAATATGATTGGTTTATTTCAAATCTTATGCACGTTATTTAGGAAAAACAACAATATGATTGGTTTATTTCAAATCTTATGCACGTTATTTAGGAAAAACAACAATATGATTGGTTTATTTCAAACTTATGCACGTTATTAGGAAAAAACAACAATATGATTGGTTTATTTCAAATCTTATGCACGTTATTTAGGAAAAACAACAAAATGATTGGTTTATTTCAAATCTTATGCACGTTATTTAGGAAAAAACAACAATATGATTGTTTATTTCAAATCTTATGCACGTTATTTATGATTGGTTTATTCAAATCTTATGCACGTTATTTAGGAAAAACAATATGATTGGTTTATTTCAAATCTTATGCACGTTATTTAGGAAAAACAACAATATGATTGGTTATTTCAAATCTTATGCACGTTATTTAGGAAAACAACATATGATTGGTTATTTCAAAATCTTATGCACGTTATTTAGGAAAAACAACAATATGATTGGTTTATTTCAAATCTTATGCACGTTATTTAGATTGAAATATGTTATTTAGAAAACAACAATATGATTGGTTTATTTCAAATCTTATGCACGTTATTTAGGAAAAACAACAATATGATTGGTTTATTTCAAATCTTATGCACGTTATTTAGGAAAAACAACAATATGATTGGTTTTTTCAAATCTTATGCACGTTATGGAAAAAACAACAATATGATTGGTTTATTTCAAATCTTATGCACGGGAAAAACAACAATATGATTGGTTTATTTCAAATCTTATGCACGTTTTTTAGGAAACACAACAATATGATTGGTTTTTTTTTAAACACAGTGAGTACAAAATTACATCACTAGTTTCTCACCAGTGTCTCATTAATGTAAGTAAACAGTTTTATCTAACGTAAACAAATTACCTGGAAATCGAAATCTTTAAATTGCGTCACAGTGTCTACGTCCGCTTTAGCCTTCAATATGGAGGAACATGATCCGATCGAAGAAGTCTCGTCGATCTTATAGTCTTCATCAGGAACTGATCCCTGCTGCGTCATTCCAACCACTGATTCCGATCTCGGTTGAAGATCTTGCGTGATCTGTGCAGGCATAGATAGGTCCGAGCGGTAGAGGTACGTAAGAACACAGCAGAGGAGCAGGGTCAGACCCAACGCCGCCCACCGCCGCCGCCATAATCGCATCATCTGACGCAACGCTCTTGGAAATTGGGACACGATTCTCAGCCGACTTCCATGATTATTTTATTTGCTAATTCTGAAAACAGAATAAAAACAAACAGATATTAAATAAAAAACTATAAGGCCTGAAGCGTAGATAATAATAATTTGATTGAAAAAGAAACAGCACAGACAATGGCAAGATTTCATCCGACACCACAGACACGACGATTGGCATCAAACTGTCTTGTCATACATACTATATAATACCACCAATGTTTATGACAATGCCATACCAAGGACGATTAAGATGTTTGCTAAATTAAATTTAGTGGGCTGCACAGCAGATCTGTTCGCCTCTATTAGGCCTGATATTATGAAATACTGGTTAAATATGAACCGACCGACCGATGCTACATCTAGTATGTATAACACATCGACGCTTGCCCAGCATGCCATGGGTACCTTCCCACCTACACACACAACATATACTTGCGCACAGGTATTGATATGGGTGCCACATGCCATGGCGGCACACGTACAAGCCATGAATTGACGTCACTACATGTTTCTTAAGTTAATAATCAAAGTAAAAAACCTTTACAGAGTATTTGAATGCTACATATCTTTAACTAAATATGTAGTAATGGCAAACATGACATTCCATACAAATTGAACTAATGCAGACAATATGTCAAAACTTAGTATATAATATGCCAAATCTCAAACCCATCCAAACGTTTTTTTATGAATTTTTTCGTTAGTATGAGTATGACAGGCAAGCCAAAAGACTTTATTTGGTATCAATTGAATGGATACCAAATATGGCATCCAGGCCCGTAAGATATCCAGGCCCACCAAACGTGACAAGTAGGCCACGTTTTTCGGCCCTTTTTGCTAGCTCCCTAAGATAGTGTTCTCTTCTTTTTAATTTCAAGTATAAGTATATTTCATCCAATCTAGACAGAAGAGCCGTGAATTTCTATGGTCCCTCTCACGCTTTTTTCAAGCAATCATACACATTTTCACTGACTCATATAGTCTAGTGAAAACTAGGAACAACACGTGCCCTCGCTGTTAAACCAAACCTCCATACATTTTAAACTACAAGGCAGACACACTATAGTATCATAATGAATCTACTATGAGGGTCCTAATTTTTTTTTTACCCAGTTTCATTTTGGGTAAGGGATGTTTAACGAGTACCTGACAACGGACAGGCTCGACAACACTGGCTTTACGTCCCTTCTGAAGGACGCGGAACACAGAATTTTTATCCCTCTCATAAAAATCCCAGAGGCCCGTGCTGGGATTGAACCCTTGACTAAATAAACTGAGAAGTTTAAAGTCCATTCATTCTGTGTATTGGCCGCGTACCTTAACCACTAAAATCCGTTAAGTATAATTTATAAAGCTATCATTTATATATCTGGTATCCTGTTAGAGTCAGGCACCATTACAAAGAGGTAAAGTCTTTGTTTTATTTCTAGGCTTAAAATCCAACCCACTCAATACCTTCCTGGAGATGCACATCTCCCCTCCCACTATCCTCACCCAGTTAAGCTATATTCAGGTAAACCTTTACTAATCCCCTTGATGCAACAATCCATAACCTAGAACCAAGGAATCTTTTAAAATAAATCTAAACTCTTTCAATAAAATTAGACAAAAGAATAAAAAAGATAAGAAAGAAAAAGAAGCTAATCTAATTATCTGCACGGTATTCTATACTAATAATCCCGGAGAGAAAAGTGACCGGAATTGAATTAAGGAAATACTTCCGCTCTCAGTCGACACAAAGGAAAAACCCTTTTAAGGGCAGTAAAAACTCTTTTTGACCCGAAAGAGACTCTATTGAAACGAAATGTTTTTACCTAGAGCAGTAAAAAAAATTCTCTTTGTACTTTTCGCCTCGTGTCAATTGATCGGAAACACTCCTTCGCAATTGGTAGGAAGACCGATCATAGTTCATTATTGAAGTGGGAATTTAATGGAATAGGACAAGGTATAAATATGTATCATTATTTGTCTGTAGTGAGTCAAAATCTGCCCCCGTGGTCGTGATTGTGCAGGTACTCGATTTCGGCACCGGAGCTATGCTCTAAGATTATATGAATAGTATTTGTATCAAAGAGATTTCGCTAAATTTAATTAATTCTCAAAGGATAGTGGATGGTTATAACCATAATCCTGGAGATGGTTTCTGCAGGATAATACCCTGATGGGACGAAAGGCCCAAAAACTACCAATTAATAATTTTTATTTTAGTGAGTCAAAAGCAACAAAATATGTAGACAAATAATGTTAAGGTTAAATTTCGTGTCGTTTTGATACTGGTATACAAACATACTGGTATACATACATCATACATACTGGTATACATACGTCCAGCTGTTAACCTGAATCTTATTAGATCAGAAGCCCTCCTACCAATCATATTCCATTATTTGTTAGTTACGAACAAAAAACAAGCAATAAAAGTCCATTTTAGCGAATTTTCATTATGAAAATGACGCTTATTTATGTATATAAACAACTTTTAATTAAACTTCCTTAACCTATTTATAATTAATCATAATCTATCATTCGATCGTTACAAGCAAAAACCAACCGATAGAAATACTGTAAAATTACTAAATTGACACAACGAAGTTTGTGTCAATCTGAGTCAAGGTGTTAATCTTTTAAGGGGGCCCCGTGACATAATGATGTTCGACAGACTATATTAATCTCTACTGAGGCATGAACCCATTTATTAATAAGTTTACTTTTTTTACTTTATCTTTTTGGGGGCCCCTAACCGTATGGGCCCCTCGCATTACGGTCCCATTTACGCCACTGCGTGTGACGTCATTGCAGGAATCGATATAGGCGGTCAACATTGAAAATTTACTATTTATTCCTGCAGTGACGTCAATTCCGGACTATATCCTAACATGTCAAAAAAATTAGATTTCATTCATAAAAACCCTCCAATTGAATCACTTTATGAATTCTATCAGTTTGAGCGTCTTTCACAGAATTCATGGCCTAAATCTGTCAAAAGCATGACGTAAAAACTAAATAAAAATAAAGCCCCTTAACAGGGGGAAAGAAGCCCACTAGTTCGACAAACAAACCTCAGTTACTCCCTAACAATTCTATCGTAAGAAAATTTCACAAAAAAATAAACTCTACGGCTTCAGTGCTTTCTTTTATAACTTTACAATAATGTAGGGTAGTGATAGTCAAACTTCGGCGTCCCGCAATACCTCATTAGAGTATAATCGGCGGCCTCCCATCCGAGTGTCACGATCTTAGAATAATACTATATATAGAAGGAGCACTACTGCTAACACGAAAGCCGATTCACTGGTGCAACTAAGTAATGCTGCCACCATAACAATATACAATCTTCTAAAAAAAAGTTGGCATTACTTCCGGTTGCTGAAGTATTATGTTCTATTATTAATTAATGATTGATTATTCATAAAATACTAATATAAATATCGGTGCATTACAATATTTAAAGCATTTTAAATTGTAGTTTAACGTATTTATTAAAATTATATATGATAAGTAGTCCTCGTCAACTAAATGTAGATTCTTGTATTCCGCCACCCTTTTGCCATCTAAGACCAGTTTTATTAAATACTCTGCAGGTGTTTTAAGTTATTAAATTTGTTCTTTACGATCTCTCTTCATTAATAGATATTTTATGACAAATATTTAAAATAATGTTTTGTTGTCAGGTTGGCAGCATTACTTAGTTGCACCAGTCAACCGGCTTTCGTGTTATCAGTGGAATTACATTGTGTTTACGGCCCTGTGCTCCTTCTATATATAGTATTATTCTAAGGTCACGATGATCAGCGGCCTTCAATATGAGAGAAACAGAGTTTGGTAAACTCCCCTTTTTGAGCCAACACATTTGGGCAGACCCTAATCATTTTGGGTCGCAACCCGAATGATTCCAAAACATAGTTTTGGAACAGCGAGGATATATCAAAGGTAGCGGATTTTTTAGAAACAATGAAATCGATGCATTATCAACTGTATTGGTCTCAATAATTAGTATAAGTTATGTGTTTGGGCGCTTAAGAGACAACACATTTAAGAGACAACACACAGTTATGTGTTTGCTTCTCTTAAGCGCCCAAACACATAACTTAATAAAATCGATGTCTTTTTAACTAACGGAGTCCAAGTAAGATCGATTCACCTACGATCTCACACTTCGATAAGAAATGACTGAGGTCGTCTTGGAAGCAAATTCCGATGTAGATAAGTGTAGGTGCAAGGTTGCTTTCTGTCGTGGCGTAAGATGAAGTACGGCAACGGTTAATAGGTTTTAAAAAGACATAATTTGCCACAACCGGTATTGACTATTGGCAATAAATTGATTCATAACACGTAAATAAATGTTCCTTACGCAAGAAATTGATCTTTGCAGGCAGGCTATCTTTGCAAAGGCTTGTGGCTATCTTTGCTTATAAGGCTTACGCTATCTTTGCAGGCTAAAAGTAGAGCGTATACTAACTAAAGAAACATCTTCGACTTACAATTATTTAGAAAACAAAATGTTTTAACTATAACACGCAGCCGAGAGATATATAATAATTGATTTATGAGACGTAACCGAGGGAATCATACGGTTTAAAACCGAGGCAAAGACGAGTGATTTATAATACAGGTTCACAAGGCTTACCTGACGAAATCTTATGGTTTAATTCTGAAGCATAGCCGAGGGAGTTAAATATAGCCAGGATATGCTGGCTGTTACTCTATACGATTCTTTTCTCTGTGTTTAAGATGGGGATATAGAAAGTATAACTTCCTTGCTGTATTTTATAAGAAGGAAAACTCAACTTCCTCGCTGAGGAAGATTATTATTTAATAAAAACAAGGAAAAAACTGCGAATGGTAAATGATGTCGCGTGATGAAGCTGACCTCTAATTTAGAAGAAAATGCGACAGCAACTAAAAGAATCCATTGGTTATGGATTGTCACGCCCTCAGCTGATACAATAACGACAGAAAGGGCACCAGGCAATGGGGCTCAATATTCCAATACATACTCGCGTCACAAATTGTAAATGACCTCTACCCCCTCCATAACTCCCTTCTTCCTTCGGAGGGGAAAACGGTGAAAGTAAAAAAAAATGCAATAACTAAGTTTTCCATCTACTCTTTAGAACCAACAGATCTTAAAGGTAAAAAAATAAATTTATATATTCGTTTTTTGTTTAAACTTTTTTTTATTTAATATTGCAACTAAATAAAACATATGTTATTAGCAATAATGGTAACAGTGATAAGATAAGGCTTTGATATAACTGTTGCAAGAAGCAACACAGTGGTAGTACTTGCTGGCATGAGCTTACCCTATATAATGACTACAGTAATAAATAGAAAAAAAGTCAACACAATATAATTGTGCGAGAGACACCCAGTAAATGTAACACGCAAAAATGCAATGCTACATCTGGCAACTGTTCCATCATTCGACATTCGTCATCATTGATGGCTCGACATAATGTCATGTCCCACTCTGTTTCGTTACGTCTAACTCATCAGGGCGCCGACAGAGCCTGAAATTATGTCGAGCCATCAATGATGACTAATGTCGAATGATGGAACAGTTCCCAGATGTTGCATTGCTTTTTGCTTGTTACATTTCCTAGGTGTCTCTCGCACAATTATATTGTGTCAACTATTCATGTTTTGCAAAACTCGGTAGTATCAAATGATATAAAAATCTTGATAGGAAATTTAAACACAACAGCTTAAAGTTCTATAATAACAACAAAAACTAATTATTTAGCTCTATACATTGTAGCATCTTCAGGCATCAACAGAGAAATTTTTTTTAACAAAATCAAAAGCTGACTAGAATAATTACACAGACAAACAAAAACTTAAAAACTAATATCACAGTCAATTTAAAACTAATTAACACAGTCAAATAACAATTAAAATAAATAAGTTAATAAAAACCGAAGTGAGATAAACAAAAATTGATAAGAGATAAAATAGTAATAATAAATATGTAATTAGATATTAAAATAGTAAGATAAATGAAATCAAGGAAAATATGTAAATAGAATAAATAAAAATATAAATAGAATATTTTTTTTTTTCTTATTTTTTTTTTTTATTTTTTTTTACGCTTTAACCCGTAGGGTCATTTAGCGTTTTCCCCTCACTCAACTAATTAACCCCTGAATTTTTACACATCCAATCATCTAGGAAGCACCCTCTCCGTACATGGTAGCACATGTAACCGGTTCACAGTCATAAATTATTTTAAGAATTAATATTAAATAAGATGGATAAAAAAGTGATAGAAATAATAGTGAATAAAGATAGTTGGAGTGCAAGCGTTATTAATTTAGATGGTCTTGCGGCCACTGCCTCTTCAGTCTGGAGATTGTGTTACCAGGGATTTGAAGGGAAGATAAGGACTGAACTAAAGGATTAGGATAGGATTGAACAGTACTGTGGAAGGTACGGTATCGGGATGCAGCTAAATCACGGACAAAGAGAATTCGGAAGTCGTTGTCAAGGGTATGATTGGAAACATAATATGGAGTATTTAACGATTTTTCTGATGAAAATTCGTTAAAAACGTATTGTTTACAGAGAGACAAGTGAGCAGCTCTCAGAGAAAAGACTGATAGCTATATTGGGGAAACAGGAAACAGATTTATTTTCCAACAAAAGTAAAGCATAATATTCTAAACACGAGCGAAGCGAGTCCGAATATCCGAGTGAGGAAAAATTACACGGCACACCGTACCGATTTTTCCATTCGGGTTTTCATCCTTTTTTAAAGAACGTCTCTAAGTACGTAACATTAACATATTTCCTATGAAATTTGCAATTATTTATCATTGAACATCCACGTTTCAGTGCAAACATATTACAAAACTAGAACTGTCTTAACAGACCGCTCAAACCACATTAAAAAACTAACTAGTAGGTAAAGATTTTATTTATTTAATTTCCAAGTTTTCTTTTCTTGGCTAAATCCCAGCTCCACGCCCCCCCCCCCGGAGCTGCTTCCCTCACTTGGCTACAGAATGCTTCACAAATAACACATAATTGATTTCTTAAATGGTCCAATTTAATGTTGAGGAAGTTTAATTACCGGCATTAAAACTTTTGGGTTCAAATCTTACTCAGGCCAGATATATTTTGCGCTAAAGTTGTATGTTCCAGGAGCCTGAACTGAAAAAATTCTGGCGCGGTGGTCCGCATGTCATTTAATTCAATATTAAACAAGTCATTTAATAAAAATTGAAGTAATGAGATGAAACTTAGTACATATTTTAGTCTTATACATAGTCAAATGTGTGCCAAATCTCAATCCAATTTCATCATCGCAAGTTTTTAACTCTCTAGCATAAATACAAAGATGATAATACACACACATACGCATGCAGAGAGAAAACCATAAAAACCCCAACCAGGAGAGCTTTAAAATACCTAAAACGGATAATTCCGGTCACATCCCGGTTTCGGACTTTTTCGCGAAAATACTTTTCCTATATCCCTAAAGAATAAATTAAGAAAAGTAAAAATAAGTAATCGGGAAAAAAGCTCGACTCCGACAGCCGAGTTTAACTGAATTAGACACATCGGACATAGTATAGTATTGGACACTTTGTATAAAAATATACAAAAAAAGTTAATAAAAAATAAAATCTCCCAAAATTTAAACTTTTGTAAAAATAATGAACCTCCCCCCCTCCTCTTATAAACAAACTGGGCCAAATGGTGAATGTCATTTATAAATCATATCCTTATCTTTCGGAAAGTAAAACAAATTTTATAAAATATCACCATAAGGTGGTGATAATATCAATTTGCAAGTGATTTACATTTTGACGTAAACCCGTGCCCAGAGACACGCTTCCTTCATTTACAAACCCCTAATTCGACAAGAAAGTTTTTCCAAACATATCGCTTTTCCAGAGTTGAGTAATCTACGAGTGTTTTGAAAATTTTCGAAAACGGCAAAAGCGTGTTTGATTCGACTAAAAACCTTTTTAACTTTGTTCATTAAAAAATCAGCAGAATTTTCTCTTTGGAAAATTTCCTATGAAGGTTGGAAAAGGGGGATTATTGGACAATTTTTTTAAAATCAAATTAATTTTTCCTGCACTTTCATGATAACGTAAAGAGAATACGTAATGAAAAATATTCGTATATTCTTCAATAGAAATGATATAGGATAAACGTAGGTTTTTTTTAAAAAAATCTAAATTTATTGAAATTGATCGCTTTTTTATTAATTATTATTTTATCACTAGCTTTTAGCTTAATAGTAAAAAAAATGTAAGCAAACCATGTGGAGCAAGTGAAACACATACTTATAAACATATCAAAACTTAGACATTAATAAAAAAAATCGCGCACGGGGTACTTGCCAACTATTCCTTTATCACTCTGAATTTACTACGCTAATTCTCTCTACTTCAGAATAGCTTCGCTCGTCCTCAGATAGAAAATACTTCATATAATTGTGCGAGAGACACCTAGGAAATGTAACTAGCAAAATTCAATGCTGCATCTGGCAACTGTTCCAACATTTCCTTGGTGTCTCTCGCACAATTATATTGAGTCAACTATTCATGTTTTGCTAAACTCGGTAGTATCAAATAATATATGATTTGCTTGCCATGCATGACCGCTCGTCTCTGGTAAGTACTTCTCATTATATTCTTCGGAATTAATTGAAGGTCAGAGTGAGTTCAGGCTCTGTCGGTGCCCTGATGAGTTAGACGTAACGAAACAGAGTGGGACATGACATTATGTCGAGCCATCAATGATGACGAATGTCGAATGATGGAACAGTTCTCAGATGTAGCATTGCATTTTGCTTGTTACATTTCCGAGGTGTCTCTCGCACAATTATATTGTGTTGACTTTTTTCTATTTATTGTGTCAACTATTCATTTTTTCCAAAACTCGGTAGTATCAAATGATAGAAAATACATCCTTTAATTCCAAGCAATCATCCATCCAGGCACTGACCAAGCTCGATGCTGTTTAACTTTTATGAACCCTTAAACATTATTTATTGCGTAATGGTATTGATCATACGGGCCTTAGTGTACTTATTTATTGCGTAATGGTATAAAGAAACCCTTATACTAAATTTCAACTCAATTACATTATTTTTCCATTATTTACAATTTTAAAAAAAATTGAATACAAGTCATTTGATAAACACTAAAATAATGCTGAAAATAAGATGAAACTTGGCGCATATGTCAGTCCTATACATGCGTGCTAAATCTCAAAATTATCGCAACATTTTTCCGCGTATTATGATTTTTAAAATTTTTGCTGAGTTTTTTTGTGGGTTAATGACGTCATAAAAAAAATCTGAGTAGCACGACTTTTGTACAAAGTTTCAACAATCTAGCATAATTAAAGTGGGAGCTAGGAAGATAACAGAGACACCACACACACTCTCACACATACAGACAGACAACTTAGAGAAAACCACTTTAGGAGGCCTTAAAAACGCCTGAAATGGATAATTCCGATGACATCTCTCTTACAATATTCTGAAACGTGTAAGCCCTATTTTAAGAAATTCTCTCTTATGACTCTACCATCTTTTGTTATTTATAACTTGCTTTTATCTATTCACTCGGAAAGTAACCACCATAGAAATATTGATAATCATAACTATAATACTAGATATAACCATATGCTAATAGTACCTCACTGTAGACTTCATAAAACTTTTAATTCGCCTAAAATAGTTGCCATTAAAATGTATAATTGCTTGAAGCCTAAAACTCAAAACTTAGAGTTAACAGCATTCGCTAAGCAAATAAAAACATATTTGATTACGGAAGCTTTTTATTCTATAAACGATTTTATAAATAATTGTTCTTTGTAATTAAGTTAAGATTTTGACTCAGAGACACAATTGTAATTTTATGTATTTGTATCAACTATTAGAAAATAAATAAATAAATAAATCTCGATTTTGGATTTTTTTGCAAACACAATACTATATACCTACGGTATAAATGAGGAATAGTAAAAATATATTTTTATGTTATTACTATTGTAATGCTTTCTCTCGTTTTGTAGAGATAAGGATGTAATATAAATAAAGAAATATCTAACTTTTCTTTTAAATCTGTTGCTAAATTAATTCAAACAAAATTACAATAAAGTCCTAGAAAGCGAATAACTGATTTAAGATTTTCAATTTCCTGGTTAAAATTACCAGGAAATCATTTACCTAATGGTAAACCTTCAGCAAGGAAGGGGCACAGTGAGGCTCTCTCCCACAGGGCAGCAAACCCTCGTAATTAAATAAAAATATAACACACGATTATAATCAGATCACTATCAAATCAATTATAATAATTTTTCGATTTTGAACGATAGGATAGGAACGAAGGATAGGAATTTTGAATAGACCAAGAGCCCAGGAGTGTTTTGTTAATAAAAAGTGTAATGGCTGGAACCGGTCTCAATTTTTCGTAAATGAAAAACAAGGATCTGCTTCCTGAACAAGGATCTGCAATTCTGCCGACTCGTATCGGATGGGTGTCCCAGGCAGAACCTTTGACCCCTAAAGTGCGTTCTGCCTGGGACACCCATCCGATACGAGTGGGCAGAATTGCAGATCCTTGTTCAGGAAGGTATTTACGAAAAATTGAGACCGATTCCAGCCATTACACTGTTTGTTAACTTGGTGCTAAATTTGACCTGTAAAGTGCGTTCTGCCTGGAACGCCCATCCGATACGAGTCGGCAGGATTGCAGATCCTTGTTCAGGAAGGTATTCACGAAAAATTGAGACCGGTTCCAGCCATTACACTTTTTATTAACTTCTGTGGTAAATTTGACCCCTAAAGTGCGTTCTGCTTGGGACACCCATCCGATACGAGTCGGCAGAATTGCAGATCCTTGTTCAGGAAGGTATTTATGAAAAATTGAGACCGGTTCCAGCCATTACACTTTTTATTAACAAAACACCCCTGGGCTCTTGGACTAAAACTTATGATAGGAAAAATAGATTAACACGGTCCAAGCGCTATGGTCAACAGGACCGCTCAACCGCAGTCCTTGAGTCTGGTTAAGTGCCAAGGTTCAACCAGAGACTAAGTAAGTTCTAAGTACTCGGAGTTCTACGATTCTACGGAGTTCTAAGTACTCCGTGGTTCAACCATCGAGTAATATAGAGCGGTAGTTATGGGCGTAGCCAGGGATGCCTTTAGGGGGGCGTCATATATATATATATATATATATATATATATATATATATATATATATATATATATATATATATATATATATATATATATATATATATATATATATTACAAACAATTAAAATAAGGTTTTGTTTAAAAAATAAAGCACATAAAGAATAAAACAAAATACAAATCATTATTGAACTGAACTAAATATGGCTCCCATTTTACTTCTATTTTACTAATAATACATCAAAAAGAAAAAAATTGAGGCCAAAGTTACCTTTAAGCTCTAAATTATTATAAATAAAAATTATAAAATTAATTATTTTATAAAAGTAAAATTTACATTAATTTATAAAGTTAGAAGCAAAAAATGATTTTCTTTGAGAAAACCATAGTTTTTTTTATAATTTTTACAACAACCCTGCTCGGCTAGGGAGGGGGATTCTCCTCTGCCCCCCCCCCTCTGGCTACGCCCATGGTGGTAGATATGCATGATACAGACACGCATGGAAATACCTGAAACGGATTATTGTGGTGCAACTGCAGTTTCGGAGTTTTCGGGTTCACACAAAACTTTGCCTTATACCAACAGCAGTAGTTGAGGAAAAATATTAGCAAACAGAAGGTTAAATGACTAATAATATTTTAATATTTAATAATATTTGAAGCAAATGATTCCAAGCCAACAAAAGCCCAAGCTTGTCCGTTGGCGCGAATAAAAATTCTTAAATAATCTATATAATTAAAAACAACTATACAACCAGTTGATACAATATTGGAACGCAATAAAGAGAGAGTACATTGAAGACTTCTAGGAGAAAAATAAATAAATAAATAGTAACAAGTGAACAAATATAAATACTAAAGTAAGGATGATTAAACATTTTTTTCTAACATGCAACATTCATACATACATGCAACATTCATACATATATGCAACATTCATACATACATGCAACATTCATACATACATGCATACTCGCTTTCATTCATAAACTATTAAAAAAATTTATTCATAAAGAAAAGAAAGAGTAAAAACAATATGATTTAAAAATTAAGATAAAAACAAATACATACATAAATAGAAAATAAATGTTAAATGGTACATACAAATTATAAAACCAAAACAATAGAACAATATTATATAATAAATGTTCTTTCTATTAAATAAATAAAATTTTAATATAATATTATTAGATAATTGACATAACTACTAATTTACCTTAAATAAATTATAAAACAAGTTTAATAAAAAAAACTAAAAAAAAATACATAAACACAAAAATAATAATAATAATAATAATAAAAAAAAAATAATAATAAAAAAAATAATAAAAATAAAAAAACACTATTAAAAATTGTGTTAGTTAAAATATTGAGATATAAAATACAATCTCAATTCTATATTGAGATTATAGATCATAGAATTATAATGTCACAGATGTATTGATAGAATTAAATGGGTAATTGGGTACCTACCTAATCAATTTATACTACCTAATCAATACTACCTAATCAATTTTTGATACCTCAAGAACTATGGCAACCATAATTCTAATTTTAGCCCGTTTTTGTTGTAGTATTGTGTTGGCAAAAAATCCGAAACCGGGATGTGACCGGAATCATTCGTTTATAGTGTTTTTAAGACCTCCTGTTACCATTGGTAGCGTAAGTAAAATGATCCGACAAACACAATACTTTTATCTACTCCTTGTATTGTAAGTTCTACTTACAGTCTTGTTATCTCACACTGTAAATGTACTTTAACTCCCTAGGGAGGAAAAGTGAAAGTGTTGCCAACTTGACAGAATTTTTTAATAAAATTTTTGGGAATTTTAGGAAATTTTTAGGATTTTTTCGGTGTTATGTTGGTACTACGGGTAGAATATACAATATACACACGCTAATGTTTAAATTACAAATATAGTATTACACATTATTCTATTGACAGCATACAATAAAATAATGTGAAAATAGTGGCTTTATTCTCTCTTCATCAGAGAAAGACATGGTAAGAATAAACTAAACTAACACAATAACAATTAATTTGTTATTACAATTTGTTGTTACAATAACAATTAGTCGTTGATAAAATTTAATATGCAACAAGGGATGAAAGTAATCAGCTATCGTATTATCTCCCTCGTCAAGCCTCGGGAGCCAAAATGTTAGTTAACTCCCTCGGCAAGCCTCGGGAGCTAACTAGTTTATCTCCCTCGGCCTACCGGCCTCGTGAGCTAATGAAGTTTCATCCTTCGGCGCTGCCTTAGGACGAAACTTTAACTTGAGCTGTAAAACTCACTTTCATCCCTTGTTGCATAAATAACTATTCCTATATACCTACGGTATAAATGATCAAAAGTAAAAAGGATAACAAATGTTGCTAAGGAAACATTTTGTGAAGCAAAAATGTAAATAAAATAAAATATAAAACAATAAAATACAAGGTTAAGCGATCCAAACACACAATACTCATAGAAACACAATAGCAACAATATAATAACAATCAACATTATAATAGCTACACAGCATAACAGCTGAACAAATGATGGCGCAACAAACAGGTAAATTAGACTCACTTGAATGCTGTTATAAAGCTTTGCTCTAACAATAGCGCAAATTTAAATACTCAGTGGTGTATAAACATTCAGATTAGATGTTAGGTACATTTTTCTCTAGAGAACAAAATAGCTTTATTACGGCGCAAATATGTTTATTGACGACTCAAAGTGATTAAATTAATTATAAATAAAACAATTTATACTTTTCCTCATTTATATAGAAAAAGTATTGTGTTTTCAAGAAAATCCGAAATTCGTTTCAGGTGTCTTTAAGACCTCCTAGAGTTGAAACTTGGTAGAAAAATCAATCTTTAAGTCTATATAGTTGTGTTATCCAGGAAAAAATATGACGCCATTAATCCGCATTACTGGCTCAGCATTCAAAAACACATAAAACGCGGAAAAAGTTGATAATCGATATGAGATTTGCGTGGATGTAGTCATATATACAGGGTATTTCATATAAAGTGTCCACTAAAAAAGAAGGTGATAGTACTCCTCAAAGGGAATAAAAAATATCCTATAATATAAACCCCGATCTCCAACCGTTTTCCCACAAGGTCAAATTTAATATTTTTAGAAAATGTTTGAACTCACATCATAAAATGGTTAATAGCGTTTAAACTGTTCAAGCTATAAAGGTGAAATTGAAATTCCACTTTTATACGACAAAAATTATCAGTGTTTGCAACTTCTAGCAACAATAGCTTACAATTTTGACTATTAAATGTATAAAAATATTTGGATTTTCTTCAAGGGCAATCATAAGAGAAGTTTTTTCCGATCTTGGCTAAACCTTTGCTCATCGCTTATTTCCTCTAATGCCCTAGCAAAAAAATTCCATAATTTTTCATGCAAGTTTTTTGGCATTAGCTCTAAAATATTTGACATAGTTAATAATTTGTCCTATATGAAATTCACTTAGCTTTCCAACGAGAATGAAACGGAAACTATCTGAGGACTCACTTCGCTCGTCTTCAGATAGTATATAAAGCGAGTACGAAGTTGGCGATTTGTATATTCAAAGGACGGGTGACGCGAGTCTGTATGAGTCCGTAATGTAGTGAGGATGATTTTAGCGAAGCCTATGTGTAGAGGAAAAGTTCCGAGGTACCCCGTACCCAAACCCGATTTTTTACTTTTCATCACCTAATACCGTATGTATGAAAGGAAAATATTGTGATGGGCTAAAATCCGAAATCCAGGTTCCGTCATAATCCTCGGTTTAAGGCCATTCTATGACGATTTAAGTGTTTTTTTCTCACGTTGTGTGTTGGTGTGGATTTGCGAATGAGTTTGTGTGTCTGCCTGTGTACTTAAACTCCCTATCCCCCCTCCCGTGACTCTAACCTCATAAGCTCAATTCTACTTAGAGAAATTGTTAAAACTGTTATTGGTATTGAAAGGAGATGTCATAAGAAGGGTTTTGTTACGCTAAAACATTTAAAAACGGTTTCAACATGACTGAAGCCAAGATGATAGAAATTTATAAGGAGATTCAATTCGATGTAAACAAACCAAACGCATTCGGAAGCTATAACCTGACTTTTTTATGAATGACGTGTGACGTCATTGCAGGAATCAGGCGGTCAACATTAAAAATTTACAATTTATTCCTGCAATGACGTCACACGTCTATAACCTAACATGTAAAAAAAATTTTTCATTAATAAAAAACCTCCATTTGAATCACCTTTTAAATTTTATCAGCTTGGACTGAAGCAACAAATTCGCTTAAATGTGTAAACAAATGTCAACCATAGATATTTTATTTTGGCATTATTGGGAAAATCCCGTAGCTCTGTTTTATCTTGTTATTTACAGCATTTTATTATTGACTTTTCCTCAAATAAGTGAAGAATTTCCCTGGAAACTCAGAGAGAAAACAAATCCAAGCAATCTCATAACTTTATGAATACTAAATCAAGGTGAATCTCTAAGTCGGCCCTCCCCCGGGGGGGGGGGCCTCCTGAGAATATCAGGGGGTACTTAGAGGAATGATTCCAATTTTGCAAACAACGTATTCTCGGATGGGTCGTAAATAAAAATAGATTTTTTTTAGAAGTTTAGTATGTGAGTTTGTAAAAACTCTTCGTATGTGGGTCTTATATAGTATCTGTGTGTATGTGTATGTTTATGAGTGTGCATGTTAGTATGTGTATTTTGATCTCAAAGTAGGTTTGATTAGATTATCTCTACATTTTTAAGAGTTAAATAACACAGAGGGAAAGTAAGAATTATAGAGGAAAGTTAAAATATATCTCTAATATTTGGACACTTTCCTCCCGACTCGCTACGCTCTAGGGTAAATCTAACTGTCCTAGAATACTCACACACTCCTTACTTAAACATAATATTAATAAATAATAAATAATAATAAAAATATTATTATTATTTATTTATATTTATTCACTGCATAGGCTTCCGCGGTTATTATCACGAAGATTTAGATCTTCCGGTGGTGACCGCGTCAATGTAGATGAAGAATCCTACGTTTCGCTTCCACTGTGGGAGGCATCTTCAGGGATGTAGGACATCATGGATGAAAACACAATGCTCTACACAACTGGAACTGGTATATGATGAATCCCTAGTTTCACTTCCACTGTGGGAGGCATCTTCAGGGATGTAGGACCATCATGGATAGAAACACAATGCTCTACAAAACTCAACTGAAGATGTGTTTCTATCCACGATAGAAACATCCCTAAAGATGCCTCCCACAGTGGAAGCGAAACGTTGGATTCTTCAACTACATTGACGACATTTATTATTATTATCATTATTAGATTTTGAGGGTTGAGAAACATAATATATTTATAAAAAAAATACAATATGAGGCTAGTTATTTACAATAAGTTGCTGCATACACAGCATACTGATCAATCTTATACAAGACAGTAATTAAACTAAATAATAAAATAAGAAATCTACAAGAATAGCGTATACATCACCGTTATACTCAAGTCAAAAACAAATTAAGAAATATTGCATAATTTTTGTCAAATGAGTTAATAAATAAATCAATTTTATTTACTCACTACAATTATTAATAAGTCAGTAAATTAACATTTTTGCAAAATCTTTGTTTAAATTATCCGTTATCCGTTTAGGTTTTACTATTTCTGGGTTAAATCGGACAAATGCAAGTCTGTAAGAGCCTGATTCTACATTTGAAATCCTGAATTAATCGAAGAATTTATCTATGAAATATTGACAACTTTTTTTTTAGCACCGATGGTCGTTCTATTAATTTTTACCTCATTTATCACAAATTAACTAACAATAAAGAAATAAAAGAAGAATTTTTATCGGCTCCCATGCTAATCCTATGATAAAAAAATTTGATCACCCTTTCGTTTTCCCGCCGTTAGTATTGCCAACCTTACAACTATCTCATCGAATCGCGAATAAGGAAGAACCAAGGGATTAGCGTAGCGAATCAAGAAAGACCGAAGAGGATCAGCGTAGCGAAACAGATAGAGTGAAGGTTAGAAAAAGATACGAGACACCTCGTACCTGATTTGAAACTCTATAAATGTCAAGTGTTAGCCGGCAGGCGTTACTGTTTAGTTTACAGCTCCAGAAGCACTGGTACTTTATTTAGTTTTTTTTTCTCTCTCCAGCATCTAAAACAAGACCCACTCGAGTGCATCCAACAGAATAACGTAAATAATGTTTATATTGTATATCTTGTTTTAGAATAAATTAGCCACTAGAAAAAAAGAATAATTATTCACGAATAAAACGTTTGTCATGAATAATTCCCAGCTATTACTGGCTCTTTAGTTGCTCTGTTTTTTTATTTAGCTGTCGTACTTGTATTTATTTATCTGTGTTTATTTATTTATTTGTTTCTTTTTCTCACCTACGACATGAAGTATTCAGGAATAGAATTGCGTTAACCAAAAAATCCAAAACCCAAGATTTTAGTTCAGCACTCGAAACGGTTTACAATCATTCGTATCATTGTAAATAGGTGATAGTGAATAGGGATAGGTGATAGATCACCAAGCAAGTAAACCACGTTTTAGGCCATTTTTGCAACTCCCTTTGATAGATAATAGTGTTCTACCTTATGAGTCCCAGGGCACAGGCATTTGCGTCTTCTCTACAGACGAGCCGTGGCTTTTTTAAGTTTCTATAGCTTAAACCAGAAACAACCAAGGATATTGAATAAAGGGGATGACGCACTAAGTCCATTTGCCATACAAACAAGTGACCCCATCGAAAACCAAAATATAAAGAGAATTCAACACAAAGCACGCGTCAAAAACCAACTGCACATGCTTGGTACAAACTGCGCATGCTTACAATTCTTATAACAGCGCAGGTCTTAAATTTTAGAGGCAAACATACCTCTCAATGGTTTCCCATTGTTTATTGCTTGATAAAGGTTACAAACACGCTTAAATTATCACTCAATGAAGTGGCAAAGTATATTCCAAAATTTAAAATTAAATAAGCACAAATGACATAACTAGGACCACAAATGTAACAATCACGAGAAGCACAGAAGAAAGTTGAGAAGCAAACTCGACAAACTTGCTACATAACCTGCATTTGGCGCTTTTTTCATTATAATCAAGGGGAAGGTAAGTTTGCTCCTATTTCTCTATCTCATACAACTTCCATGGGGTCAGAAAAGTTCCTTAATACGTCATTCCCTTTATTCAAGATCCTTGGAAACAACACGTGCCCACTGGCAGACTAAGCTTTTCTGCTCACGAAATCATAAGGAGAAATATGAATATATATTTTTTACATAAGCTATTTTTCAGGACCCTAAATTTTGCCTAAACCCAGGTTCATCTAGGGTTAGAGATTTTTTAAGAGTACCTGACATTACATAACGTACCTTTTAAAGGACGGCACGTGAAAGGATTTCCATCCCTCGCATGAAAATCCTAGAAGCCCCGACCGGAATCGAACCCGGACTGTCTGGGAGGCAGGCGCACGCGCTAACCGTTACACCACCTGGATCCCCAATCAATTATCCGCATCACACACTTTTATGTTAAGTAGACAGAGTCGGCAAAGAGATGCCGAATCCGACTACTTCAACCCTGATAAAAACAGCACAAAAAATATCATCCCTAGTTGTGCTGTCCACAACACAAGAGGGTTGTTGTGTTAGATCAAAATATTAGGTCCTTGTTAACTAGCTTTCTTGCCTTGGCTATGAAGGCGACTGATAGGAGGAGGAGGCGGCTGATTCCATTTATACCAGATAATGATTACGAATATCTTGGAGCAAAACTTCGCCTTAACTATCATCAGCATGTGAGCCTTCCCATTTTTCAGAAACCCCGTTGTCTGATACAACAGTATCAGTTGAGAACAATAGTTGTCATACACGTGATTAAATTAAGCCGATACCGTTCCACCAATATTTATATCCAACAGAGATTATCGACGGCACTTGATTCTTTAATTTGGTTTTCACCTAGCGGAAAATATAACCTTTTTATTAATAATAATTATAAAAAGAAAAGCTACTTACGACGGGGGGAGTAGAGCAGCCTCTAGAGAGAAACCTGCAACAATTAAGGTATGCTGTTATACAAACACGCATTACATATTTTCAGCAAATTTCCTTTAAATAATTGGCTCATGAAATGGATGTCCTATTAGAAATCAAGCCCAGGAGTGTGACCGAAATCCGTTTCAGAGGTCCTGTTAAATATTTAATTATTACTTCTATTTCATTGCGATATAGTGTACTGTATCATCAGTCTGCTGATGCACTCTTGAGTATTTTCTGTAACTTCGCGTTTTCCCAACCTTTCCCTCCGTTTTTCCTTAGGTTTTTTCACGCCATCTTGTATCCAGTTACCACCTTCGCGGTAGTACGTTTGTTCTCTATCTACCTCTTCCTCTCCAAGTGTTATCTCATGTTTTATCCCTCGCTATTTTCATTGCTTAACTTGCCGAGTGCCTAAATCAGTGCTGTTGTTGTCGAGTAAACTAAAAATTTACCCGGGCTGCGAACCCCGGACCTCCGGTGCCGAAATCGAACTAAAAATTAATACTTAATAATTACGGTATAATAATTATGCTTACGGTATAATTTAGAAAAAGTAAATATCGAAATTATAAGCCCATCAGTTTGAAAATTTAATAGACAATATATTCAAAATTGCAAACATTATTAAAATAAATAAATCTACATTTATAGATGTACATTTTCGTCAAAATTCAACATGTTCGGTTAAAGTTTTGAATTCTAACTATTTCTTAAAATTGTTGACTAAAAGTAAGTAATCATGGTCTAAAATTGACTTAACTCATGAAGCGTAGCGAGTCCGTAGATACACTACATATTAACAAGGTAATTATTATATTCCTGAAGCGAGCGTAGCGATCCAATAAGTCGAGGAAAAGTTTCGGAGGACAGGGAAATCCGTCTACATTTTCTTTAAGAATACTTACTTCAATAAAGAGAGACAGAGAAGGCAAATGGGTTAAGTGACAAGTTCTTAGGTCACTTACCCTGACAATCAGGTACCAAGTGCAGGTATTTTTTTTTATTCAGGTATTTGAAAGTAATGGAGGTACACATTGTATCTTCAATCCAGGACAAGTTTTTTTTTAAATTACGTAAAAAAACAAGACGCAGGCGCTTCGGTTTCCAGGCTGGCACAGTAGTTGTCTAATACTGCTACAATATTAGCGACTTTGGAAATATATTAGTAAATCGTAGCCGCTACGCGGCGTCGGCCCGGGGTCCTTCTACAGGCCCGCTTCGCGGGCCTGAGAGGCTTTCTCACAAATTTGGTTTTATTAATCCTCTATTATTAATAGTAAGCAATAATATTATAGTTAACAAACAACAATAAAAAAAAATAATAAGTATATTTAAATACATAACTAATACGTTTTTTATAGAGGTATAAAGAATACAAGAAAAAAATCCACACGTTGCAACTGTTGGAGTAACCTTGTATAAAGGGTAATAATAGATTATAGTTTCATCTTTCAACAGTTTTAGTTATCGTCCACTATACAAAAGGGTATATAACTCTAACTTTACATTTATGATTGTTTATATAAATTTAAAGAAAAATGTCAAAATTTTTTTTCGTAAACAAATTGTTTAATCTTATTTATGAGTTTAATCTTTAGGTTGAAAAATATATATATTCATTTTTTTAAAATAAAATACCATTTTCGTCACTTAGGATTGTCCGATTGATGCTGAACCGGGTCGCAATCGTTTTAGAATGACTTCGACCATATAAATACTACTTCGAGGTTCTTCCTCTTTACAGGCCTGCTTAGCTCGGCGTGGATCAGTGGAAGCCATTTTTGTCCTGTCTCTCTGGGGCAATAGGCTTACCAGGATGGAGCAAGAGTTAGAGGCCCCTCTTTTATACTATATTCCCACCCTCTAAAACTACTGAACCCAACAGATATCGTACGAGTCTTTGACCTAGACGTATACACATATACAAGATTATATACATGTATACCGTTTGCGCCATTTGTGATGGTTCGATTCACCTGAAATCGATCTTATCGATTCAGCTAGCGCCGTCTACCTAAACACGAAATACCTTGTTTTAAAGCCATTTCAAGTTTCAAATTTTCTTTTTCATGACTCATAACTTTGATGATATGTATATGTATATAATATATATATATATATATATATATATATATATATATATATATATATATATATATATATAATATACTTTTTTCGGACATATATTTTTGTTATCAGGAAGCCAATAGGAACCGATTCCGCTCACTCCCACCCCTCAACTTCCGTCATCTGAACAACCTCATAAGCATCATTTTCATAATGAAAATTCGCTAAAAACCATTATTTCTTTGCATAAAGTCATATATGTCAAACGATAAAATCGAAACCAAAGCTAATTAAAAAATATAACTTCGATATTATGTTTAAGTTAGTTAACTGATGTCAGGGGCGTAGCCAGGGGGGGGGAGGGGCTAGCCGAGCAGGGTTGTTGCAAAAATTATATAAAAACTATGGTTCAGGCAAGGAAAAACATTTTTATAAATAACTTTAATTTATTAATTTTTATTTATAATAATTTATGGCTTAAAATTAAATTTTGTCTTAAAAAAATTAAATTTGTTTTATTAGTTCGACATATTAACTTTGTGGTGATATTATTAGTAAAATAAGATCTAAAATGTCCGCCATATATTTAGTTCAGTTTAGATCAATAATAATTTGTATTTTGTTTTATTCCATAAGTCTATTTGAATTGTACTTTACGTGCTTTGCTTTTTGAAACGGGACATAAACCTTATTTTAATTAAGAAGAAATAAAAAACAAGTTTTCGTCTCTCCACTCATTATAATTACTATAACAAAGCCGACTTTCAACCGTTAACGGTCATCATCAGTGCCTACATAACAAACAAAATAAATGAACAAGATAAAATACATAAAGAGTTAAAAAATAAAAAAAAAAATTCCAAAACATTAAACATATCAAAAACTTAAAACAAAACCTACCGGTGATTATTAAAAAAGTAGATCAGTAGTCTACCAGTGAGTCTAATGGTACAAACTTGACTGAAGGACGGGGCGCCTTGACTATAGCTTGAACACACACAGAGTTGCCCCCACCTTCGCTTCTAGCGTTAAGGCACTTATCTGCGTCTTCGTTTAAAAAACGCTGGATTTCAAGCCTCTCTAAAAAATTTAGTCCGCTACTTTTAGACATTAGATGTAGAAAAAGCAAACCTGGTGATGTTGATTATGGCCCTCCGTAATCGTGTGTGGTAAAACTTGCTGTCTTTGCGCACAAGATGCTCTGCCATCTGGTAGAAAAACTGCGCCCAGTTTGGCCTAAATAGGCGCTTTCGCACTCACCACACTTTAATAAGTATACACCATTTCGGTCTCCCACCTCTACTTCATCTTTATATCTTGGCGTTCTATACCGTACATAGGATCGGTCTCTGAAAAAATTGCTAAAGTCATCAAAGCTAATGGACACAACGTTGCTTATAGCAGTTGTGGTGCACTACGCCACACCTTGTCCCGATATAAAGATGAAGTAGAGGTGGGAGACCGAAATGGTGTATACTTATTAAAGTGTGGTGAGTGCGAAAGCGCCTATTTAGGCCAAACTGGGCGCAGTTTTTCTACCAGATTGGCAGAGCATCTTGTGCGCAAAGACAGCAAGTTTTACCAACACACGATTACGGAGGGCCATAATCAACATCACCAGGTTGCTTTTCTACATCTAATGTCTAAAGGTAGCGGACTAAATTTTTTAGAGAGACTTGAAATCCAGCGTTTTTTAAACGAAGACGCAGATAAGTGCCTTAACGCTAGAAGCGAAGGTGGGGGCAACTCTGTGTGTGTTCAAGCTATAGTCAAGGCGCCCCGTCCTTCAGTCAAGTTTGTACCATTAGACTCACTGGTAGACTACTGATCTACTTTTTTAATAATCACCGGTAGGTTTTGTTTTAAGTTTTTGATATGTTTAATGTTTTGGAATTTTTTGTTTTATTTTTTAACTCTTTATGTATTTTATCTTGTTCATTTATTTTGTTTGTTATGTAGGCACTGATGATGACCGTTAACGGTTGAAAGTCGGCTTTGTTATTAGTAATTATAATGAGTGGAGAGACGAAAACTTGTTTAGTTTTATTTCTTCTTACCATAGCACTCCACAGCTCAATCCATCATATACTTATTTTAATTGTTTGTAATACGTGCATACATACACAATACACACACACACACACACAAATATATATATGTATGCATGAGAGATTTGATTCCATCGGTTTAAATGTAAGCAAGCTTTCGATTTATACAACATTTGTTGTCAAACTAATCAGCTGAAAATAAGACCTGAATGCAATTTTACGACAGATGGTTTCTAAGGTAAGGCCATTTTTTAGATAGAGGTAAGAAAAGTTAATGCGCCATATCTCAAGTATGGCTGGCCCAAGACGACTGAACATCGGTACTTTTTATGATCAAGGCATGTACACCAAATAACTCTAGTTTTTATACAAATGTTAAACATCAAGAATAAGAAGGGTAATCTGGAGGGAATGATATGAGTATAGGGTTGGTAAAGTGATTTTACTCGACATGGAACAAGGAGCAAGACAAAACAGAGAGTTTGATGACAGAGCGTGTTGCTGAGGCTACGAATCACTGATGACATTAAATACTGATTCTAGATAAGTATTACGTCAGCACTGGAATAGGTTGCAGACATGTCACGTTGCAGATGAAGATGGTGCGAGGAAGACTCGACAAGCAAGAAGAACCAGAACAACATTTAACTAGAGTTCGATGACTGATAGTCGATCTTGGCTTAAAGACGTGTCTGACTACCAGACAAGAAACCAGTCCGTCATTATGACTTCATCGTTTCCATAAACTGTATGGAAAGGTTACAAGAACTATAAGCGAGTCACTCGTAGTCTAGTGGTTACCCTATTGCACAATTAGACATTGTCAAATTATAAAGTATAGTGGGTTCGATACCAACACGGGCCTCTAATAATTATTAGATAGTGAAATTCTGTACAACAAGTTCATATTTTAAGGCAAAAGGAATGAAAAGCCTGTGGGATGTCAGGTTAAGAACCATTTTCAAGAATTACACCGACTTCTGCGCAAAGTATAGCAAAACACGAATGCAGATGGGTTGAGGGTCATATCGGAAACAAGCTGTTCCTAAAGTCAGACATATCTCAGAGGGGTATTTTTATTTCCTATTTTTCCTCATGCAAATGTCCAAATTTAATATCTCATACATCATATAATTGTTAATCAAAAATATAAATTGTTTAAACATAATACAAAGAATCGGGTACGGGGTACCTCGGAACTTTTCTACATCCCACGCTCATCATTCCTCCTTCGGACTCGCTTCGCTCGACCTCCGACATCGGTTTCATTCTCAGCGGTCACCCATACAGGACTTGATGCTATGATTAGTTGTTTTGACAGAGATTTTGTGGTATATGCTTAGAATAATACTATATATAGAAGGAGCACAGGACCGTAAACACAATGTAATTCCACTGATAACACGTGTTAGGTTGACTGGTGCACTTAGTAATGCTGCCAACCTGACAACAAAACATTATTTTAAATATTTGTCATAAAATATCTATTAATGAAGAAAGATCGTAAAGAACAAATATAAATAACTTAAAACACCTGCTGAGTATTTAATAAAACTGGTCTTAGATGGCAAAAAGGTGGCGGAATACAAGAATCTACATTTAGTTGACGAGGACTTTTTTTTTATATATATTTTAATAAATACGTTAACTACAATTTAAAATGCATAAAAATATTGTAATGCACCGATATTTATATTAGTATTTTATGAATAATCAATCATTAATTAATAATAGAACATAATAATTCAGCAACCGGAAGTATTGCCAACTTTTTTTTAGAAAATTGTATATTGTTAGGGTGGCAGCATTACTTAGTTGCACCAGTGAACCGGCTTTCGTGTTATCAGTAGTGCTCCTTCTATATATAGTATTATTCTAAGGGTATATGTTAAACATGGTTAAAAAATAACACACTTGAGTTTAAAAAAAATATTTAATTGTCAAACCACAATACATAAAAAAAGTACATAAAAAGAAAACTGATCGGTTTCAACTATTTATTAGTCATCGTCAGAGTAGATTTATAAACTGATAACGCTTGATGCTGCTGTCATTTAAGATCCAACAAAACTAATGGATATACTTATATTATAACGATACTTGGCATGCTTATTTATTACGTAAAGGTAATTCTAACTCAATTCCATTATTTTTCCATTTTATACATTTTTTTTAAAACCGTATACAAGTGATTGGATAAAAATTGAACTCATGCTAATAATGAAATGAAACTTGGTACATATGTTACTCTTATACATGGTTATATGCGTCCTAAATTTCAACCCAATCGAATCATTTGCGTTTTATGATTTTTTGTTATTTTCGGATTAATGAAGTCATAAAAATAATTTCCGAATGGCACAACTACACCTACAAGGTGCGGTCGAATATCCACGGCCTTCTAGAACGTTGGATCACGAACAAACTTTTTATTTAACATTTTTTCAAAATTTTCATTAATTAGCCGGATTTGTGATAAATGAAGCCTATTTCCGTAATCTGCACGCTCTTTTGGTTAATCTCAAAGAGTATTTACATTCTCTCAACGATTTATTTTTAATCTAACTTGGTACATACATAACTACTGTTAGACGTCAATATTTTGTGTTATATTTTGACGTGTCATATATTTGTTAACATTGACGTCTAACAGTAGTTATGTATGTACCAAGTTAGATTAAAAATAAATCGTTGAGATTAATGTAAATACTCTTTGAGATTAACCTAAAGAGCGTGCAGATTACGGAAATAGGCTTCATTTATCACAAAATCCGGCTAATTACTGAAAATTTTGAAAAAAAAGTTATAAAAAAAGTTTGTTGGTGATCCAACGTTCTAGAAGGCCGTGGATATTCGACCGCGCCTTATAGACTGATTTTCGAATAAAGTTCCAACTCTCTGGCATAAACACACTAGGAGCTATGATGATAACAGACAAAAAACACACACACATACTGACAGACAACTTAGTGAAAACCACACAGGAGGTCTAAAAACTAATAAATCCGATGACATCTCGGATTCACATTTTTTTTCAAACATAATACTTTTGAAAAAAATAATAATAATAAACTGCCTCCGTGGCCGTGATCGTATAGGCGTTCGATTTCGGCACCGGAGGTCCGGGGTTCGCAGCCCGGGCTATACACTAAGATTTTATAAATAGTATTTGTATGAAAAAGATTTCGCCAACTTTAATTAATTCTTAGAGTGTAGTAGATGCAACCCACCTGAGGTTGTTCCGCAGGGTGAATACCCTGATGGGCCGAAAGGCCCTAAAACGGGCTTTTTATTTTAATGATAAATAAAGTGATTGCCTACTAAAAAGCCAATTTTTGGGGTGCCAAAACTGGTTGCCGGCTAGCAAAATTGCTCAAAGGACGGCAGTGCTCCATTTTCCTTGACGTCACTGTTCTAACCTTGAGTAAGAACAAGTTAGCCAACATCACAAGCTTTACTCCCACCCTGTCAGTAAGAATCTCAAAATATTATTTTTTGCTTTATTTACTTTGGGTAAGCTGTTTGTACTAACAAAAGAAGTAGGGTGGGAGAACCAGGGGGGGGGGGTATTTCTTTTATACCGGACTAGAAAATTAAACTTAACACAGGGTCTACCTTTTACAGGGTAAATATTTTTCTTTGTATAAAGGCAGTGAAAAATGGAAATATAGTATTAATTAATATTTTTTATTTACTTTATCTTTGAGTGAACTTTTCTTTGTGTTTAAACTTGGAATATTGAATTGAATACTCCAATACTTGTATCCAGTTCTGTATTGTATGTTAAAGCTCTGGAATTGATCTGCATCGAAACCCAGTGGGCTTGGACTGTATCAAAATTATTCGAGATTGAACTTCATCGAAATGTAGAGGGTTTGAACAGTTTTGAAATGAAATGAGATTGAACTTCATCGAAATGTAGAGGTTTGAACAGTTTGACTTCATCGAAATGTAGAGGGAAAACTTCATCGAATGTAGAGAACAGTTTGAAAGTGATTGAACTTCATCGAAATGTAGAGGTTTGAACAGTTTTGATTGAACTTCATCGAAATGTAGTGGTTGAACAGTTTTGAAATGTAGTGGGATTGAACTGCATCGAAATGTAGTGGTTTGAACAGTTTTGAAATGAAGTGGGATTGAACTTCATCGAAATGTAGGGGGTTTGAACAGTTTTGAAATGTAGTGGGATTGAACTGCATAGAAATGTAGTGGGTTTGAACTTCGAAATGTAGTGAAACAGTTTTGAAATGAGTGGAATGAACTTCATCGAAATGTAGAGGGGTTTGAACAGTTTTGAAATGAAGTGGAGAACTTCATCGAAATGTAGAGAACAGTTTTGAAGAAGTGGAATGGGACAGTTTTAAAATGTAGAGGGACAGGACTGTAAAAGTTAGTTTTTACGTCTTAAAAACATTTTATTTATTGTTAAAATATCTTTTTATTATTCTTAAAAGAACGAAAGACTAATAATAACGAGGCAGACAAGTATGACAAGAGGGTTTTAATGTATTCCAGAACATTATATCAAAGTTTTTCCTCTTTGATTATATAACTTATTCATTTTAGCGATTTTCATAATGAAAATGACGCTTATGAGGTTGTTCGGATGACGGAAGTTGAGGGTGCGAGTGAGTGGAATCGGTTCCTATTGGCTTCTTGATAACAATATATGTCCGAAAAAAGTTTATATATATATATGTATATATATAATACATATATGTATATATATAAATATGTATGTAAGAGTTTCTACCCTTTCGTATGGCGAACGATAACTCTCGAAGGCGTTCTCAAATTGAAACGAAACTTTTCAAATCGCGAGATGTTGAGAAGGTTACGAGGCCTATTGTTATAAAAACATCAACCAAAGTTATGACGTCATGAAAAATTTTTGAAACTTAAAATGGCTTTAAAACAAGGTATCTAGTATTAAGGTAGACGGCTAGCTGAATCGATTAGGACCAATTCAGCTCAATCGAACCATCACAAATGGCGCAATCGGTACATATATATATATAATGTTGTATATATGTATACGTCTAGGTCAAAGACTCGTACGATATCTGTTGAGTTCAGTAGTGTTAGAGGGTGGGGATATAGTATAAAAGAGAGACCTCTACCTCTTGCTCCATCATGGTAAGCCTACTGTCCCAGAGAGACAGGGCAAAAATGGCTTCCACTGAACCACGCCGAGCTAAGCAGACCCGTAAAGAGGAAGAACATCGAAGTAGTCTTTATATGGTCGAAGTTATTCTAAAACGAATGCGACCAGTTTCAGCTCAATCGGACAATCCTAAGTGACGCAAACGGTATTTTTATTTTAAATAATCATGAATATATTTTTTTCAACCTTAAGATTTTACTCAAATAAACAATTTGTTTACAAAAAAATTTGACATTTTTCTTTAAATTCTATACACAATCATAAATGTAAGTAAGAGTTTATACCCTTTTGTATAGTGGACGATAACTAAAGCTGATGAAAGATGAAACTATAATCTTTTCTTACCCTTTATACAAGGTTACTTTAACAGTTGCAACGTGTGGATTTTTTCCTTGTATTCTTTATACCTCTATAAAAAACGTATTAGTTATGTATTTAAATATACTTATTATTTTTTTATATTGTTTGTTAACTATAATATTATTGCTTACTGTTAGATATGACACTTGGTGACAGGTCTGACATTGTCAGATTTAGATCTGTTTATATTTTATTCTTTAATATGTTTTATACTGTGTTAAGTATACTCTTAGACTAAAAGTAATTGCGTTATACTTGTAGTATATATCGAATAGGTTATGGGCCCAGGCTACGCAAGACACAGAAAAATTAAAGAATTTGAAAGTATCAAAAGTGGGTGAGAAATAATTTATTTTTATAAGTATATGTCACAACATAATGGGTAGCAATAACTATCGAATTGATCCATTAAATCGTGAAAATTACGACACTTGAAAACTTCAGGCACAAGCTGTCCTCACGAGAAATGGTCTGTGGAAGTATGTTTCAGGTAAAGTACCAAAACCGACTGTAAACCAAGACGAGATCGATAAGTGGGAAGAAGGAGATGTAAATGCTAAGTCGGATTTGATTTTGATTATTTCACCGAGTGAATTAAAACAAATAAAACATTGCATCACATCTAAAGATGTGTGGGACAAACTATCACAGATTTACGAGAGCAAAGGTCCAGCTCGTAAAGCTACGCTACTTAAACATCTTATCCTACATAAAATGTCAGAATCGGACATCAGAAATCATCTAAATGATCTAACTGATACAGTCGATAAATTAGCTGAGATGGATATAAGTATTAACTCAGATTTATTAAGTATCATGATGTTATATTCTCTCCCTGATTCGTTCGAAAACTTTCGAATCGCAATAGAATCAAGAGATCAGCTACCTACTCCGGAAATCTTAAAAATAAAAATTATTGAAGAATACGAAGCAAGAAATAAAAATTTATTAACAACTGACGGAGCATTTTTTGGAAAAAATAAAAAGAGTCAAAATAAAAAATGTTGCTGTCACAATAAATGTCAAAACGAAACTAAAATTCATTACCACCAAAATAAAAATTTTGAAACTAAAAATCAAAATTTGAATGACAGAATAAAAAACAAAAAAACATGTAAACTTTGAAAACAAAAAGGATTCGACATTTAAGACAGAAGAATGTCACTCATCAAGAAACAAATGTGACAAATTATCTGGGAAACTGTTTTGCTTAGACAGTGGAAGCACTTCCCACCTGTGCCGTGACAAAAATCAATTTATTGAATTTAATGACACTAAATTAAAACGTAATGTTCAACTCGCCGCAAAAGATGGAAAAGCTGAAATAAAAGGATCAGGCGATGTCAAATTATTGACTAATAACGGATCTGTAAAACTAACAGAACACTGTATGTTCCAAATCTCACTACAAACCTTATGTCCGTAGGGAAAATTACTGAAAAAGGATTCTTCGTTACTTTTAAAAAACATATAGCCGTAGTAACAGATAGATACAGAAACACAATTTTAACTGCAAAAAAATCAGAAAATGGGCTATATTACGTCACAGAAAAAGACTCAGTTTGTAATCAAAAATCATACCAAACTCTAGAAAATGACATAAATGACTGGCACAAAAGACTCGGGCACATGAATGAAGCAGATATGAAGTTAGCACATAAAAATGGGTTGCTAATAGGTCTGGACTTTAACCCAGCTCAAAAACTACAACAATGTGAGACATGTATTCAGGCGAAAATGTCAAGAAAACCTTTTCCAAAGAGAGAAAAAACAAATGTAACTCAAATTTTGCACACAATACATTCTGACGTGTGTGGTCCATTTGAAACAAGATCACCTGCAGGATCTAAGTATTTTGTGACATTCATTGATGAATATTCAAGATATTCAAAAGTGTATTTCCTAAAAAACAAGAACGAAGTCCTCGATAAATTCAAAGAATACAAAGAAGAAATGGAAAATATAACAAGTAAAAGGATAAAATATTTGCAATCCGACAATGGAAAAGGCGAATACTGCAATAAAGAGTTTGATCAATACTTAAGAAAATGCGGGATTGTTCGTCGTTTGTCTGCACCTTATACACCACAGCAAAATGGACTCGCTGAGAGAAAAAATAGATCGCTAATAGAAAAAGCTAGATGTCTGCTGATTGAAGGTAAATTACCACAAATGTTTTGGGCAGAAGCCATAAATACGGCAAATTATCTGATAAATAGATCTCCGTCCAAGAGTATCAATAGTGATACACCATTTCAGAGGTGGGTTGGCAGAAAACCATCAGTTAGACACTTGTACAAATTTGGTTCAAAAACTTTTATCTTAAATAAAGGGCCTAACAAAAGAGGTAAATTCCACCCTAAAACTGAAACAGGAATTTTCATGGGATACTCAGAGATATCTAAAGCTTATCGTATATGGAGTCCGAATCAAAGAAAAATAGTAACCAGCCGTGACGTAAAAGTTTTAGATAATGTTAACCATCAATACTCAAACACCGCGAATAATTATGAATTAAATACAACCAAAGAAAATGATTACGTTATCATACCCAGATATCCTATACAAAATAAACAAAAAGAATTTCTTCATGAAGAATACTCAAATAATGAAGAAAATCCAGATGATGAAAATTATGAAAAAAATTCAGATGATAAATGCGACGAAGAAAACTCAGATAATGAAAACGATGAAGAAAACTCAGATAATGAAAACGATGAAGAAAACTCAGATAATGAAAATGATGAAGAAAATTCAGATAATGAAAACGATGAAGAAAACTCAGATAATGAAAACGATGAAGAAAACTCAGGAAGAAGAAACTCAGATAATGAAAGATGAAGAAAACTCAGATAATGAAAACGATGAAGAAAACAGATAATGAAGAGAAATCAGATAATGATGAAGAAAACTCAGATAATGAAAACGATGAAGAAAACTCAGATAGAAAATGATGAAGAAATTCAGATAATGAAAACGATGAAGAAAACTCAGATAATGAAAACGATGAAGAAAACTCAGGTAATGAAAACTATGAAGAAAACTCAGATAATGAAAATTCAGATAATGAAAACGATCAGATAATGAAACGATGAAGAAAACTCAGATAATGAAACGATGAAGAAAACTCAGATAATGAAAACGATGAAGAAAACCTCAGATAATGAAAACGATGAAGAAAACTCAGATATGAAAACGATGAAGAACTCAGATAATGAAAATGAAGAAAACATTGAACAGATAATGAAAACGATCAGAATGAAGAAGAAAACTCAGATAATGAAAATGATGAAGAAAACTCAGATAATGAAGATGAATCAGATAATGAAAACGATGAAGAAAACTCAGATGAAGAAAACTCAGATAGATAAGAAAACTCAGATCAGATAATGAAACGATGAAGAAAACTCAGATAATGAAAACGATGAAGAAAACTCAGATAATGAAAATATGAAGAAAACTCAGATAAATGAAACGATAAAGAAAATCAAATAATGAAAATGATGAAAAAAACTCTGATAAAGAAAAAAAAAGAACTTAGATGATAAAATTATGGTGAAAACTCAGATGATGAAAAGGGTGAGGATAACAAAAGGAAACTTATTATGAAAATTATGAAGAAAACATTGATGGAAATAATCATAATAATGATTCAAATCAAAATGTAAGACCCCAAAGGGATAGACAACCACCAATATGGACAAAAGACTATGACATGACAAACGCTTGCTTACTAAAAGAAATAGAAAAATCTGAAGTTGAAAATCCAGAGTGGCACGATGCCATTAAAAATGAAATTAGATCTCACATAAAAAATGAAACGTGGATCATTACCGAGAAACCACCGGGAAAGAATACAGTCGGTCATCGAATGATATTAAACAACAAATATAATGCCGATGGAACATTGGAACGGAAAAAAGCCAGACTAGTAGCTCGTGGATACACCCAAAGGAAAGACATAGACTTTACAGAAACTTACGCACCGGTGGCAAGACTAAGTACAATAAGACATCTAATTGCAACAGCAGTTGAGAGCAACATGAAAGTTGTACAACTGGATGTCACAACTGCATACCTGAATTGATATCGATGCGGAAATATACATGGCTAAACCAACTTATTTAGAATGTTATGTCCAAGAGATAATGATGGAAGAAAGTAGTAAAGAAGATAATAGCTTATTTTTCAAGGCAAAGAAAATGTTAACTGACCTCAGAAAAGGGAAAAATGAAAAGGTTTGTAAAATGCAAAAAAGCATTATATGGTTTAAAACAAGCTGGACGTCAATGGTATAAGAAACTTGATGAAAAATTAAAAGAAATTGGTTTTAAAGCCTCAAATGCTGACCCCTGTATGTACATCTGGTCGTCAGGGGGGATAAAGTACTGATAGCTGTTTATGTCGACGACCTGATTATTGCCACATCCAGTGATCAAGTCCTAATAAAAATTAAAGACACTCTACTGAACCTTTTTGACATGCGAGACATTGGAAGACTCACTTACTGCTTAGGTATTGAATTCGAACAACGTGAAAACAAATTTACAATGAACCAAAAGAAATATATTAACGAAATCCTACTGAAATTTAAAATGGAAAATTGTAAGGCGGTTAAGTCCCCAATGGAAATAGGATTACAATTGGAGAAAGGAAAAAAGACTCCTGATGAAAATATTCCTTATCAAAACCTAATAGGATCTCTTATGTATCTATCAATCGCGACAAGACCAGACATATCTTACGCTGTTAGTTATTTAAGCCAGTTCAATTCATGTTACTCTACAGAACACTGGAATGCCGCGAAGAGAATCCTCAGATATCTAAAAGGCACGTGTGATGTTCAACTCACTTACCAACCTACGGGCATGGAACTAGTCGGTATGGCTGATGCGGATTACGACGCATGTGTAGTTGACAGAAGGTCCTATACCGGTTATTGTTTTATTTTTGCGGGTGCCCCCATAAGTTGGGAATCACGGAAACAACGCACAGTCGCTTTATCGACCGCTGAAGCGGAATATATGGCACTTACAGAAGCGGCGAAGGAAGCTATCCATCTAAAACAACTAGCTAACGACATGGGAAACATGATCGAGACCATAGTCATCTACAATGATAACCAAGCAGCGCAAAATCTAGCTATCAATCCTGTCATCAGCTCCAAGTCCAAGCATATAGATGTCAGGCAACATTTTATCAGAGAAGTTGTAGCAAACAAACACGTCAATCTGGTATACAAGCCTACCGAAGACCTGGAAGCTGATATACTTACCAAGTCCTTGAGCAGTCCCAGACTAAATAAGATAATGTCTAGCATGGGGCTGATCAAACCCCAGTCACCTTCGTGAGGGGGAGTGTTAGATATGACACTTGGTGACAGGTCTGACATTGTCAGATTTAGTTCTGTTTATATTATATTCTTTAATATGTTTTATACTGTGTTAAGTATACTCTTAGACTAAAAGTAATTGCGTTATACTTGTAGTATATATCGAATACTTACTATTAATAATAGAGGATTCATAAAATCAAATTTGCGAGAAAGCCTCTCAGGCCCACGAAGCGGGCCTGTGAAACGAGCCTTTGAAAATTCGCTGAATACGTGGCAAAATGCCATGTAACAGGAAACGATAGTGAAACCATACATTAATACAAAACAAAAACAATGTGGCCGCGCAGCGGTCACTGGGAGACACCCGGGCCGCGAAGCGGCCCGGCGGGCCGACGCCGAGGCTCGAAGCGCTGAGGCCGCGTAGCGGCTACGGGCCGAAGGCCCGTATTTAAAGCTTTAATCGACCGAATTAGTTCAGACCGAAGTAATCCATACTGAAGTAATCTAGACTGAAGTAATCCAGACCCTAGCAATCCAAACCGTTGTAATTCAACTTTAAGTTTGGGAAATCATGATTTTATAAAGGCGAGCGAAGCGAGTCCACAGTAACAACAATTTAGACTTGGAACCATAATTCATAACTTTGATGTATTGATATTTCATTTAGAAATGCGTTAACACGGGAGAGAGGAAAACTTATTACTTATTTTAATTACATGATTTGCGGTTTCTAAGGATTCATTTACTTCTGTTAGAATTGAAGGGGTTTATTGCTTTTTATTTTTTTTCGCGAAAGGCCTTTTTCCGACTTCCTTTTTAAGCACAGAGTAGCCTTTAATAGGGAATTCCATTTCTTTATATCTATCAATTAAAATTTTAATTGGAATCAAAGGTAATAAAATTGCCTTTAAATTAAAGCGCTTATTAATAAGGTAGTTCTGAAAAAACCACTTCACTCTATAAGTACTAAGTATAGTCTTTAATCATAGACATAATATACATAGAGATGTCGTTAGAAGAAATACGAAAGAATAGACTAAGATTACAAAATTCGGGTAGGGGGTACCCCGGAACGTTTCCTCGCTACGTATGATTCGCTCGTACTAACTACTTTGCTCGTCCTATATACCTTGGTATATAGGAAAAATATTATGTTGTAAAATAATCTGAAACCGGGATGTCACCGGAATTATTCCTTTCCGGTGTTTTTAAGGCTTCCTAAGGGGTTTTACAAAGTTGTCTGTCTGTATGTGCGTGTGTGTTTGTCTCTTAAGATTGTAACGCCCACTGACTTTGTTATGTCTGCAAGCTAGAACGAACTTATAGTCAACTGAAAATCCAGGAAAAAACTAGTGGAAACATAACCGACTATAAAGCATTCCCCGGAAATTTAAACGACAAATAGATAATTGAGGAAAGAATCGCCCATTCGAATTAAAACTGGGCCGACTTATGGACCTCCACGCCAGATTTATTTTGAAGATATAAAACTATGTAGTGTAAATAGAGAGATAAAAAAATCTAGCCAATACCAAGATTCGAAACAAGTAACATTTTATTGGAGTGCTCTGATAATATCTCCGGACCGGTTTTATTAGACTTAAACCCCCAAAACATATCGACACCTAACTCGAAATAGGTATCACTTGTATTTTAGGTTTTCCAGTAATTTGCCACAGTTTTCTTATGGTTTTTCATCAACTCTCAGTGATCTTCTTTAATTTAAACATTGCTAACTAATTATATATAGAGGGAAGTAAAACAAGCTAGCAAGTATGGAACTAAGCTTTCCTACATCTTCCCTAGAAATGCATAATGAAGCATAGACCGCTTCCTGTTCCCCAACTCTCAAACGTAAAAAACTCACATCATGAAATTAAGTAAGCCTTAATGCCAAACTCGACAGTTTGTCTTAATCTTTAAAATTTTCACTAAAGGCAGAAAGTAAAAGAAAATAGAAAAGCTTAGGGAAAGCATATCAGGAAGGAAAAACAACAAGAACGTAGCTGAGGGTAACAAAGCGGAAAATTTGACAAAAATACCTTTCCCTTATCTCTACCTCCGACCTGACAAAAGACTGTTTTCTGAAAAAAATCTCACCCTACTGTGTGCCACCTCAAGCTATACAAAATATATATATATATATATATATATATAATATATATATATATATATATATATATATATATATTATATATCCGGTTTTGATAAACCTATCAGCTTGGAAGTGAAAGCAGGGCCACGTTTCACTGAAGTACAAGCCTTGTAGTAAAAAAAAACAAAATGTAATGAAAAATTGACATGTGTTACCAAGGGTAGACTAGTAGATTTGTAGCATTTTTCTATTTAATAAACATTTTCTTGTCTATTACAATTACTTGTACAATTTCTACCTAGGTAGACTGGTCCGAAGCTAGGTAGACTGAGTTGCAAGTTCATTTTATTAATATAAAACTTGAATTTATTGGCAACTTTTAGATTATATCATTTGATACAACCGAGTTTCGCAAAACATGAATGTGGACACATTGCGCGAGAGACACCTAGGAAATGTAACAAGTAAAATGCAATCCTACATCTGGGAACTGTTCTATCATTCGACATTCGTCATCATTGATGGCTCTACATAATGTCATGTCTCACTCTGTTTCGTTACGTCTAACTCATCAGGGCGCTGACAGAGCCTGAATTCACATTGACCTTGAATTAAAATTCCGAGAATTCAATAAGAAGTATTTACCAGAGACAAATGGTGGTTTCTTACAGCCATCATGCATGGCAAGCAAAACATATATTACACAGTATTACTGTGAGTTCAGGCTCTGTGGGCAACCTGTTGAGTTAGATGTAACGAAACAGAGTGGGACATGACATTATGTCGAGCCATCAATGATGACGAATGTCGAATGATGAAACAGATGCCAGATGTAGCATTGCATTTTGCTTGTTACATTTCCTAGGTGTCTCGCACAATTATATTGTGTCCACTATTCATTTTTTGCAAAACTAAATAGTATCAAATGATAAAAATTACAAAGATGTTTAGCTTATTCAGGAAAATACAGCAAAGGATTGAGTTACAGCAAGACACGGCATTGCAAGAAATATAATCAGTCTAGGGCGGGGTCTGCTAGTCGGACGCATTCCCATAATAATGCCGCATTTCTTGCTCAACACGCATTCTTGCATTTTACTTGACTTTTTGCTAAGCTCGAGAATTCCTTAATTAGAGAGCGTAACATTTGGTAATAGCTTAAATGATAAGGCTAATGAAGAGTTAGGTATCTGACGCCAATTTAACATGACTGGTAAATTAAATTAACCCTATATCACTGCATAGTAATGATTATTAGATTAATTGGGGGTCGCAATGCCCCATGGAAATCCTCTTTCCAGGAGATCATTTCTTCTGATTGGAGAATCATTTTTTTTAGGACATTTTTTCCTTAGATGGAAATTCTCTTTTAAAGAGATCATTTCCTTTGATAGAAATCCTCATTTTATTAGGTCTTTTCTTTTATTTGGGAAACTCCTCTCTTACGAGGAAGTCTTTTCCTTTAATTTTAAAACCCTCTAATGAGGGAATGTTTTTCTTTGATTGCAAGAGTCCTCATTGGTGCCTTCAGCATTGTCTAAGGTGACATGTCCAGGTGGAATCACTTGCATGCAAAGGTTTGACATGGAAACGTAATGAGTGTTGCTGATTAAGTGACTAGGCAGCAAACTCAACAAACAGGCTTTTATAAGCATTTTGCCCATACTGTCGTGTATATATTTGCGAGAAAAGGGTCAGTAATGATTTGAAGCCTAATTACCAAGTCCAGTAAATTACTTACTACCGCTATCATAGTGAAAGAGGTGATAAATCACCTTGCAAGTAAGCCCCATCATACCTGACAATATAACCAAACCATATCGAGTTAAATATGATATATAATTGTTATAAAATAAACACAGCAAGGACGAACAGAACATTAATTTAGTCAATTATTATTATGTAATATCCCTGCCATACTAGTACACGATAAAACTACATCCCACCTCTAGCAATACTAAACAAGCTTCAAACTAAAGTAAAATATCAACCAGTACTGGTTGACAATTCAACCTATGCAACAACATATTGTCTCCTGTTCTGTATAGCCAGAACAGGAGACAATAACGAGAGCTGGCTGGTACCAAGATTGAAAGACATGGGACAGCAACACTGAACCAAGGAGTATAGTATTAGTATACTATACTCCTTGAGTGAACCCTTACTGGTCACTGTGAACCTACTATTTGCAAAATACCAGTACTATACGATGAAGAGACCATACTCTGGCCAAGAACTGTATTCTATAGCTTCGAGAAAGATTTCTATAGCAGTTCATCTTCGGGCTTACTTAGCTCGTCATGAATGAATGAATATATATACAATTATTTCATCCTGAAATAAATACTAAAATAAGTAAAAATATACTTAATACAACAAAACTATAGATAAAGATGAATTTTCGAGACAGGGCCCTCGCTCTAGATTCCTCAAATCTACTGAGGGCCTTCACTTATAAATTATTTTTAAAAAAGTATTTTTAATTCATAATTTTACAAACTGTAAAAATAATTGTATTAAGTAAAAAAACCAATAAGTGGAAATAAAGAAGTTTATTATTATTATTATTATTAATTAAAAAATCTCAACAAAATAACATCGTGGCTAAGCACACAGGTACTTGTCCGCCACAATTATAACTTAAGAAGAACAATCTATTAATAATGAGATCTAAAGAATTTTTAAGGTGAAAATTAGAATAATCCCCTTATTCCCAGCAGTCACTCATCCATGTGCTGACCTCACCTGATGTTGCTAAATATTAGTACTATAAAAAAAACCCTAGATGAAATAAAACTTAGTTCACTTTTATACGACATAAAGGTCAACATAAACGCGCCAACTTCTAACTAAATTGCATAATGCTTAAACAATTTTTATCAATTTTTTTAAGCACGTATAGTGAAATTTAATAAATTTTGAAACAATGCTGATATTAAGATTAATCTAGACACATTTATTAGTATTATATTATATATAGAACTACACGCGTACCAAAATTTCAAAACAAACCAATCATTTTGTTTCTACGATTTAATAGTTTCATGACTTATAAATGACGGTAGGTGAAGTCATCGAAATATAATTTTAGGAAAGCTCAACTCCTATATTTAATATCATTCCAAGAAATTAACTCTTTTAAAACTCCTAAATTGAAATCGAAGAATCAGCTACCGTCGATAGTTGCTTTTGGATATAAAAATCCCTTGACCGGTTTCGGCATAACGCCATCATCAGGAGGCGGGGCAATACTCGAGCTCTCAACTAATAAAGTTATATCTAGAGCAACGAGAGCACGACGAGCCTTTTGAAGAGTGTTGCCCCGCCTGCTGATGATGGCGTTATGCCGAAACCGGTCCAGGGATATTCATATCCAACAGCAAGTATCGACGGTAGCTGATTCTTCGGTTGCTTCTTCAACTTGCGGTAAATACAACCTTTTTATTCCTAACTTGAATATCATACCAAAAAATTAATTCTTTAAAAACTCCTAAATTGAATATCATACCAAAAAATTAATTCTCTTAAAACTCCTAAATTAAATATCATACCAAAAAATTAATTCATTTAAAACTCCTAAATGAATATCATACCAAAAAAATTCTTTAAAACTCCTAAATTGAATATCATACCAAAAAATTAATTCTTTTAAAACTCCTAAATTGAATATCATACCAAAAAATTAATTCTTTTAAAACTCCTAAATTGATTATCATACCAAAAAATTAATTCTTTTAAAACTCCTAAATTGAATATCATACCAAAAAATTAATTCTTTTAAAACTCCTAAATTGATTATCATACCAAAAAATTAATTCTTTTAAAACTCCTAAATTGAATATCATACCAAAAAATTAATTCTTTTAAAACTCCTAAATTGATTATCATACCAAGAAATCAACACTTTTAAAACGGCATACGATCCTTTTTATAAGTTTCAACTCTCTGATATAAACACACAGGGAGCTACGAAAATAGCACACATACACACACACACACACATAGAGAGACAGAAAACTTAACCACAGAGGAGGCCTTAAAACACCTAAAACGGATGAATCAAGGGAAATATCGGTTTCAAATTATCATTGCAAACAAAATATTTTCTAAAAATAAAATATAAATACGGTATAAATTGGAAAAAGTAAAATTAGTTGGGTTAATGCGATAAGGTTATCAGTGGTTATGGTCAATTAAACCCCATCAACCTAAGCGCCTTTGCGATAACCCGACACTTATCAGTCTAATTATCTCTACAATCAAGTATAGTTATTAATAAAACGACATTTAAGGTTTTTAATTCTTAGTATAAAAAATCGGGTACGGGATGCCTCGGAACTTTTTTTCATTCCTTCCTACTTATCCTCCCTACTTCAGGCTCGCACTTCAGCTCGCATCCTCGTCCTCCCTACTTCAGGCTCGCATCGCTCGTCCTCCCTACTTTCAGGCTCGCTTCGTCCTCCTACTTCAGGCTCGCATCGCTCGTCCTCCCTACTTCAGGCTCGGCATCGCTCGCCTCCCTCTTCAGGCTCGCATCGCTCGTCCTCCCTACTTCAGGCTCGCTACGCTCATCCTCCCTACTTTAGGCTCGCATCGCTCGTCCTTAGAATAAAAAAAAGTTAACAAATTTTAACTGCAACTCGTCTTGGGAACCGCTCCGCTCGTTCAGAGATAGTAAATACATTCGTTTCATTCCTAGCGGCCACTTATCCATCCAGGCAATGACCAACCTCGATGCTTTCTAACTTTAATGATTCGACAAAAACCACGGATAGCCGTATTCAAAGGAACCTTAGTGTTCTTATTTTTACGTAAAGGTAAACACTTGAACTGAATTTCAACCGGATATGATTACTTTCCTACTTTTTATATTTTCTTAAAAACGTACATCAGCCATTCGATAAAATTTAAACTAACGCTAACATTTAGATGAAACGTAGCACATACGTAAGACTTATATATGGCAACATTTTATTTTTTCGTGTTTCATGAATTATCAAAATGTTTGCTAGAGTCATTATTGCGGGTTAAAATCGTCACAAATAAGTTACTTCCTGGATAGCACAACTACACCTATATGTAAATTAATTTTTGTACCAAGTTTTAAGTCTCTAGCATAAATACATTGAGAACTACAATGATTCTACCTTTTTTCTCTACCTTGCATGACATTTTGTTAATTTGTGGCCGAAATCGGGGGGCCAAATTAATATGACCAAGATTATCGTAAAGGTAACGGATAGGGCTATCTGGCTATGTACTTGATTTGACCAAATGTCCCGGTTTTGTCATTTTCCAGGCCAATATATTATAGTGTTACAGTTTTAAATTACGAAATTCGTCATTTTAATATTTTGAATATGGGTAACCTAAAACGGTCAAAAATAAGGAATACTGAACGAAAAAAAGTTACCGTCCCCGCTGAGTCAATGGGTCAAAATTGCGTCTGAAGATAAAAATTGACCTTTGAGACAATTGAGCTAACTCGGTTAAAACTAATCATAGAAAGTTGAGACAGGGTTAATTTTGTTAGAAATAAAGTATATTAACTTTCCCTAAATGCATGTTTCACAAAATATTTTCAGGTGACCCATTTATTTCGAACCAAAGTTGACAGATAATTTTTATAAATTTTAAATTAAATTGCGGGAAAACGGTACGAGATAGCGAATTCGTTTCAATGGGCACCATACCCTACTTTGAAGAGATCTACAAGGATATGCCATCATTTTTCTTTTTCGACTAATGTACCCGACGGGAACCACCATTTTTTGTATTTATTTCTCTAATACGATTTTCTTAACATTTTTTGGGTTCGGGCCAATATCTTTCCTAGCTGGTTTCTTCATCTCACCCAAAAAAGACCAATAAATATATAATAATGGTATGTTTTATATATATATATATATTATATATATATATATATATATATTATATATATTATATTAGGGTGTAGGAAAACAAAAACGTTTACATGATTTACATGATTGGTCTCCATATTAGTTTAGTAGTGATGAGTGGGCACAAATGAGACAATGTGTTAATATTTTATAGAACTATATTTCGCTCCATGCTGAGCATATTCATGTTATAAGTGAAAACACCTAAAAATTATTGTCTCATTTGTGCTCACTCATCACTACTAAACTAATATGGAGACTAATCATGTAAACGTTTTTGTTTCCTCCTACATCCTAATATATATATATATATTTTAATGGTTTATGGTATCTAGTAGGCAAATCTATTTTTTACAGGACGCAAGAGTTGGTTGTATAAAGTATATATAGCAAAAGATAGGCATTGTAACATTCATGAATTTTTATCTCGGGCAATAATAAGTTAAAGTTGGTCAGACTCGCATATTGATTTAATGTTTCAGACAAGTATGTCATGTTATGTCATGACATACATCAGTTTAAGGGTAAAAATAGACAAATCAATATATGTTACATATTTCACAGTTTTACCAAGTGAATCATGGTGTACCCCCCTCTTTCATGTTTCATTCCAAGTCATGTTGGTTTGAAAAAAGTGGAGTCACGTGGTAGTATTGGTTTAATTCAAACCTTACACGAATTACAAACTTAAACCAGGTTGTAACTCGGCCCGCAACGCGGCGTCGGCGCTAGGGGGCCGCATCGCGGCGTCGGCGCTAGGGGGCCGCATCGCGGCGTCGGCAATAGAGGGCCGCATCGCGGTCACATGGTTATTGCCCTATATCAGCTTGTAATATTACTAGTTTATACAGGTCACATACTGCATCGATATAAGCGACTTTTCAAATGTATTCGCCAAAAAAACGTGATATGTTTACATTAACAAGTATTAGTAGGAAGCCACCCACGGCTCTACTGTTGATTAGACACAAAATGCCTGTGTCTAGGACTCGAGAGGTAGAATACTATTTCCTATCTAAGGGAGTTAGGAAAAAGGGCCCAACAACGTGGCCTACTTGCTAGGAGATCTATCACCTCTCCCTGATTACTATTACTATCACACATCTTCTTGTATGAAGAGGAGTTTTCTTCTCTTAGTTGGAGAGATATCCTACAATATATCAACCTTTCCAAGAGATTTTTGGTAGAGGTGGTTTAGGCTAAGGAATCGGGGCTGGCAAGAAGGGCCCAAAAACGTGGCCTTTTTGCCTGGCTTTGCCTCCCCACCCTATTACTACTACTACTATCACACATGCGGTATAAGTAAGGAAAAGTAAAAATATATTGAGTCACAATATATTTTATTGTTACTTAAAAGTAACAATAAGCTGAAGATAATACTGAGAAATGGAAGATATCAGACAACACCCCTGCAACAACTTGGATAGAAATAGTCAATTGACCGGAACTAAACAATAGTCAAACATAATTATCATATTCTAACAAACCGTAACAATTGATTATAAATAAGGCTTATGGACAATAGATGCAAACCAGTCATGCATGCTCACTGCTCACCTATACAAAGGCAATAAAGTCATCAGCCTTGCTATCAGAGACGTATTCACCGGGGTCATAGTCATCACTCTGAGGGAGAGGTTTTACTAATTACCGGGGGGAGGGCCACCAAATAACGGATAGTAGTAATAGTGATAGTAATATGGGGGAGTGGTAGTAACTACCAGGCAAGTAGGCCACGTGGTTGGGCCCTTTTTGCCAACTCCCTAAAATAGTGTTCTACTCCTTTTAACTTCAAGTGTAGGTATATTTCATCTAATCTAAACAGAAGAGCCGTGAATTTCTATGGTTCCTCTCATTCAAGCAATCACACATATTTTCACTGACTCTTATAGTCTAGTGAAAACTAGGAACAACACGTGCCCTCACTGTTAAACCAAGGCATACACCTCCATACACTTTAAACTACAAGGCAGAAGCAGTATAGTATTATAATGAATCTACAATAAGGGACATAAATTTTGCCTATACCCAGTTTCATTTAGGGTAAGGGATCTTTAACCTGACAACGCACAGGCTCGAGACCAGCGGCTTTACGTCCCTTCTGAAGGACGTGGTACACAGAATTTTTATCCTTCTCATAAAAATTCCAGAGGCCCGTGCTGGGATTGAACCCTGTGGCCGCGTACCTTAACCACTACACCACGGGTGACTCTACCAAATAACGGAAATGTTAGCGATATTTAAAAATCAAACACAGGCAAGATTTTTATGAAAGTTTATTATTTATTATTTTAATTTCGAACCTCCATTTACAGCAAAATTAATATCAATCTCTTGACTTTTACTCATTTATATCTTAGGAATATAGAAGATGCATTGTGTTTTCAATATAAATCCGACAGGGAAATTCCACCTCAATCATCTGTTCCAGATCTGCCTCCGTAGCCGAGATCGTATAGTACTGGACTTCGGCACCGGAGGTCCAGGGTTCACAGCCCGGGCTATGCTCTCGGTTTTTATGAATAGAGTTTGACGTAAAAAGATTTCGCCAACTTTAGCTTTACTTTGCGCATAGTAGATGTGACCCAGCCGGGTCACATCTACTATTATTATTATTTTTTTTTTTTTTTTTTTTATTTTTTTATTTTTTTATTTATTTTTTTTTTTTTTTTTTTTTTTTTTTTTTTTGTCAGATTTTGAGGTGGTTTAGGCGTTGCAGATTTCTTTGCAACGTCTAGACCCACATTAAAGCTCTGACAAAAGGAGACATAGGGGGTAAGGGGGAGGGAGCCGGAGGCTCAAGATAAGACCTAGCCTGAAGTAATGTGAATAACGGTTCCAGGCTAGGTTTAAGGGGTTTCGCGGAGTGAGTTTTAGTTGGTATGAGGCAGACCCTGAGTCCAACACTGTTGACAGACCGCTGTCTTTCGTGCGTAAATGCATTTCTCTCTCTTTTTTGGTAACATTTTTCCGCAAGAAAAATTTTGCCAAAAAAAAAAAGATGTGACCCACCCGAGGTGGTTCCCCCAAGGCGAATACCCTAAAGGGGTATTCATTACATCTGTTTCAGGGGTTTCTATGACCTCCAAAGTAGTTTTTAAAAAGTTATTTGTCAGCACGCGTCTGAGCTAATGCTGATAATGAGCTAAAACTTGGCAAATTTAATGGTATTAAACGGGACTAAGTTCGTGCTAAATTTCTAAGCGATCCAACATTTTTCCGAGTTAAACGAATATGTCATTTAATTGTCGGTTGAATTACGAAATAAAACAATTAGTTCTCGGATATCGCAACCACTGGAAGACTGAGCCACTAAAAATTAATTAGAACCTAGATTTAGGTAGCATAGTAAGAATATTTTAAATCTTAAAATATACATATGAGTAAACTTTTTTAACCTCTTTCTGCTACTTTTGGGCCCTGACTGAGTATGTTGGGGACCCAAGAAAGGCTTCCGCACTCACTAGCCAGTTTTCCCCTGATCACAACTACACCTAAAGAAAGACTTTTGTCTTAAGTTTTAATTATCTAGCATAAACACACACACTAGCTCCGTAGGATGATATATACCCTAATTTTACATCTCACCCTAGAAGGCAGCCCACAACTTAATTCTATCTTATAGTTTTTATTCCTCTTTTTGCACCTTCTGTTGCTCATACAGTTACTTGCTCTTATGTCTTTTAGCTCTTCTACATGTTATCTTTCAGCCCTGTTATCATTTTTTTAAATCAATATTTTATTTATCATTTTTTATACCTTCGCTTATTTTTTGCTCCTTTTTGCCTGTGTACTTATTTACATGCTCGCTTTTTCCTGTATATATTTTATCAGGTTTGTAATTTTCTTTTGATTCTTTTGAAAGAGTCATAACTTTGGTTGTATTAATCCAATTTTGACGAAAAAATACTCGTTTTATAGGAAATTTTATCAGCTTTAAAAAAGGTTCTCTTCATGTTTTGCCCACGACCCACAGGGAACCACTTATTTCAAGAAAACTGAAATTTGTGGGATTTTATTTAATTTTGAGCATGCGCATTCATATGAAGGGCTCCACTCTGGATAGGCAGACTATGTTTTTTTTCATAATTTAAGATAAATTTTCAGAAATTTGGTTTAAAGTAGTACAAATGAGTGACATTTTTTCAGGGCCGGCTCTTGGACTATATGGTAAAAGGGAGGAAAAGTAAATACAAGAAAATTCCGTCTCGTCTTATCCAAAGCCTGGATCTCTGGGTCTAAATGACCAATAGCACCTGTTGACAGGCTCGCCATGTCAGTCCTAATCTTAGAATAATACTATATATAGAAGGAGCTACTGATAACACGAAAGGCGGTTCACTGGTGCAAATAAGTAATGCTGCCACCCTAACAATATACAATTTTTCTAAAAAAAAGTTGGCAATACTTCCGGTTGCTGAATTATTATGTTCTATTTAATTAATGATTGATTATTCATAAATACTAATATAAATATCGGTGCATTACAATATTTTATGCATTTTAAATTGTAGTTTAACGTATTTATTAAAATTATATAAAAAAAAGTAGTCCTCGTCAACTAAATGTAGATTCTTGTATTCCGCCACCCTTTTGCCATCTAAGACAGGTTTTATTAAATACTCAGCACGTGTTTTAAGTTATTATATTTGTTCTTTACAATCTTTCTTATTAATATATTTATGACACATTTTAAAATAATGTTTGTGTCAGGTTGGCAGCATTACTTAGTTGCCAGTCAACCGGCTTTCGTGTTTCAGTGGATTACATTGTGTTTACGGACTGTGTCCTTCATATATAGTATTTTCTAAGCACAGTCAACCGGCTTTCGTGTTATCAGTGAATAATTGTGTTTTACGGTCCTGCGCTCCTTATATATAGTATTATTCTAAGATAACAATAATTGAAATATAACAGTTCTTGGATTGAAACTCAAGAGCCACTTAAAGGTGAGTGAGCACTTGAGACGAATTACAATCACTCTGGATCAATCCAGTCAAGAGGATAACTATAAATCATACACACTCGTTCATTCCATTACAGGGAAAACAATCCTAGCACGTGTGGAGGGGGGAATGACTCAACAAAATAAGACGGGTAGGCAACCTGCAGCCGTATAACCTAATGGCAGTAGGTTATACGGCTACAGGTTGGCAGGACTGACACTGACATGGCTAAGGCTTTTTGTGTTAAAACCTTTAAAACACTAGATAGAACTTCAATTATATTATATATATAATATATATATATATATATATATATATATATATATATATATATATATATATATATATAGTGTGTGTGTGTGTGGTGTGTGTGTTAAATAATTTAATCAACCTTGCTAATTATCCTTCTTTTCCTGTTAAATTATTATCTATACGTTAGTAGTATTGATATATATAAATAAATATATAATTTTATATTCATAATTACATACTTTTTTCTTCTTAATTTATTTAATTTTGATTTTCTGAATATATTTTTAAGTTAAATTTAATTTAATTTTTAGTTAATTTTCGAAAATTAAAAGCAATATGATGTTTATTGAGGGGAGGGATAACTGTAAACAAGGAAAGGGCTTAAGTCCCTCCCCTCCTTTGAAGCGAATATGTAGTAATAAATAAAAATAAATAAATAAATAAAATATGCTTATTCTACTTTATAAAATTAAAAATTAATATTACAATACTTCTATTTTATAAGCAATTCGAATGGTCTACAATATGTAATGAGTAGTTACAATATAATAGTTAATATGATACATGAGTAGTTACAATATAATAGTTAATATGATACATGAGTAGTTACATATAATAGTTAATATATACATGAGTAGTACATGTTATATGATACATGTTACAATATATAGTTAGATACATGAGTAGTTACAATATAATAGTTATCTCCCTTATAAAACACTGCATATTTCACATGGTTAAATATGACACTAAATATGCATCTACCAAAGAAAAAATGATCTATTAGACAGAGAAATATCAAGAAAAGAAATAGTTACTCCTAGGATAAATGGCTCAGCCAAAAACTACATTGTTTCCAGATGGCATAAAAGTATTAATAAGTTATATAAATAAATCAATACAAATGAATCAATAAATGATGTCAAAGAAACCAAGTATTATCTGATCGCCTTTGTTTGGAAATGTTGAAACCAATACTACTAGTACTAACAATTAAGTTTTAATTGTAAAACTTAAAGATACACAATAAATGTAAATATATAACTGTCAAGTTTATAGTAAAAATAAATGTCATTAGTTTACTCAACAAATATACATTTAATTTCATTTTATAATAATATAATATAATAGTAGTAATATGGGGGGGAGGTGGTAACTACCAGGCAAGTAGGCCATGTTGTTGGGCCCTTTTTGCCAGCTCCCTAAGATAGTGTTCTACTGTTTTTAATTTAAAATGTAGGTATTTTCATCTAATCTAGACAGAAGAGCTGTGGAGCTGTTCTATGGTTCCTCTTTTATGCTTTATTCAAGCAATCATAGATATTTTCAATGACTCATATAGTCAAGTGAAAACTAGGCACAACACGTGCCCTCGCTGTTAAACCAACCTCCATACACTTTAAACTACAAGGCAGACATAATATATTATTATAATGAATCTATGGGTGCATTCGCGACGCTCGAGCGCTCGGGTCAGTGTGTTCAGTGGTGAAGGGGGATGGTGGGGACAAAAATCCCCCCACCATTGTACTGACCACACTTAGTCTCGCGAACGCGTTTTATTCAGGCTTGTGTGTACAGTTATTAGGTTATGTTACTGTTGTCATTTTTTCAATCATTTAATTAAAAGTAAAACGTATAAATTAAAGAGAAACAGCACAAAACAGCAGAAACACAACACAGAAACAGCACAGCACAGTACATGTGAATATGAAGGTGAGATAAAATTTTGTATTTCCCGATAAGAAGGTTTCAATTGAATAGGAGTGGGGAGAAGTGATCGAACTGAACCAAGGATGTTGGTGACGCATTAAGGAACATTTCTGACCCTATGGAAGTTGTATGAGATAGAGAAATAGGAGCACACTTACCTTCCCTTAGGTTATAATTAAAAAAGGCGCCTAACGCAGGTTATGTAGCTAAGTTGTTATACAATTCTTGGTTGTCGAGTTTGCTTCTCAACTTTCTTCAGTGCTTTTGTTATTGTTACATTTGGTGCTTGTCAAGTCATTTGTGCTCATATTTTACATTTTGGACTCTAGGTAGCCACTTTAGTGAGAGTAATTGAAGCTTTACCGTTTACTTTTCGTAGAGAGTAATTTAAATGTGTTAATATTTTGTCTTTTTTAGCCTAGTGAAATTTTTTGCTTGTTTTCAATTAAAGTACCCCCTAGAATTAGAACAAATATTTAACTAAACGAACACTATGTATTGGGACAAAGTTAACACACAATTAATAATCTATCACTCCTAAAATCAGACTGACTTAATATGTCATATACATGACATATTTATCATTAAATGTACCTCAACACCTTCCCTCATTTAATGATTTGAGATAAGCCAATGCCCTGACAGAGGAGAAGGTGCCTTGGCTTAAAGAGTGGCTTGGTAAGTACATCAGCAAGTTGGTACTGAGTACCAACTTTCCTGATATACAGTTCTCCTTCTGTTACCATCTCTCTAACAAAGAAGTGGCGTATCTTAATATGTTTAGTTCTGCGGTGATACTCAGGATTCTGTGACAGTCGTATGGCTGCTTCGTTATCTACTTGTGAAGTAGGGATTTGTAGATCAACTACTTCACTCATTAAACGTTTTAGCCATACTACTTCACGAGAAGCCTCACTCGCAGCTACGACCTCCGCTTCAGTGGTAGAGATGGCAACTGAGGTTTGCCGTTGGCTGAGCCAAGATATCGCCCCTCCCGCGTACATACACACTACACCTGTAGTTGAGCGACCTGTGGACTCATCCCCCCCGTGATCAGCATCACTATAGCACTCAAGAATTCCCCTTTTAAAATTATGCTTATAAGTGATACCAAAATTTTCAGTTCCTTTCAGATATCTGAAAATTTTTTAACACGGGTCCAGTCGCTTTTACTTGGGTGCTCTAGTGTTCGTGACACAACTCCCACAGCGTAGGCGATATCCGGACGGGTAGCCACCATTAAGTACATAAGTGCTCCAACAGCTTGACGATATCTATGGCTATCTTCTGCATCTACTTCATTATGTTCATTACTATCGACCTTCCCTGCTTCGAAATTTTCTTTTACGATAGGTGTAGATAACGCATTACAGTTATCCATTCCAAACCTCGCTAGAATTTTCTTTGTGTAAGCAGTTTGTCTAACTGAGATAGCTCCTTCAACATTGCAGTCTAGTTCAATGCCCAGATAGTATGATGCAGATTTTACTGTAATTTTGAATTCCTTTTTCAGATCTTCCATTAATATTTTTCCTTTTCTTCAGGATTTGTCGTTGCAACAAGACCATCGTCGACATACAACGACTATTGTCGTATTTTTTTCATCTCTACGAATGAACATGCACGGATCTGCTCCGCTACGTACAAAATAATTTTTAATAAATAGTCGCAAAAACGCTTGTTCCAGCACCTTGGTGCTGTTTCAAGCCGTATAAACTTCTTTGAAGTCTACAAACTTTATCCGACCCATCAGTAAAACCTTCAGGCTGTTTCATAAAAATTTCTTCATCCAGTTCTCCGTATAGAAAAGCACTAGTGACGTCAAACTGTGACAAAGTCATTTTTACACTCGCAGCCATACTTATTACCGCTCTTACAGTACCTGCTTTAGCTACTGGGCTAAAAGTTTGATCATAGTCAACACCTTTCCTCTGGGTAAACCCTTTCGCCACCAAACGAGCTTTGAATCTTTCGATTGAGCCATCTGGGTTTATTTTAACTTTATAGACCCACTTACATGATATAGCTTTCTTTCCTTTCGGCAATGGTTCAAGCTTCCATGTTTTGTTGTCATCAAGAGCTTTGATTTCAACTTCCATAGCTTTTCGCCATTCAGCTTCATGTTCACTAGCTACAGCTTCTTTATAGGTACCAGGCTCATCAAAATCTGACCTGCTAGCCATCATGATGTAATCCTCAAACTTCTTAGGTAATTTAAGAGTAGAGCGATCTCGTAAGGTCATACGATCAGATGTGTGGTTTGATTGACTACTTTCTTCAAGAATGTTATCATCTTCTTGTTGAGAGCTGTGAGATTCTTCATTTACTTCTGGATTCATCATCTTGATCTTGGTCATCACTTCTACCTTGCTTTGAATCTGGCTCTGCTTCAGAGGGTGTTTCTTCTCTAACTTCTCAGTTGGATTACTCCTCTCTTCAGTTTGAGTACCCATCTCTAATTTGATAGTAGTTGTCCTTAAGAGTGGCTCTTCGCAAAAAGTAACATCTCTAGACCTGACCAGTCTGTGTTGATCTTTTACCCAGATTCGATAACCGAAATCATCGTAACCGACAAGCACACCTTGAACAGCTTTCTTATCCATCTTCTTGCGTCTTTGTTTTGGTATGTGTGCATAGCACTGACATCCTATAACACGAAGATGTTTTAGTGATGGTTTCTTACCAGTCCAAACTTCGTATGGTGACTTATGTTTTTCCGATGATGAACCCGATCTGTTTAAAAATAAGTAGCAGCGTTTACTAACTCCGCCCACAGACCCTGAGTTAAACCTCCATGTGCATGGAACATTGCACGCGCAGCCTCAACAATAGTTCTGTTTTCTCGTTCACACAACCCATTTTGTTCCGGGGTGTACGGCATTGTTAACCGTTGAGAAATGCCTTCTGACTTCAGAATTTTTCCGAACTGCATGGTTATCAAATTCTCCACCATTGTCAGAAAGGAGCTCTTTGACTTTATGACCAGCAGTCTAGCTAAGGCTAACATTTCTTTCAACTTATCCACTACTTCAGACTTATATTTGAGGAAAAACACGAACCGAAACCGACTATAATCATCTTTGAATAGCACGAAATACCGATAACCCGAAATGGACTTTGTTTCGAACGGACCGCATACATCCGCCGCGATAGTTTCTCCCGGTTTCTCAGCTCTACTCCTTGTACCGAATGATTGTCGATGTGCTTTTCCGTAAACACAACCTTCACATACATCTATCAGTTTCTACTTTTACTCCAAGCTCTCTCGATATCCACTCTTCACATGACGTTTGTTTTGATGTCCAATCTTTCATGATAAAGTTGCAGTAAATCGGAATTAGATAATGAATTTAGTTGCCCAGTAAATGTGTTCAAAAATTCAAATTTTACTTTATAAGACCTCCTAACGATTTCTAAACCCTTCTAGTACAATATCGTTAGAATTTTTAAATAACATCTTGTGACATTGCTATAAACAAACTTTCTCCTGTTTATCTTGAGCAGCTAATGGTGAAAATAAATTTTTCTTCAAACTGGAATATACCACACATTAGTAAGTGTAAATATACGCTGTTGGCTTTTAACTGTCGAAACTACTTCTATATCTCCAGACCCAACCGCATTCACACTCACCATTTGCAGTCATCATTTGTGAGGTGTAGAAAACTCTGTGAATGATTTAAATAAGTTCTTTGAAACGTTACGTGATTTGTGCATCCGTTGTCAACGTAAATTGTCCTAACTTAGTTTCATCAGATAGATTTAAGTTTACAGACGTTAATGCTAAATTGTTTACCGACTTACTATTTTCCTTCTTTGGCGGCTTGCCATCTGCTTTCCATTTTTCACAGTTCCTTATTTTATGCGTATTTTTCTTGCATACTTGCAGAAGAGTTTTAGTTTAGTAGTAGAAGGTGGTTTTAGTGCAAGTGCTTCACTAGTACTTGTCACTCCAGCTTCCTTGTTACTTAACGCTCTCTCATACGCACAAAGTTAACAATCAAATTCTCAATTGTTCTCTCTGACTTGTTCATTAACATCCAACTAGATTTGAATGCAAAGAATTCATCTGGAAGAGTCCCTAGGATTTTGCAGATTAGGAACAGCTCAGGTAAATCTGGTGATTTGTCATCTTTCTTTATCTCTTTCTTAAGTTCGTCCCAGAGATTTTGAACCTTAGAGACATGACTTGAAATGTCATCTCCGGCATCTCTTTTGTGGCTAAAAAATCGCTCACATAGGTCATACGCCTTGTCTTCACAAGATTCATCAAATAGTCTGTGAAGCTCTTGCCAGACTTCTTTGGCTGTTTCGAACCTCATTATTTTCTGCAATGTGGCTTCTGTCATATCGTTGTCATTATTATGAGTGCAACACTATCAGCTTTTGAAAATTTTTCCAAGGTTTCTTCGTGCTTCTTGACATCAGCCATTGTTGCAGTAGTATCAAGCTCTGCTGGCTTGACTAATCTTCCTGAAACAACATCCATGGCTCCTAGTGTTCCTCGAAGTAGAACTGACACCTTGTACTTCCAACTTTGCCAATTGGTTTTTCCACTCAAATGACCACCTTGCACTTTTGTAAAATCCATTTCAATTTGTTGATTTTTTTTTCTCAAGATTTTGAAAATATTGACAGAATTTTTACAGCCAAAAATTTGTAGGGAAAATTTTCAAGTTTGAATTTCTAACTCGCACACCGAAAGTGAACTGGGCCCATAACCAATTAAAGTACCCCCTAGAATTAGAACAAATATTTAACTAAACGAACACTATGTATTGGGACAAAGTTAACACACAATTAATAATCTATCACTCCTAAAATCAGACTGACTTAATATGTCATATACATGACATATTTATCATTAAATGTACCTCAACATTTTCAAGATTCAATTTTGGTTGTAATGTTCTTAATTTTCTTTAATGTTGTTAATTTTAAGCAATATTAACAAAAAACAGTTAAAAAGTATGAACTTTTTTCAATTTGTTTATAACCTTCGCAAGCAAAACAATGGGAAACCCATTGAGAGTTATGTTTGCCTCTAAATTTTAAGACCTGCGCTGTTATAAGGATCATAAGCATGCGCAGTTCGTACCAAGCATGTGCAGTTGGTTTTTGACGTGTGTTTCGTGTTGAATTCTTCTCTATGTTTTTAATTTTCGATGGGGTCACTTTGTTGAATGGCAATTCGACTTAGTGCGTCATCCCCTTTATTCAACATCCTTGAACTGAACCTGCCGAAAGCATGGTTAGTAGGATAATCAGTCCCACCACTACTATCCTGGCTTCCCGCTTCTTTTGGCTCCTCCCCCTGGCCACGCCTCTGAGCACAATCATGGTAACTAGAATACACCTCTTGTTCAGAACGCTCTGAGCGCTCGAATGCACCCTATGATAAGAGTCCTAAATTTTGCCTATACCCAGTTTCATTTGGGGTAAGGGATTTTAACGAGTACCTGACAACGCACAAGCTCAAGACCCAAGAGCTCAAGAGCTTTACGTCCCTTCTAAAGGACGTGGTACACAGAATTTTTATTTCTCTCATAAAAATCCCAGAGGCCCGTGCTGGGATTGAACCCATGACTAAATAAACTCGGAAGTTTAAAGTCCATTCATTCTGTGTATTGACCGCGTACCTTAACCACTACACCACGGGTGACTCAAATATAATATAATATTTTATAATATGATTTTTTTATGAATATTTTATTTTATTATTATGAATTTTACTATGAAACTTTTCGCCTCTTCTTTCCTCTTACCAACTACAAGGACTGGATTAAAAGACAAGTGGTAACAGTGTCCAAGGAAATAAGCTGGTGGTAACACTGCCAGCTGGTGGTAACACTGCCAGGTGGTGGTAACACTGCCAGGGAACCAGCCCAATCATATATCCTGTTAACGAGGCCAAAGTGTTGATGGAATTTTATTTTTATTAATATAAGGAAACATACAAAGAAAGACCAAAACTGAATAAAAACATATTATCAGAATTATAAGAAAACCAACTGGCATCAAAGATCATATGGGAATGTTCCGGATGAAGCGGTATATTGAGGAGAAAATACCTCTACTAATAATCAAAACAATAAAATCTCACAGTAGTTTTTCATGTTTAATCAGTTATCAAATGTTACGTTTTGGCCTCTCTTTCTTTTCAAGTTATTTATAAAGTAAAAAAACAGTCTTAAAAATAAGTTTATATCTGTTCATTCAAAATTTGAGTTCACCTGCACAAGTAATAGTCAAATTTGAAAATTCCTGGCACAGGCTTGAGCCTAATCATAGGGGTTAAGTTAACTACACCAAAAATGGGTCTCATGCTGCAAAAAATTTCAATATCAAAATTGCAATTCACCATAATTATTGTGATAACTTTATCCAAATATGTTAATTTCGTTGATAATTTTAGTATGTTTGAAAAGTTAAGTAATACTATACAGTATACTGTGTTATTGTCTATTTTGGAAACCACAGTGAATCCTAAGGAATTGTATACTAATATCACTATGTTTTGGTAATTTTTTTTTATAGGCTTTTGTTCGACACATCATAGATATTTATTGAAAATATCTGTTTGTTGTAGTTTTGAACAAAAATCTATCGTGCAAGTCATACAAGCTTACAACTTTTTAAGTTAATTACTTTATTACTTATGTGCATATAAATGAGAAGTACCACTGTACTTAGAAATAGTATATCAAAATGTAATTTAAAATGAAAATTGGACATATACTGTACTGGTATTGGAGTACTGTATTATATTTATTGGCAATAAAGCATTATTTATTTATAGCTTACTACAAAACGGACCGGAATATAGTGGTGATGTTTATTAGTATTATTTTTTTTAAGATTCAAAGCGGTTTCCAAAACAGGCAATATTACAGTATTATATAACCTAAATCTATGAATTACAAAATTAATGTATTAGAGTAGTAGTTACCAAAATAATAATGGTCAATTTGAATTTGCAAAAGCCAATTTACTAGGGTAGAGAAAATTTGCTTAGCTTTTTAGGGGACGCTCATATATTTTATAATATAAACTATAAAACTAAAAAAAAAATAATAATTAGACATTAAAACAATAATATAAAAAACCAGTTTGCAAAAGATTTATTGAATATTTTTATAATTTTGTACTAAAATTGGATTATAATATTGATTGATTTATAATTGAAATATATTAAATAAAAATTAATTAATTTAAATTTAAATTTAAATTTTTAAAACTCTAGGGCCATGTTTTCTCCTTATTTTGTAAGGATTTAATATAGCTACATCATAATTGTTCATTATTCCGTTTCCTAGTTTTTTTAGTATTACTTTCTCTTATTATAGTATTATTTTTCTCCTTCATGTGGATTACTTTTAACTCATTTTGTAGAAATTTCTTCATTTCTTATTATTACTTACCATTTTTTCTCAGTAATTTTAGTTATTCTTTTTGACTTAATTCTTCCTCGGAACAAATTTTCTATTATTTTTAGTACTTCTATGATTATGACCAGATTGGTCGAAACCTCACACTAAAACCATTGTCTTTATTTAACCCTAATGGATACAATCTCCTTATCAAAAAAAAAAAAGATTTAGCCTGTATAAAGCCATGAATGGCACCCAATTTTATTATTGCAAGTTATTATTGTTACTTATGTGCAACAATTTTAATTTTTTTTTTAAATTGTGTCATTTGTTAATTTAATCTTTTTTTTATTTAAATAAATTTATATTATAACTGAAACTATTATTCCTTGAAAGAAGATATTACTAACCCCCCCCCCCTTTTACAACTATGCCTTCCCTCCCCACAATAAGAATCCCAGGTGAAGAAGCTCTGAAAGAAACCCTACTCGGGTCTATTTTGAGATGACTTTGCTTAGAAAAGCCCCACAAGGGTAATATTAAATGCATTAATATGCATCTCTCTAATATTCTAATATTGCAAGACTCTCAAGACTACAAGACTCATACATTCCAAGAAATGAAACATTACCGTCTCTGTGACGACCTTTGATTACAACGACAGAGCACAAGTGAAACAGAGTTGCTATTTATATAATTTAAAATCAAGTTATATGCAACTAAAGGAGTTGAGCTCGAAAATCAAGCTTAAGGCTTGAACCAAGAATTGTGCTTAAGCCAAAGACTGAACCTCAAGCTTTGCTTATACTTAAGCTTTGTCAATATTAATTTATACTATGTGATATCACAACATAGAGGAACGTTTACTCACTAAAAAGGTCATGATTATCAGTAGAGGGCAGAAGAGATCAAATAGTACCAGAGGCACGTAACCCTTCATCAGATTCTTCGACTATCAACTATCGATTCTAAAACTTCATTATTTAGTATTAGGGTTGTGTGATAAGTACATTTAATGGTTTAGGAATATTTCATATTTATTGATATTGATATCACTCATTGATATTAGTCATAACTGTTTAGAATGAAGTGAATGTATTTGTTTTAAATAATGATTTGTACAATTTTGACGACTGTATACTTTTAAGTCTCTACAATAAAGATTTTATTTATTTATTTATTAATATTATATCTCCCTTTTTCTCACTCAGTACCAGCTCTTCCCTTGCCAACAGCTCTATTCGCGATTCAAAAACCGTAGCGGTGCCACCGTCAGTGATAAGAAATTGATAACAAAAGGAGGATCAACTTTATGATATGTATTTGGGTTTCTTATTTTTTTCTAATTTTAGACGATTTACCTTTACATTTTTTCTTGAAGTAATTTATTATATTTAATTTTAGGGTGTTCAAACTCACTAAAGTCTCACTCACTCTCACTCTTTCATAGAAAATGGGTTGTCAGTTTTTAAATAAACTGATAAGCAGGTGGTTAGTTAATCACCATATAGTTTTATTTTAGTTTGCAAACACTCATAAAATTACTCTATGATTGCATTTAATTGTTTAAACAAGTATTAGTTGTAACAAATATTTAAATTACCTGATAAGATGATATTTTTCAACCTTTGTATTTTATGTCATTAGTGTTATCAAGTGTTATTTTCTGTTTAATATTATATTTAATACTAAGCATATATTTTAATCTTTGGTTTATATATTAATAATCAGTAAACACTAGCTTAAAAAAGAAACAAATCCAAGTCTGTAGTGATAAGAGCCTGATTCTATTTTAAAATCCTGGAATAATCGAAGTATTTATCTATGAAATATTGACAACTTTTACAGCACCAATAGTCAGTAGTTCTATTGATTTTTAACTCATTCATCACAAATTAAGCAACAATTAAGAAAAAATTAAATCGTGATCGTTTGTGAACGGCTCCCATGCTAAAAAAAATGTGTCACCCTTTCGTTTTCCTGCCATTGGTATTGCCAACCTTACAACTATCTCTTTGAATCACGAATGATGTGATCCGAGACACCGAGAACTCTGAATACAGAGTTCTCGGTGTCTCTGGTATGGAGTCTGAGAACTCTTAGATGAAGAGTTCTGAATGTCATGCAGAATTCAGGCCAGTGGCCAGGTAGAAGGCAGAATTGGGGGGGTCTTTTACCCCCTTAGAAAGAATGGTGCCCCTCAACTAAAAAAATTGCATATCATACAAATATGCAAATCACCCCCTCTGGGGACCATCGGCAGAATCACCCTCTCTGGGTAATTCTGGGAGTGGTCCCCCCTTCCCTCCCTAAAAGAAAGTTTTGGCTGGCTACAGGCCTGGTTAGGCATCTCAAACGCACCCAAAGGTTTATCATCTCAACCAATCAAATAAATTCATACTCAGTTCCATTTGCTAGTCACTTCATATTTATATTTAGGGGGTTTTAACCCCAACTGTTCACATGGTATTTTTAAACAATAGTTTAGACTCTACCCCGATAAAAAATTAGTTTCAGGGTTGCGCCCCATGTTCAATCTCATTCACACGACAACAGCCGGGGAGGATGGTCCACCTAGGGGTTTTAACCCCTGCCAAGCCCCGCGTGTGAACGAAGTATATAATAAAAAGAAACAGTAGATAAAATGCTCCCACATTTAAATTAATAGTGTTCCTCAATGCTCTAGAAGAAACCAAGCAAATAAAGCATAAAATAAAATATGTCCTTAATCAAATTATTTGTTTAATTATAAGAAATTTAATATTAAACAGTTCATGAGGCGCCTGGTACAAGTAAACAAATATGGTACCAAATTGTAAATAAAAAATATACTTACAAATAAAATTTAAGCACTGAACTTCGAACTTAGTAAACTTAACTTGATATTTAAACTTAAAAACTTTTATTTTCCAAGTATTTTAAATAATAACAAAATTTAATTTAAAAATGACAACTTAAGTATAAAAATTGAACTTTAAAACTGTTTTAAACTTTAAAATTAGGTCTAACTACGATGTTAACATAAAACTAACGGTGTTGGGTTGATAAAAATAAAAAAAACTGCAAAAGTTCGCGTGTATTAAAACTAAGCACAAATGCAGCACAATCGGCTTTTATCATTAAAACGCTTTTTTAATTATTAAATAAATTAAAACAATAACAAATCGAAATTTATTTTTTCGTAAAAATGATACAAAGGTAGGTTATAATATTGTTTTCACGAAATGAGCCGAATTGAAGCGATGACGCACGAAACACTCTGTAAGATTGTCATCGACCGACTGACTAATTTTTCTCTTTTTCCTAAGTTGTCAGTGTTGCCAACATTACAATGTTAAATTTACCTCCGCACTGAAATTTTCCTTTTTTTCAAATTTTCTCTTTTTTAACGTATAACATAATGAACTAAAATGTACATTTTGTTCAAAGAATTCCATTTAGGTCCTATGAACCGCCTCCGTTGACCAAATATTCGATGTCACAAACGGCCATATGAGGAAATACCCCACTCCTCTCTTGGCAGGCTAATTTCATTAAACGAACATTCTTGACATGATCTTTTTAAAATGTTTTCCCGCTGTAATTTTCTAAAAAAAATACACGTGTTCTCTATAAAATGGTTATAAATAAGATTTTGCAAAAAAAAAAAGTATTTTTATAAAACATTTTCATCGCACATTTTTGACAAACACGCGACTTTCTTCTAAAAATTGTAAACAAGCCATATAGTCCAAGAGCCAGGCCTAAAAAATGTGACTCATTTTGTACTACTTCAAACCAAATATTTCTGAAAGTATACCTTAAATTATGAAGAAAAAGCATAGTCTGCCTATTCAGAGTGGAGCCCTTCATATGTATGCGCTCGCTCAAAATATTAGAAAATCGCACCAATTCCAGTTTTCTTGCAATAAGTGGTTCCCTGTAGGTCGTGTGCGAAACATGAAGACAACATTTTTTAAAGCTGATAAAATTTCCTATAAAATGACTGTTTTTCGTCTAAATCGGATAAATACAACTGAAGTTATGACATTTGTTAAATGGCCAAAAAAAAATGCACAAAAAGCCAGTATTTTTCCAAAGAAATTCGCTGATTTTGCATAAATTAACCATTTTTAAATGGTTAAATGGTTTTTGAAAGAGCCATAACTTTGGTTGCAGTTATCCGATTTTGATGATGAAACACTCGTTTTATAGAACATTTTATCAGCTTTAAAAAATGTTCTCTTCATGTTTTGCACACGACCTACAGGGAACCACTTATTTATAGAAAACTGAAAGTTGTGCGATTTTATAAAATTTTAATTTTATAAATGTTAATCCAGGCTCCACTCAGGATTGGCAGACTCTGTTTTTTTCTTTATAATTAAAGGTACATTTCCAGAAAAATTTGGTTTGAAGTAGTACAAAATGAGACACATTTTTTCAGGTCTGGCTCTTGGACTAATAGTTAGATTATTAAAACACGTCGTTTGACAGTACCTTATAAAGGACGGAAGGAAAAGTCACGGCCATCATGATTTTTACGACAAGGAGAGCTTGGCTAACAAACAAACAAATTAATTAAGACGTACAAGATTAATTAATTAAGAAGTATTAATTTATTACTGTCAATCAATACAACTTTGTGTTAATATTTCTTAACATAAGAATATGTTAAGAAATTCAAATATTAGAGTCGAGGTAAAAACGACCGAATTTCAAGATTTTAAGAGAACTCTTTTATATATTTATAAAACTTTGTACACATAAAACTTATTATAAAATTGTTTTTTTAAATATAAAACTTATTATTGTTTTTTTTGTAGTTTTTATTTGTTCTTAGTAATCTTATTTGTAAGTATTATATATTATTTTTCTTTCATATTTTTCTTTTAACGAGTGGAATATAATTAAATATGAACACATTTGTTTGTTGTTTTAAAATGAGCATAAATGGAGTCCATCGTAAAGAACGAAAGAATGGAAAGTCTCTCCACAGTTTAAGATATTTATTTACAATAAAGCAGAGCGCTTTCGACCTAACAAGAGGTCATCTTCAGTGCCTATTAAACAAATAAGACAAAAAAACACATGAACACATTTATTTTCGGTATTTGTATTCCTTTTAAACACTAGAAATTATTTTTGAAACAAACTAAGCGACGGGTAGATTAGGGACTCAGGGTTATGACTCACTTATCTCCTTATATATCCACACTTCATCGACATGTCAGCCGTAAATTGAACCATTGGGCGATGGTAATATACCACTGGTTCCCGGGTAGGGTTAGGTAGGAAGATGATTTGCGAATTTTACATATATGTGCAGAACACATGGGGTGTTGGCCCAAGTTACTGAATGGAGGGGTTTAGGTCCATTTTCAGAGACTTTCTACAAATTTTGCTGAATTTGAAATCTGGGCTAAGTTGCTGAAGCCAGTCTACAAGACTCTGGAGGAATTGCTGAGGCAGCAGGGAGAAGAATGTTGATGCCAGTTTTTGTGGGTTAGAGTCAGTGTTATATGGGGTTAGAATCATTGTTTTTGGGTAAAGTCAGTGTTGTGGGTTAGAATTAGTGTTTTTGGGTTAGAGTCAGTGTTGTGGGTTAGAGTCAGTGTTTTTGGGTAAAGTCTAAGGCTAAGTTGCTGAAGCCAGTCTACAAGAACTCTGGAGGAATTGCTGAGGCAGCAGGAAGAAGAATGTTGATGCCAGTTTGTGTGAGTTAGAGTCAGTGTTATATGGGGTTAGAATAATTGTTTTTGGGTAAAGTCAGTGTTGTGGGTTAGAGTGAGTGTTTTTGGTTTAGAGTCAGTGTTTTCCTGGGGAAGAATCAATTTTTAATCATGCCATTGTTTATTCTTTAATTTATTTTTATTTGGTTATAATATCCTCTATATTTTCTATCCACGTTTTAAAAGGTATTGCCAAGTTATCTTTTATTACTTAGTGTTTGATAAAGGTAATATTTATTATTAAACATTAAATTAACAAGAACATCGTATCATTATAATAAAATGATATGACCAATCTCTTATAATAAAAATAAAAAGGTTCTGAGGATATCAAATAAACAAAGAGATGATCTCTGTCAAATAAACTAGGTTTAGAACTTTTTAAGACAAAAGTATAAAAACTGAATACCTATGGAATTTTAATACCAATTCATTATGTGTTACTCTATCTTACGATATGTAATAGGTCAGAAAATAAAAAGATTTAGCCCATCAAAGATTGAAAATTTAATATTGCTTTTGAAGAAAGGTATAATGTTTGATAGTTGTTTGAATGTTTGAAAGTCCGTAGCAGCGCCACCGTCGCTGATAAGAAATTGATAACGAAAGGGTGATCGTTGTTAAAGTCCTTATGGGAGTTTTTTGGTTTTTCTTATTTGTGACGATTATTTCGTTAAATTTTTTATCAAAGTGCTTTAATTTAACTAATTTTAGAGCGTATGAACCCAGTAGAAACAATTTCACTGAAAAATAGCGTTTTAATGGGTTGTCACGAGTATTTAAATTGATTGATAAGAAGATGAAGATCATAATTTAGTGTTTTTTTATTTATTGTTAATTGATAATACTTTTAAATAATTTTAGTTTGCACAAACTAACAAAATTACCATTTAATTGCATTAAATTGTTTAAATTAGTTGTAACAGGTATTCAAATTTTTTTTTTTTTTTTTTTACTGTGTTTTCGTTGTTTCCCATAATTATTCTATAAATTCTGTTGTGACACTTAAGGGAAAATAATGCACTTTACTTCATCTACCAACTATATTTCGACCACACTTCTGGTCATAATCATGTCTAAAAAAAAAAAATAAATAAATAATACTTGAAAACAAAACTAGATAATAAACTAAAAGAAGATTATTTCTATAATCTTGTGTGTCACAACAGAATTTATGGTATTCAAATTATTAACTGATAAGAAGCCGATTTTCACCTTAATGGTGTTTTTAATTTATTAATCAATTTTATTTACGCACTAAAATAATTAATAAATCAATAAATTCACTTTTTGTAAAATGTTTGTTTAAATCGTCCGTTTAGGTTTTATTATTTCTGGGATAAATTGGACGAATCAAAGTCTGTAGTGATAAGAGCCTGATTCTATAGTTAAAATCCTGGAATTATCGAAATATTTATCTATGAAATATTTCCAATTTATTTTAGCACCGATGGTCGTTCTAATAATTTTCATTACATTTATCACAAATTAACAAACAATGAATAAATATAAGAAGAAATTTTATCGGCTCCCATGCTAATCCTATGATAAAAAAATTTTTGATCACCCTTTCGTTTTCCCGCCATTGGTATTGCCAACCTTACAACCATATCTTTGAATCGCGAATGCTTGTATGCAATACTGCCAACCTTACACCCCTCACACTAGGCATCAATCTCCATTGCATGTTATTATTTTTGTAGTTTATTTTACGAACCAACTCTTTATAAAATAATTGTTCATGGAGCACTATAAAATAGAGTTCTGCATAAATAAAATTTATTTATTTATCTTCAAAGCAGTTTTAATTAGGCTTAGTAAAAACTAAGAGTACAAGTGATGGCCACGCTGTAGATTACTCGTGTGGAAAAGAAGAAAAATAATTTTTTTTGAGGTAGTACGTAATTGAGCACTTTATTGGACCGTTTTTAGGATGAGAAGCCAATCATTATTGTTATAGGAGGTTATTTAGTACTTTTCACCTCCGAGGACAATAATGAATGTAAAAAAAACTCCTAGGACGTAAAAGTAATTCATATGTTGCCGCCATTACTGTAATGTAGCGTGTTCAAAAAAACAATCTGTGCAAAAGCTTTATGAGGTTTCTTTAAAAACGTTCATTTTGTTTCTGTTTTTGTTCTTAGACTATTTTTTTTTCGTTTTTTAAAGGTGTTCTAATTGACAATTTTTGTGTGTTTATTTGTAAAGCTTTTACATTTTTGAGTAAAAGTGTGAAGCTATGGATGAATTTAATGACGACGATAATATGGAGTTAATTGGACGTTTGTTTTTTTTCAATTAAGTATATAGCGCAGTTTATTTAATGAGTGCTACCTCAAAAAAAATAGTGTATGCCATCCAGCTGAGAATGTCTTTATGTCTTGGTAATTTTTCCCGACTCGCTTCGCTCGTCGGTAAATCTAATTGCCGTGACATAAAGACACACTTCTCAGCCTTATGGCATAAATAACTATTACCTTGTTAATTACCTCAAGAAACACTGGTTGGGGCAAAATAACTTTTGGTTTATATATTACTTTAAGATAGGTACTCTCAAACAACATCGTATAAAATGTTAAACTTTTTTATATTTTTAACAATGTATATTATAGTCTTTAAATATAAAACACAAAATAAATTCTAATTAAAAAAAATAAATAACTAATTTCAAAAAAAATCCTTAAAGTACCCTGTGACCCGATCTATATTACATTTAATACATAACGGAAAAGTCAAAGATCCGTAGGGTAAACAATGACATAAGCAATCTGACTGGTCCATCACATTACGTAACCTGTATTTGTTTATCCAATCAGAACCAAGTATTTACCTTATGCCTTTGTTTAATCTGCAGACATTTTCCTTTAATACCTTGGTTCATATACAAATAAAGCAAAATTATTTACACAGCTTTAATATCTAAAATCTATATTAGTTTTAATTAATTAAAAAAAATATCAAAAATATTGATTTAAAATTAATTTCTGACGTAAAGTAACATATATTTTTATTGGTTTGGTAATTAGGGTTATATGACTGAATTCAAAGAGGAGAGAAGTCTTATTGGTCTATACTGCTCCCTCCAAGGGAGGGGGGGTCACTATCAACCAATAGAATACATCACATCTCATTTTTTTCAGGGCTGTTAACTGAATACAGATATTATTACTAGAGACGCCTCATTAGTTGAATTTTTAAACATAAACATTACCTAAACATATTTTACTTTTGATAGGTATTGCCAAATAAACAATACAAAATAGCAGTTACTTGTATAGAATGTTTAAATTACAAAACAAAACACAAACTATGTGTGAAAAGCAGACAAAGATTGTTTTATTATAACTATACCTTTCACTTAGAAGAGCCCTTGAAAATCTATGAGATAGGCTCTATTGAGATAGGATCAGTTGAGATAGGCTATACTCTCTATAGTAGTATATCTCTTTGCACAAGCATAACAAACATCGATATAGACAGCTGGACGAAGATAAACTGTAGACTACCCAAAGAGACTAATACCATAGATAAACAATATTAACATAGATGGTTCACTCCCGAGTGTAGTAGGAACACAAAATTGACAAGTTTGTGTTTATGATTTAAGTTGGGGGCCTCATCACTAGAGTCTTGAAGAGCGGTAGTAGTAAAAATATTTGCTCTATTCTCTACTAGATTGTGCTGTAGTATTTTTTAAATACTAACAGTTGCCAATCGTTTAGTAAAATAAAATAAAAATAAACAAAGATCTATGGTATGCTGTAGTATTCGCGATGTATTTTTGTTTTTCAAAACTTGGAGGCCTCATCACGCGAAGCAGCACCATCGTTCTCTTGAAAAAATAACAATAATTAATTTTTAGTGTTTTAGACTTAAGATTTAAATTTTCTATTTGAATATAACATCTCGGGTTGGCGCAAACGGATAAGTAAAGGAAACAAACAAAAATTGAAACTCTGACATTAGAGGTTCAAATCCAAGGGGGGACGACAGTATAGGTGAAGTAAGAGTGAGAAATTAAATTTTTCACTTTTTACCAATTTATACGAAATTCTTATAGAGCTTTCTTGGAATCAGTCATCCATCGACTCCTCATCATTCTAGCGCTGAAAAGCGGATGGAAAGACTTGATTACCCTCATCAGCTCGTTGTTTTGTTGAATAAAAATAAATAAATAAACATGTCAGAAATAAAAATATCTGACAGTTTCACGCTTCCACCTCAAGATTGCACTACTTGAGCCTCCTGCATCCCATCAACTATTTTTTTTAAATCTTTGAGTGAACCATCTATGTTAATATTGTTTATCTATGCTAATACTTATAAGGAGTATTAAGGTAGAATAACAGTGATAGGGGCCTAGAATTGAGACAGCTTCTAGTGGGTATCACAACCATGTGCTCCGATAGGGGTTGAAGAAAGGGGGGAAGTCTCTAATCTTCCTCTAGGAAGGCGCTAGTAGAAATAAGTACTTCCAGACCCTTTATCACTGTGTTATTCTACTTAAGTCCTCCCTCTAATTATTAATCCCTTAGTGCCAACTTTAAGAATTTAGTACAGCTGTCTATTGTAAAAAATCAGTCCAACCAACTAATTGGAGCTGAGATGAATAATAACACACTGTTATCAAATATATTTACATGATGACCTGAGTCAATGAGAACAAAATTAATACAGCCCATGGATTATACTGAATAAATGTAGATTTATTTATTTAGTAGGATAAAAATAAAGATAGGTATGGATGCTACAGTCCAAGCTGAATCAGAAATCTTCTTAATAGCTCATATGCCAAAATAAATTCGCTCGCTAGCGAACCCTCTTTGCAATGATTTTAGTGTTTCTATAAAATTTATGGATCAAGAGATGAAAGAAAGTTTTCCAGCTGTAGTTTTGCCAACGAAGAAAAATGAAGTTTGTGGTTAAGATGACAGACCGGTGAGGATAAACTAGTTCGATCCCATGGCTTTCCTAGAGTTATAATACGAAGAGGTGATAATCCTTATTAGAGTGATAATCCATATACGGGTGATAATGCCTATTGGAGTGATAATCTCTATAAGTGTAATGATTAATATCAGAGCGATCATCTCTATAAGGGTAATGATTAATATCAGAGCGCTTCAGTTTGAATAGCTTCCGCGGTTTAGTTTTGTAGAGCATTGTGTTTTCATCCATGATGTCCTACATCTCTAAAGATGCCTCCCACAGTGGAAGCGAAACATCAAATTCTTCATCTACATTGATGCGGTCACCACCGGAAGACCTAAATCTTTATAGATATGAGCTCGGAAGATGGTTCAGCTGGCACCATAGGATCCAAATTGGTCTTGGGTCCCAATAACCTTAGGCCCCCTGGGATCATGACATGGAATTAATTTATAATATTACATATTTTTTTACATTTAGGCCTCTGAAATTCATTTTTTTGGCTCGGAATCTAACGTAAGAACATTACAAGCCTTTATAGTTTCTCTGTAATTTACAAAAATCCAGATGTATTTTACGTAAGTTAGTTATACAATAATACTTGAATTACAAAACGTTAATATTATTCTGAAACGAATGCAGATTTATTTAAAATATTTACAAAGGCACAGTCATTAATTAAAATGATTTCGGTATAAATCTGTTAAAAAAGAATGATACAAGATAGTGTTTACTTGGTGAATCGGTTAAGGATCTTGAATAAAGGGAATGAAGCATAAAGGAACATTTCTGACCCCATGGAAGTTGTAACAGATAGAGAAATAGGAGCAAACTTACCTTCCCTATGGTTAGGGAAGGTACAAACGCAGTTTATGTAGCAAGGTTGTCGAGTTTGTTTCTCAACTTTCTTTTGTGCTTCTCGTGATTGTTACATTTGTGGTGCTTGTTAAGTCATTTGTGCTTATTTAATTTTAAATATGGACTATACTTAGCCACTTCAGTGAGTGATAATTTAAGCGTGTTTATAACCTTATCATACAATAAACAATGGGAAACTATTGGTAGGTAGGTTTGCCTCTAAATTTTAAGACCTGCGCTGTTATAAGGAATGTAAGCATGCGCAGTGTGTACCAAGCATGTGCACTTAGTTTTTGTCGTGTGTTTCGCGTTGAATCCTCTCTATTTTTTGGTTTTCGATGGGGTCACTTTTTTGTATGGCAAATAGACTTAGTGCGTCATCCCCTTTATTCATGATCTATGGGTGAACCATAAGGAAGAAGGTTTCGTTTTATAAAACCAATTAGTTCAGATTCCAGATGGTTCTGTGTTCAGATTTTTGGTAGTTCTATTTTTCACTTTTGGCTTGTTTACGTTTTAGTCCAATCAGAGGAGCTTTAATAAAGAGGATGAAGCGCTCAGTCGAATTGCATTATACCTTAGTGACCCCATTGAAGATAAAAATGAGAAGAAAACGTCAAAACGCACGTTAGAAACAAACTGCACTTGCTTGGAACAAACTGAGTACTTGATGCAAACGTTGTACTTCCTTAAATGGTTTTCTATTGTAGGTCACAAACAAACAGGTAAAAGTAATTAACTTTATTTCGCTTAAAACTTTATTTTTATTAAAAATAAAGGTTGCTCATATAAATTTAATGTTTGCCCTGAAGTGTTAATATATGTTAAACTCGTCATAGCCATGTTATAACCTGCTTTTCGCGTCAACCTTGAAGGGGAAGGTAAGTTTACTCCTACTGCTCTTTCTCATAAAACGTTCATGGGGTCAGTAATGCTCTCTTATCGCGTTATCCTCTTTATTAAAAATCCTTGGTACATTTTGAATATCATTTCATTCTCGAGTCCATTTAATTACACAGAACAAATGATGCTCACAGAGCTAAAGCAGACTAGCTCGCAGGAGGGGCCTCGTATTTCAGGCTCAATTCTTACTTTGACTACCACTTTAAACAGATTCCAAAAGCTTTTTCAACATTCACCTAGATTCATTTTATTCTTTAAGTTCGTAATGACTAATCATTACACATATGGCCAAACTTCAAGCTAATACACTCCGCAATAAAACTTCTATTAAACTCTATTTTGGCTTTTGGGTGCAAAAAACGAAAAATATAATTATAAGGTTGAAAGTACATCGTGGTTTAAACCCTATAAATTGAATGAGAATGAGCTTAGAATGTTCAGGATTAAAATGAAAGATTCATAGTCTTAGGTTTTCATATTTTCTGCCATGCCAGAAAAAAAGTTAAATGTGACACATGCCAAATAAATCAGTTAAAGAATTGTCATTAAAAATTGAATGAAATCCATAACAATGGAAATAAGTTATAATATTTATTACAATTTCTCTTGTCTAGAACTGATTTCAGACAAGTATGGCTAGATTTCAGACCTGCAGCCTGGAAAATAATATTTTGAGTTTGAATATTATCAGTGGACAGGGGTTGAACTCTAAGAAAATTACAAAAAATGATTAAAAAACAAATCAATAATAAATTAAATGTCCACTGTCCAGAACAGGGGGGGTTAACTTAAATGAGGAAAAGTTTGGATTCCATTATCGCAAGCTACTAAAAATAGCGCTGCGGCGGACCGGTGCGGACAACTTATGAACTTACCCCAATAGCTTTCCAAAGATGACTGATGTTATTTTTATATTTAAATTTATGAATACCATGACAATTCTTGGTTATGACAGCTACATTTATTATTATTATAAAATTGATTGTTTTCTGTATGTATTTTTCACAAAAACGGTTCGCCGTTGCATGTTCTGTATTTCCAAAATTCAGAAACTAAAAGTAAATAGAAACCTTTTTAAAACTTCCAGAGAACGCTAATGATGGCAGATAAGTATATTTCATTTAATTAATTTATTGATTTAGTCGATTTCACCAGGTAATTACATTTAATCACATTTGCGCATCTCGCCGATGTAATTAAAATACAGGCTACATTAAATGCCAAAATCTATCTTTTAGTACGTGTAAAACTTTAGCCACTTTTTCATTATTACCTGATTGAATCAATTAAATTAATAAATTACTTAAATGAAAAACTTAAAAATAATCACAAGTGTTATGTGTAAGATTAAAGTGGTAGGGTTAGTTAGAAGTATAACTATACAAAGTATAAAAATTAAATTTCAAACTGACTGTGGGCATAAAGCGGGAAATTAAGACACGCCCACTCAATTGAAAGGTAGGTCCGCCGCAGCGCTAGCGTCGTCCGGAATCCAAATTTTCCCACCATTGAGTCGACAGTCTTACTGTTTAAGTATCTATAGTCTCTGGTCCAGAAGTAAATCGTTGCTCTATGTTTAAGATTTTCTTGTCATTCTTGAAAATATTCAGCAAAACATTGTCCACCTAACTAGTTGACCAATTTTTTCTGAAAATATACCTTAAAAATCTCTTTTTCTGCTTTCCTGAAGGGACCTTCAGGCTCTGTCGGTACCCTGATGAGTTAGACGTAACGAAACAGAGTGGGAAATGACATTATGTCGAGCCATCAATGATGACGAATGTCGAATGATGGAACAGTTCCCAGATGTAGCATTGGATTTTGCTTGTTACATTTTCTAGGTGTCTCTCGCACAATTATATTGAGAAAAAGCATAGTCTGCCTATCCAGAGTGGAGCCCTGGAATATGAATGCGCTCGCTAAAAATATTAGAAAATCGCACAACTCCCTGTTTTCTTGAAATAAGTGGTTCCCTGTGTGTCTTTGGCAAATACGAAGAGAACATTTTTTAAAGCTGATAAAATTTTCTATAAAACGAATGCTTATTCGTCAAAATTGGATAACTATAAAAAAGTTGTTAAATGGCTAAAAAAGTGTTCAAAAAGTCAATATTTTTACAAAGAAATTTGCTGGCTTTGCATGAATTATTTTTTTGGTATTTTTGAAAGAGCCATAACACTCGTTGCAGTTATCCGATTATAATCACTATAAACTCGTTTAATAGAAAATTGTATCACCTTTTAATAATTGTTCTCTTCATGATTTGCACACGACCCACTGGAAACTATTATTTGAGGAAAACTGAAATATGTGAGATTTTATAAAATTTTAAGCATGCAAAATCATATGAACGGCTCTACTCTGGATTGGCAGACAGAATTTAAGGTATGTTTAAGGTATGAAAAATTAAGTTTGAAGTAGTACAAAATGAGTCACATTTTTTCAGGTACGGCTCTTGGACTAATACAACAGCTCTTCGCATCTATAAGTAGTATTTTTGCCTTAAAAATTCATTTTATCTCCAGATGGTGCATAACAAGAAGTTTATTATACAATGTTATTGTTCCAACAAAACGTATGGAAAAAAGAATGTAACAATCATTACATGACATCAACGTCTGAAGATAAAATCTTGTTTATATATATATATATATATTATATATATATATATATATATATAATATTATATATATATATATATAACATTGGGAGTAAACTGCTATTTTTCCCTCGCAATTACCTCCCTTAAGTTAATAGTCATAACTCTTTCGGTTTTTGCCTTGGGAACCAAGTAACTGAGGGAAATAATAGCATTATTTACTGCCTTGGTGCATAAATAATTATTATACCACAGAGGTAACTTATGTAATAGACTGTTAATATCAAACAGAAACATGTGTACTTCTTAAAACACAGAGTAGAGGTTACAACACAGAGTAGAGGTTACAAGGAGCTCTGAGGATCCTGAAAAATTCTTCAAGCTGACCCATCTATCAACGATTCAAACGAAGTCACTAATGTTTTCATTTGATTAAATTAACTTGATTTCATTCACCTTACAAACAATCCATTTTACTTATTAGCAAGTCTAGTATCGATACTTTAGTCGATTTAGTATGTAAAGATTGAGTCCAGTAAAGAAAATTTACTTGACTCTTACAAAACAACCACCATGTTAACAAATCTAGAATCGATACTTAAGATCGATTTATGATCTCCTTTAATATGGTTTTAGTATCGACTCTCTGAAATATCATTTGTACTTTGGTTTCTCTTTGTCAGACCCTCGTTCTGAAAAACAACAACAAAACAAATTAAACAATTTCATATTTCTACAGCTAGAGGTCAACTAAGTAACGCTAAAGTATGACTTCCCTCATATCCCTTAGCAAAGTTTTAGCGAGGGGTGGGGTGGCTTTTTTTAAATAGGAGTGACTTAATGATCAATATATATATATATATATATATATATATATATATATATATATATATATATATATATATATATATTATATATATATATTATATATATATATATATATATATATATATATATAATATATATATATATATATATATATAATGTGTGTTCCTGGTAGACATTTTTATTATCTATAATACGAGCAAAAGTTATTATGAAGCAGAAGTGTTACTTCCTGTCGAGAAAGAACTTTTTTTGTCATTGATGCGTATGCGATAAAATCGTAAGCCAACCGATCTGTGGACATACTGTATATATTTTCGTCGGTCTCCAATCCAGTCACTGACCTCGCTCGCTGCTTCTTAACATTAGTGATAGAAAGCGTTGTTATACATAAATATGGATATTAATAATTTTATATTCTTTTTTAAACAATAGATGTAATAATTTTTTGATGTAGCAATTCACTTTATACCGAATTTCAACTCAATTTGATTATTTTTAAGATTATTTTATCTAATTTTCAATTAGATAAAAATTGATCTAATGCTCTTAATGAGGTGAAACTTAACAGATTTATTGTTCTTATGTACAACTACATGCGAGTCTAATTTTAAATCGACCGATGTTTCTGCGTTTTATGATTTTTTGAAATTTCTGCTGATTCAGTATTCCCGGGTTGAAATCTGGACTAAGTTTTAATACGCTGCATAAACACAGAGGAATATAATATGATAACAGAACAAACTCACACAGACACACATAGTAGTAGTAGTGATATGGGGGGAGTGGTAGTAACTACCAGGCAAGTAGGCCACGTTGTTGGACCCTTTTTGCCAGCTCCCTAAGATAGTGTTCTACTCCTTTTAATTTCAAGTGTAGGTATATTAGATAATTGTTCAGAACTTGTCTTTGTCCAGATGATTGCTCCATATTAGTTTGGCTCGTTGGGTTTATAAAGCTCAGACCTCTTTATTCTTTATACATAATTATTACCCTCTCGATCATCGGCAATCTACAAATGAAGGTACAGGGCGCTGTTTCTTTAATTTCTTATTTGAGGAACTCAAAGTGGAACAACCATATGAAACGAAACAGTGTTTTTCTTGTAATTAAATGGTGGGGAGGTCAAGCCTGGTAAGTAGACCTGAATCAAGCCCTTTTTACCAACCCCTTTTCTCATCACCATCCAGCCAAAAATTAGTGACTTAAGTCAATCTTTTTTGACTCCTTTGGGGATGTAAAATGTTTACTTCACAGCCTTCTTAAAAGAAAATCTATAAGTTTAAAATAAGGTATAAAAGTTTTATCAAGAGCCAATTCTAGATTGAGGAAAGGTTTCAATAGAATAGAAAAGATAATGTCTTAACTAATGCAACTAAAAGTAGCTAATGTACACAAGCTGTGATTTTAGGTACCTTTACACGTACGGAGAATGGGTACAGCCCATCCGAAAACATGCTAGAATATCCGTACGAGTGCACTCATCTATCTAGCTAAATTAGTGCTAATAAAGTATCCATGCTTAAAAATCTAAATTTTTATTGTTAAAATGTAAATTTAAAATATTAAGTAATTTGTATATGTGCTAATAGTATATTACATGTATATAGTATACGTATTCCCGAGGGAACACTTAAGATCAAACATGCTCCTTAAAGAGGCGGAAACAGGTTACCAGACTCACAAAAATGATCTCTAACATTGGTTAACCTATCACTGAGGATTATCCTGTTTAACATAAAATAAATATATCTGTATTTTTTGGATTTTGACAAAATCCATATTCATATTGAAGCTGTCTGCTAGATGTCCAGGGCAAGATAAGTATTCTCATCTTCTAGATTCCACATTCCCCCAGGTGGTAATTAGTAAAACTAAATTTAATAATGAAATAGGAACCTAAATACTCCTGATCGATTAGGACCATGTTTTAGGAGCATTAATTTGATCATTGGAAATGCTCAACCGAGAATAATGTAATGTAATATTAAAATAAATAACATTTTTGTTTAATAACATTATGTTTCGGAGTTGCAAGATTTAGTAGACACTATTTGTGCAGTGTTTTGGATAAACTATAACAACTAGGTCAGGGTAATGGCTGATCTAAATATCAGTTCAGAGTGCTTTGGCTGATCTAAATATCAGTTTAGAGTGCTTTGGCTGATCTGTTTAGAGTGCTTTGAGTTTAGAGTGCTTTGAACCCAATAAAATACTACAGCTCACAACATGCGTTAGAATATTAGTGAATATTATCAGGGGCTATTTCATTTTTGGAGATGAAAATACTTGTCGTGAAAACATGATTTATATATATATTTTTGTGATTATGTTATTTACTGTCAAAGTGGATTAGTTTGACTTAAGGTATAGAATAAAAGAGAAATCGTATTTCAGCAGTTGTAAAGAATAGATTGTAGATTAGAACCATGAAGCAACAATAAGTATTTTAGAGTAATAATGAACTTTTCATGACATACAGCATGGCAACATGGTTCTGCTACCATTACATGAATGCTACATAGCTACTCTCTACTCCTACTAACAATAATAAATTAATAATTGACAGTTTAAAAACATGATCAAGAAATAATTATAATTAATTTTTCCACTATTTAATGGGACTTCGAATCGTTTGTTTGTTTCTACTATCGCATTGCTGAATGGTGTTCAAACCAAAAGCGGACTCATCGAAAATTGGGGAGGCGGGCTGAACCCCCTCCCAAATTTTGTTAGGAGAGAGAATAAAAGTAGGAGAGAAAAAAATACTGACACAATATAATTGTGCGAGAGACATCTGAAAGTAACAAACAAAATTCATTTCTACACCTGGAAACTGTTCCATCCTTCCACATTCCACATTATTAATGACTCATTATAATTTCATCATTCAATTAAGACGAATGAAGAACTATAAAACTGTTCCAAGATTTAATATTCCATTTTGCTTATTACCATTCATGGGTATCTCTCCCACTATTATATTGTCTCAACAATTTATGTTCTCAAAAACCCGGAAGAATCAAATAAAATGAGAGATCAAGTAGGCTTATTTGATAAAGTTCGGAGGAGCAATGGTGATGTTTGGGAGGCTTTAGTCCTTCTAATAGGTTTATACCCCACCCCATAATTACACAACCCCGGAGCCGGCCTTCAATTCGCGATTCAAAGTCCGTAGCAGCGCCACCGTCGCTGATAAGAAATTGATAACGAAAGGGTGATCATTGTTAACGTCCTTATGGGAGTTTTTTGGTTTTTCTTATTTGTGACGATTATTTCTTTAACTTTTTTATCAAAGTGCTTTAATTTAATCAATTTCAGGGCGTATGAACTCAGTAGAATCACTATTTTGTAGAAAAATAGGGTTTTAATGGGTTGTCACGAGTATTTAAATTGAGTGATAAGATGGTAAAAATTACAATATAGTGTTTTATTTTAGTTATTGTTAATTAATGTTACTTTTAAATAATTTTAATTTACACAAACACACAAAATTATCTTTTAATTGCAATGAATTGTTTAAAATAGTTGTTACAGGTATTTAAATTAACTGATAACAAGCCGATTTTCACCGTAATGGTGTTTTAATTTATCAATCAATTTTATTTACGCACTAAAATAATAAATAACTCGATAAATTCACGTTTTTGTAAAATGTTTGTTTAAATCATCCGTTTAGGTTTTATTATTTCTGGGTTAAATCGGACAAATCTAAGTCTGTAGTGATAAGAGCCTGATTCTATGTTTAAAATCCTGGAATAATCGAAGTTTTTATCTATGAAATATTGGCCATTTTTTTTAGCATCGATGGTCGTTCTATTAATTTTTATCTCATTTATCACAAATTAACGAACAATAAAGGAATAAAAGAAGAATTTTCAACGGCTCCCATGCAAATCCTATAATAAAAAAAATTCGATCACCCTTTCGTTTTCCCGCCATTGGTATTGCCAACCTTACAACTATCTCTTTGAATCGCGAATTACAACGTTCAAATTGCTACTCTTCTTATTAGCTACTTTTCTATTTCGTAAATGTTTTCAATCTCCAAAAATCGGGTACGGGGTACCTCGGAACTTTTCCTTGCATCATATCACATTACTGAAACTCATCCTGACCACTTTACACTTGCTAAGCTTAATTGCGGAATACAAAGATCAACTCCTTTATATTTTAATATACATTTAGACTCGCTCAGCTAGTCTTCAGACATTGGGTCCATTTTATTCACAGCGGTTGCCCATGCACCTAGGGACTTCTTAACACTATTGACCTGACAGAAATCGTATCTATACTTGACGTATATAAATAAAATGTTTGTACTTGGAGCAAGTATATGTATGATTTTAAATTTAAAATAATTTTCTTAAACATACACATATCGTTGCATATTTACATATTGCACATATTGTTTATATTGAAGTCAACCATATTTAAACAATTAGGGTTGAGGATGAATTTTGAATTTTAATGAGATCGAATTTCGTACTTTGTTTCATTTTGATCCGAAAAAGCATTGGAAAGATATCACATGTCACAAGGGTGTATATCAAGGAAAAAGTCTCGTACAAGCATTTAAACACACATATATAAAATAATATCTATATACATATACTTGATCAATGAGTTCCCTACTTCCAAAAACTTCACCTCCCCCTCCACGAGGAATCACCCGGCTGCCTTGTAGTTTAAAGAATATGGAGGTTTGGTTTAACAGCGAGGGAAGTGTTGTTCCTAGTTTACACTAGACTATAAGAGTCAGTGAAAATATGTTTAATTGCTTGAATAATGCATGAGAGGAACCATAGAAATTCACGGCTCTTCTGTCTAGATTAGATGAAATATACCTACACTTGAAATTAAAAGGAGTAGAACACTATCTTAGGGAGCTGGCAAAGAGGGTCTAACAACGTGGCCTACTTGCCTGGTAGTTACTACCACTCCCCCCATATTACTACTACTACTACTCCCCCTCCATGACTCCGAGGTAATATAATAAATTGGATTTTTTTGGGAATAACAACACAACTACATCTAAGTATTTATTTTTACTTGTTCAGATCTCTAGCTTAAAGCACACTGAGAATAAAAACGCTAATGGACCCAGGTTGTCTTGAGAACGACTAAAACCGACAAGTGAGTTGAAACAACCGTTTTAGATTATTAGAGCCAACACAACACTTTCTGTAAATACCTACGATGTAAATGAGGAAAAGTAAAAAGCTCAATTTATTTATATTTACAAATTTTTAAAATTTTTTGAGGTAGTACGTAATTGAGCACTTTATTGGACCGTTTTTAGGATGAGAAGCCAATCATTATTGTTATAGGAAGTTATTTAGTACTTTTCACCTCCGAGGACAATAATGAATGTAAAAAACACCTAGGACGTAAAAGTAATTCATATATTGCCGCCATTACTGTAATGTAGCGTGTTCAAAAACAATCTGGGTAAAATCTGCATGAGGTTTCTTTAAAAACGTTCATTTTGTTTCTGTTTTTGTTCGTAGACTAATTTTTTTTTCGTTTTTAAAAGTTGTCCTAATTGTCAATTTTTGTGTGTTTATTTGTAAATCTTTTACATTTTTGAGTAAAAGTGTGAAGCTATGGATGAATTCAATGACGACGACAATATGGAGTTAATTTGACGTTTGTTTGTTTTTTCAATTAAGTATATAGCGCAGTTTATTTAATGAGTGCTACCTCAAAAAAAAAAATAGTGTATGCCATCCGGCTGAGAAGGTCTTTATGTCTTGGCAATTTTTCCCGACTCGCTTCGCTCGTCGGTAAATCTAATTGCCGTGACATAAAGACACACTTCTCAGCCTTATGGCATAAATAACTATTATTATAAATGTAAAATAAATTTAATTTTTATAAAATTTACCCATAAAATTCCTTCCTTACGCAAATCAAAAATAGATCAATACATATTTAATCTTAGTGATATTGCTTAATATGTTTAAACGATTTCTTGATTTAACTTGAAAAATTAATGTTTTACAATTCTTCTTTGGGTTAAAATATCTATAAATGTTTGTTTTTTAGTCGGGGTTTTCCTAATTTTCCAGTAGATATTAAATGGCATGACCGAAGTTTATTATACCACTGAAATGAAGGTTTAATGAAATTTTACCTTTCTGGTATAAATATACAAAGAGTGCATCCCAGAGTTTCATTTACTTATTTAACAATTACACTGTCAAAGACCATTTTTATAGTTTTAAAATTTGTTTCGTCATCAGCCCATGTTAGGCAAATGAAACGTTTTGTCCGACGATTGGGAAAAGTTGGGTGCTTGGTTATACAAGCTAGCAATATATGGTCTTGGAACAAGAATTCATCGGCTTTAAGCTGCTAATTAAATCCAGCGGAGCTAACTAATTACTCTGACTTTTCACATTACCTAAGTAATAATATGATAATTTTCCTGTTAACTTAGTTATGATTAATCTTTTACAACTTCATTTTAACAATTAATACTTAATAACTTTTATTGTTCATTTACTTCTAAATACATTTCACCCGTCATAGTGTTAAGCACATTTAACATTTATAAGATGTTTTTTTCAAGAAAAGTTTTACAGCAAATAGTGTTCGATACTATAAGCTAACTTTTCGGAAACTTTTTTAAGACTTTTTTGAGGACTTGATCCTTTCCATATAGCCCCAAGAGCCAGGCCTAAAAAATGTGACTCATTGACAAATAAACCACTGAACTGAGTTAATTACTATAATCAACAATAGTCTTTCCACTAAATGTATGTTTTTTTGCTCATTTAGTTCTACTTCAAACCAAACTTTTCTGAAAATATACCTTAAATTGAGAGTCCTTAATATGAATGCGCATGCTCAAAATATTAGGAAATCGCACTAATTCAAGTTTTCTTGCAATAAGTGCTTCCCTGTAGGTCGAGTGCGAAACATGTTAAAGAGAATTTGTTAAAGCTAATAAATTTTCCTATAAAACATATGTTTTGTCAATATCTGATAAGTGCTGGGCCCATAACCTCTTATTTTCTAGTATTAGAACACTTTGGTAATCTAGTTAACTCATATATTAATAATAGTGTTACAAACTCTCACAAGATATATCTCTGACAGATTATGTCAATATTAAGACAAGCTAGGTGTCAAAGCGAAATCCAACAATAACTACAGCTAAAGTTATGACATTTGTTAAATGGCCAAAAAATACACAAAAAGCCAAATTTTTTCAAATAAATTCGCTGACTTTGCATAAATTAATTTTTTTAGGTGTTTTTAAAAGAACCATAACTTTGGTGGTAGTCATCAGATTTTGATGATTAAGCAATCGCTTTATTGAAAATTTTATCACCTTTAAAAATATTCTATTCATGTTTTGCATACGATCCACAGAAAACCTAACTTATTTAAAAAAACTGAAATTTAGTGCAATTTTACTAAATTTTGAGCATGCTCAATTATACGAAGGGATCCTTTCTAGATAGGACTGTTTTTTTTTCATAATTTATGGTATGTTTTCAGAAAAATTAGGAAGTAGTTTACTACTTCCTAATTTAAAAATAACTTCCATTTTTTAAAATAAGTCACATTTTTCAGGTCCGGCTCTTGGACTTGTATAATTAGATAATAAATTCAAATCTCTCTATAGGAAGGCACAGAGCTAGTTGAGTAAATCTACAAGAGAAGTGCGTATATCTAGTGTAAAGCTAAGTGAACTTGGGGAGTATGATGCTACTAAACCTTATTGTTGTACTGACTCAGAAGGTGGCTGGGGGATTGAGGGTCTTCCGCTCACCGTTATATATGCTGAGTTCCGACGCATAACCGGCTGATTGTACCGCTGCATCCAGAGGTACGTTGAAACTGATTTACTAACAGCTGTCCGCACCTGAAGACAATCATCATCAAGTCATCAACATAACAGTAACCTAGAGATATGAAAGTAACTGACTAAACCTATTCTTGAGCTCATTTGATAGGGTAAAAAAGAACAATCAGCAATAGTAATGAAAGAGAGATGATAGATCATCAAGCAAGTTGGACACGATGGGTCCCCCAACTTGGCCACACACAAGTTTTTTGACTCTTAAACAATAATATCCTATTTTAAATAAATGAATGAATGACATCAGTTCTATAATTAATCTAATGACTCAACAACTAGTGTCTTGTGATGTCGTTTCACCGCTGTCTTTCGGTGGTGACCATGTCAATGCCAATGATGAATACGATGATTCTCTGCCAACGAGAGATGTCTTCAGGGATGTAGATCGTCATGGATGGAAACACAATGTTCATTAAAACAGAGGATAGTTTTCTTCAGTTGAGTTATAACAATAGCCTATGGGGCATTAATATTTTTAAGATGTAATCAAATGGCACATAAAGAAGTACATTTGCGTGAAATTTCACCTCGCTCGGTCTGGTTTAAAGTTTTCGTTATTTATTTAAAACTATTGATGACTGCAATATACGTTGGAATAATTCCTATCCTTCAAAGGCAGGATAGGAAAAGTGAATTAGTTCTTACCTCTCCATTAAGGAAACAGTATAAAAATGATATGAAAACTCCTTGGAAGGAAGTAAGGAAATGTGTGGTGTAGCTCCAGGCAGCGAACTCCCATACAGGTCGCTCCAGTGGTGCTTCAGTCATGTTTATCAAATTAGTTATACCTAGTAATGGTAGCAGGACAAGAGCTGCTCGTACTGCTTTCCTGTAATAAAGAAAAACTTTCTGTAATGTAAGCATTACAGGTAAGTAAACGGAAGAGTTTATTTTCTAGTATGCTATTGTTTTCGACGGATGTTTAGAAAAATTCGTGCCTAGTTTTAAATCATTCCTATTATTTTTTCGTATACTATGAATAATTGAAATTTCATAATTAGTGGTTAAACTTAAATTTACAGTTACTGATTTAATAAAATATAACTTTTTAGAGAGCAAAACTTGCTATCTAAAATTCGTTTTTGTACCAAGTTTCAAAAACTAATTTCAACTACCTAAAAACTAATCAGTGTTTTTATGCTCTCTACCATAAACACACTGAGAGCTATAAAAATAAATAAAAAATTTATTATTTTGTACAAGGGATCACAAAAAATATTTAACACATACATTGTACAAAAAAATTGGGGGTAGTCAGTTTTACAACTGTTCTTCCCAACCACCCTCAGTGATAAATAACACATACATACAAAAAGACAACTAAATACAACCTCTCAGGCGGTCTTTAAAACACATGAAACAAATAAGTATCACAAAACTTGGCATAAGGAATTTAAAAATGCATTATTTTTACACTACAGTCGTAATAAGAAGAATAATATAAGTATAAAATAAAGAAAGAATATATTAGTATATTATAATAGTTAAATATTATAATATAATATTATAATAGTAAATAGTATATTATAATAATTAATATTATAATATAATAATAGTATAGTATAATATTACAAAGAATACAATAAGTAAAGATCATAAAAAAAATACTGTTAGTATAGTAAAATAATAGTTATTTATGCCATAAGGCTGAGAAGTGTGTCTTTATGTCACGGCAATTAGATTTACCGACGAGCGAAGCGAGTCGGGAAAAATTGCTAAGACATAAAGACATTCTCAGCCGGATGGCATACACTATTTTTTTTTTTGAGGTAGCACTCATTAAATAAACAGCGCTATATACTTAATTGAAAAAAAAACAAACGTCCAATTAACTCCATATTATCGTCGTCATTGAATTCATCCATAGCTTCACACTTTTACTCGAAAATGTAAAAGCTTTACAAATAAACACACAAAAATTGACAATTAGAACAACTTTTAAAAACGAAAAAATAATAGTGTACGAACAAAAACAGAAACAAAATGAACGTTTTTAAAGAAACCTCATAAAGCTTTTACACAGATTGTTTTTTTGAACACGCTACATTACAGTAATGGCGGCAATGTATGAATTACTTTTACGTCCTAGGAGTTTTTTACATTCATTATTGTCCTCGGAGGTGAAAAGTACTAAATAACCTCCTATAACAATAATGATTGGCTTCTCATCCTAAAAACGGTCCAATAAAGTGCTCAATTACGTACTACCTCAAAAAAAAAAAATTATTTTTTCTAAAGGAGAATGTCTTATAACTAACCTCGCTTGCTCCAGCTCGCTCGTCCTACTTTGCCTTAACTTTACTATTAAAACTCTGATGATATTTAACAAGAATAAAAAATTTAACTGAAACAAATTAAAGTTACATTAATTCATATTTGGGGGAAAAGGTTAAATTTTAAAGTAACTTTTAAAGGAGTAACTTTTAAAAACCAGAGATAGTTTGTCAAGTCGCTCTAGCACTAGTACATCCGTTAAGAGTCAAATACACTAAATAAGAGGAATAAAGTCAATTATAAACTGATTGGCTAAAGAAGTATTTGAACTTCCAAACATATTAACTTTATCAGGTATTTTTTTAAAGATTTTTGTTGTCTTCACCGAAATTTTAGTAGGTTATCCCATAAGAAGAGTCAACAATATAATATGGCCAAAGATAAGTTAATATGTCTTATCTAACCAGTCAATATAACAAAAAACAGAAAAAAATTGAAATGGTTGATTAAACCAGTGTTTGAGCTCACTAACGTTGTACAAAAATTCTATTATCTCTTGTGTGCACTTTTTGCTATGGTAGGTGTATAACTCCATAGCTGAACAACTAGAGATGAATAACTCTATAGCTGAATAACTAAATATATTTAACTCCATAGCTGAATAACTATAGATGAATAACTCTATAGCTAAATAACTAGAGATGAATAACTTGTGTAGTCCACCTATAAAAAAATTTAAAAACATGTAATGGATAAGATGAGTCAAACTACAAACTGAACCAGTCTTTAACTTTAGTCACTAATCTATTAATTTTATCAGCTATTTAAAAAGACTCGTTTTATGCTTGTTTATTCTTAGGTACATCCTCATTCAATTTATTCAAATTCATGAGTAAATCTGAGAGATTGGATAGCATATGTGAATTTAAGATTGGAATTAAAAAATTGCAAACGGAGATTCAATTTTTTTTCTCTTTCGGTCTTTGCGCCACTAAATGCTCTCAAAAATACTTACAATAATAACTGCCATTCTTGGTCCTTCCAATATCCAATAGGATGGGTTCAGGTTATAACCCGCCCAGCAATCAGTCTTAATATATAGTGCTGTAACACCAGCCCAAGCTGCAGTCATGACTACAGGTGCACCCCACCCCACACATGTGTACACTCTGTAGTGTGTGCTCTCTTGAAGAACTCTCACTAAACAAAATAAAACAAGTCATAATAATATATAGAGGTGTAACACCAGCCCAAGCTGCTGTCATGACAAGGGGAAGCTTTACCTCTAAATAATGCGTTGTTATTAATAGAAGAGTTATCAATACAAAACAACGACAGCTTTTGACCAAAAGGGCCATATTTAGAGCTTAAAAATGATAATGTATTGGTATTTTATAATTAACCAATCAAAGTAATTTATTAGCATTTGTTGTCTTAGGTAGCGATAGTGAGGGAAGGGTAGCCACCTTTGCGGTGGATGTCGACGCTTAAACACTATGGGGGTCTGAGGTTAGCATCCCAGGTTACGCTCTAAGTTTATATAAGATGGCTCTGGTTTATATTGGATGTTTTAATATTCAAATAAATGATTGTGTTGGAAGTTGACGTTGCCAAGAAACTATTATTATTATTTGTCATGTCATATATTGTTAAAATAATTAGATCGTTTTAAGATTTCAGAGAAGACGTCAAGTTTTATTTAGTTAGTATATTATAAGTTAAAGATATACTTGAGTCAACAGATTGCTTACGGGAACCTGAGTTGGTTCCCGCAGGGGTTATACCTGATGAGCCGAAAGGTGATAAACAGGCATTATTATTATTGGAACGAGGAGGGGGTCCCGCAAACGAAATATTTCCAACACCTTTGCAGGGTAACAACTCATAGCTTAAGAAGAACTTGGTGAGAAATAAATTCGATCTCTTCATCTTCTCAGTGAGCCTGTATTGGTCAAACTAATACAGTGATTAATTAGCCATCTACATTATGGCCAGACCTATCACAATGCTTTAACTTTCTATTTGTCATATCTTACTCAATAATGCCTCTTACCTGTAACAACATTGTGCAGGTAGAGACCCTCAATAAACATCCACATGAACATTGCTGTTCTGGCGTACTCGAGCAGCATATATGCTCCTTCGCATAGTATCGACTGCAACACAATACAACATCTAGTGAATACCGTGCATGTTAAGCATGTAGAGCATGTTAAGCATGTACAGCATGTTAAGCATGCACAGCATGGTAAGCATGTAGAGCATGGTAAGCATGTAGGTTAAGCATGCAGAGCATGTAAGCATGCATGTTAAGCATGTAGAGCATGTTAAGCATGCAGAGCATGGTAAGCATGTAGAGCATGTTAAGCATGTAGAGCATGTTAAGCATGCAGAGCATGGTAAGCATGTAGACCTATTTATTTTAAACCCTTTATCTCCAGACGGTGTATAATGTAAAGTTTAAGGGTGTAAAGAAGCGTCCCCTAAATTAATAAAAAAAAAAAAATTTGGGTCCGACCAAAAAAAAAAAAAAAAATAGAATAAAATACAACAAAATGTATTAAAATAAAATCAACGTCTGGAGATAAATTCTTGTATGCACCTTGGGAGTAAAATGCCATTATTCCCTCGCAATAATTTCCTCCCTCGGCTTTGCCTCGCGAGTGAATGGTCATAACTCCCTTGGCTTTGCCTCGGGAGTTAAACACATAAATCCCTCGGCTTCGCCTCGGGAGTTAAATACTTTGGTTCCCTCGGCTTACGCCTTAGGAACCAACTAACTGCTCAGGAAAATAATTGCATTGTTTATTCCCTTGGTGCATAAATAACTAGTAATTGTTGATCTCTTTTTAAAAAGATTGTTATAGAAAATATATTAGAGGAACTTTTCTGCATTCGTCAGAGGATAAGGTTCCCTCATTCCACTTATAACTGATTTCATTGTTGTATACACAAAGCAATGACGTCATAATGTTTTTACTAGAAAGCACCCCTAGACCTGAAGGTGTTTGTTTTACAAGTTTTAACATTTGTGCATATGTACTCTGGGAGCTAAGATGATGAAAGACACAAGCAAATACAAACGCACATACAGGTAGAGGATTCATAATTCAGGCCAAATCCCGGTTTCGCATTTTTATTCCCCCCCCCCAATAAACAAGCAGTATAAATTAGGAAAAAGTAAAAAGCCGAATTTACTTGGGCTCATAAAACAGAAGCAGCCTCCCTGTAAAGAATGGACACTTTTGCAACGAGTTTTTTCATTATTTCTTTAACAAAAAACAGTATTTTTCTTGAAACATATTTCTGATTTCTAGATGCTCAGTTTATCCAAACACTACATGCATTTATCATTTTGATACTACCGAGATTTGCAAAACATGAATAGTTGAGACAATATAATTGTGCGAGAGACACCAAGGAAATGTAACAAGCAAAATGCAATGCTATACATCTGGGAACTGTTCCATCATTCCACACTCGTCATCATTGTCGCTCTGTCGGCGCCCTGATGAGTTAGACGTAACGAAACAGAGTGGGACATGACATTATGTTGAGCCATCAATGATGATGAATGTCGAATGATGGAACAGTTCCCAGATGTAGCATTGCTTTTTGCTTGTTACATTTCCTAGGTGTCTCTCACACAATTATATTGTGTCAACTACATGCATTCTCAATCATCTTAATTTTTATATTAATATATTTTTTATATTATAATTATTTTGTTTTGTTATTCTCGAATCATTTGGTTTTTTTTTTATTTCTTCTTCTTTTTGTTGATTTTATATAATCAGTTTGCCCAAAGCTTTATAAAACTGAAAATAAACAAACCAATAATCTTAAAAAATTTTAGGCCCGTCTACAACCTTAAGTTAAGTTAGGAAGAATTGAAGAAGTGAAGAATTCCTCAGGAAGAACAAACTATTTTGAAATTCCCGCTCTTTAGACTTAGAAGATCCGTAAACACGTCTACAACCTCTAAGTTGTTAAGTCAAGTTTTAAAGTTACAATTAGTACGTTCACACACACTTTAGATCCGCGTATCGTATAGAGTACGATCTCTCAATACGGTAATTTAAGCTGTATTAACCATGCGGAGGGGATCCGATCGCATACGCTAGAACTAGGGAGATGGAATCTAAATGGATCCCCCGATACGCTGTCTTTTTGTGTGTGTACCTTTAGAGACGATCGTATTTAACGGATAACCTTCTCGTCGAACTTTTATTTCACTTTATTTCACTTCTATATAACCGTTTTTGATAAAATAGTTTTTGGAATATTATGTTTTTAGTGTAACTTTATTATTACGCAAAGAAATCACAATTTAATTAAATATATTTTTTGTTTTAAATTTCTTTATAACCAAAAGTGAAGCTTCACTATACAAGACGCCATGTTTTGGCGGGATCAGTTATCACTCGATCGACTAAACAAATACGCTGCAAGAACCGTGAAGTTAGTTGACCGTATTGTATACGTATTCTATACGATCCGCGGATCTAGAGTGTGTGTGAACGTACTAAATTACACATATAGCTGTATTTAGACTACTTTTCTTTCTACCGTCTACACACATTTTATTTATTTATTTATTGTAACAACGAGCAGAGCTCAATAACAATTTTAATTCAATTTAAATAAACATTGCTTTTTCAATGGTCTTTCCTTCCATTTTTTAAAGACTTTTTGCAAATATTTTTTTACTTTACTTCTAAAATCGACCGTGTTTTATTTATTTTAATTAATAAATAAAATCAAAATGGATGAGGTAATTGTTGGGAGCGTTATTTTCCTTATCTCTAGTTTATTTAATTATATATAATTTTATAATAATTGTTATATAATTCTATATAATTCAAAAAATAAAATATAATATAAAAAAATATATATTTTTTTTAACAAATATATATTTTGTATATATATACAAAAATTCAAACAACAAAACAATCAATCACATCACATCGTTTACAAAATGTTGTAATCATTCAAAAACAGATAACGTTTTACATTCTTCTTTAAAAAACTTATAAAAAACCATTTCTATGGTTTTCTTAAGTCAAATGAGCGGGAAAAATAATTATTTAAGAAGAAAAAGAGATTTTGAAAAATTCTTCAATTCTTCAATTCTTCCTAACTTAACTTAAGATTGTAGACGGGCCTTAAGTCTTAAAAAATTTAAGACAACAGATACTATACGAACCTCATTTTGCAATGAGGTTGGTATCTGATACTCACAGTGTTGTCAATACCCTGTTGTATCTGATGTATGGAAGGTTTCCTGATGATGGCCTGATCTATGTACAGAGTGAGTCTGGTTAGAACCTGTATAACCATAGCTATGAATAGATTCTTATGAATACGTGTTCGGTTATTTCTTAATACTCTGCAACACGATAAATAAGCAAGTTATAATAAAGTATATATCAAATACATAATAAATATGCCAGTCATAAAGCAGTATATATCAAATACATAATAAATATGCTAGTCATAAAGAAGTATATATCAAATACATAATAAATATGCTAGTCATAATAAATATTAAAATAATTCATTTATTAGTATAAATAAATATTTTATTCATTAATAAATATTCGAGCTATAGAATCGTATATACGAGGCAGCAAAATGTATCGCAGGGATTATATATAGTATACAACGCAGCAAATTGGAATTTTGCAGACGAATTCTATAAATTAGTTCTCGAGTCAAAGGCGAGGGCAGGCTATGGAAATTCCCAGGCTGAAGAATTGGAGATAGCCCCAGATAGATCCAGCCTATTTCCAGCTTGGAGATAACCCCAAATGACTGACGAGGTGAAGCCGAGTCAGGCTAATGGTCTGCAGAGGTGGAGCCGATGCAGGCATGTCGCTGTCATGAGTTTCCTTTGCTGCATAGTAGCATATACTATTTTATCTACTTAAGACATAAGAATATTATTCTTTAAAATGTTATGATTAATGTCAGAGATTACTATTGTACTAATTGTGGGTTTATGATGTCATAATAAATTATTTTTTGGGCACCACAACTGCTCATATAGACTGATTTTTGTACAAAGTTTCAACTCTCTAGCATAAATACACTAAGAGCTACGATGCTAACAGACACACACACACACATACAGACAGAACATTTTTGTAGTGACCACAGAAACCATACCGGTTTCGAATTTTTTCGCAAACACAATACTTTTCTTATATACCTACTTACGGTATAAATGAGGAAAAGTAATAATAAATAATAATAAATTGAAGTAAGACATTTAAGAATTAAAAGGCATTTAAATGAAAATAAACTTCAAACTATTTTTATATAATTAATAAAATGGTTTAAACTTATAACTTATAAACTTAATAACCATGTAAGTTATAAATAAATACATGTTTATGGAATAAGTATTGTAATCAGGGATCTCACATGTGCTGAATTATTTCGACTTGTGCTGAATTCTGTGGACAAATGCATAAACTACAAACTAACCCTGTTGTATAGTGGCGCATTCTGTCCCCTAAAAGTAGAACTGGTTTTAATTAGAAGTTTTTACTCGCATCACTTGTATACAAGTATTAAGACAACAATCCGCCCCCCTAGCAGTCCCCAGAGGCGGTGGTTTCTGTATTATTCATCCATTTATATCTCTGGTAACTGTTGCTTGTTCAACTTAGAATAATACGTTATCGAATGATCAAGAGGTACGATAATTCAGTGTTAGCGGTAGAGCCGATATAGACACGACTCTTTCCTATGCAATCTAACAAATCTCACTCCTATAGTTCTATGAATATGCATACTTTAAAATTGATTTTAGCTTATTTTTAATTTCCTGGATGCGTTAAAATTGATTAAAAGTTGTCATTTTTTCCAGGAAGACGTTTTGAAAACCTCATATCTGTACCACGCATGCCTGTCTAAAGCTAATTTATGAAAACTATAATCTTGTTCACTCGTATATATATATATGTATGTATATATATATATATATATATATATATATATATATATATATATATATATATATATATATATATATATATATATATATATATATATATATATATATATATATATATATATATATATATATATATATATATATATATATATATACAGGGTGTTTCATATAAAGTGTCCACCACAAAAGGAGGTGATAATACTCCTCAAAAGGAACAAAAAATGTCCTATAATATAAACCCCGATCTCCAACCGTTTTCCCACAAGGTCAAATTTAATATTTCAAAAAAATATTTGACCTCACATCATAAAATTGTTAATAGGGATTTAACTATTCAAGCTAGAAAAGCGAAATTGGTATCATAGAAAGCTGAGTAAATTTCCTAAAGGACAAACTACTAACTATGTCAAATATTTTGGAACCACTGCCCAAAATTTTGCATGAAACATGATTTTTTTTAAAAAATGAATTTTATGGAATTTTTGTAGTAGGGCATTAGAGGAAGTAATTCATGAGCAAAAGTTCAGCCAAGAATGGAAAAAACTTCTCTTATGATTGCCCTTTAAGAAAAGTTAAATAATTTTATACATTCAATAGTCAAAATTTTAAGCTATTCTTCCTAGAAGTTGGAAAAACTGATATTTTTTTGGCATGTTTGCATATGTCTACAATGTTAATTACATGGTACATAAAATAATTAAAAATCTCTAAAGCAAGGGAAAAGAGTAGTTTTAGAGAAAAATGTGTAAGAATAAAATAGGTTTATTTTACCTTCTAGAGTCTAAAAATCGTATTATTAAATTATTTTCGAAAATAAAAATTTTGTTAAAATAACACATTATTTTCACTTTTATACGACAAAAATTATCAGTTTTTGCAACTTCTAGCAACAATAGCTTACATTTTTGACTATTGAATGTATGAAAATATTTACATTTTCTTAAAGGGCAGTCATGAGAAAAGTTTTTTCCGTTCTTGGCTGAACTTTTGCTCATCTCTTACTTCCTCTAATGCCCTACTACAAAAATTCCATAAAATTCATTTTTTTTTAAAAAATCATGTTTCATGCAAAATTTTGGGCAATAGTTCCAAAATATTTGACATAGTTAGTAGTTTGTCCTTTAGGAAATTTACTCAGCTTTCTAATGATACCAATTTCGCTTTTCTAGCTTGAATAGTTAAATCCCTATTAACAATTTTATGATGTGAGGTCAAATATTTTTTTGAAATATTAAATTTGACCTTGTGGGAAAACAGTTGGAGATCGGGGTTTATATTATAGGATATTTTTTGTTCCTTTTGAAGAGTACTATCACCTCCTTTTCTGGTGGACACTTTATATGAAACACCCTGTATGTATATATATATATTATATATATATATATATATATATATATATATATATATATATATATTATATATATATATATATATATATGAGTAGTTAATTCCATTTGAAAACTACTCATTGTAAATATTCCTTTCAAATATTGGGAACGCGATTTTACTTTGCTTATTTACAGCAAGCAAAGCGAGTAAGACATTCAGATTCAGACCACTTTTTACATTCGAGAGTTTGTACGGAGCGTATTTTTGTTTCTTTTTCAACCTTAGAATAATACTATATATAGAAGGAGCACTACTGATAACACGAAAGCCGGTTCACTGGTGCACCTAAGTAATGCTGCCACCCTTACAATATACAATTTTCTAAAAAAAGTTGGAAATACTTCCGGTTGCTGAATTACTATGTTCTATTATTAATTAATGATTAATTATTCATAAAATACTAATATAAATATCGGTGCATTACAATATTTTATGCATTTTAAATTGTAGTTAACGTATTTATTAAAATTATATAAAAAAAGTAGTCCTCGTCAACTAAATGTAGATTCTATCCTTTTGCCATCTAAGACCAGTTTTATTAAATACACAGCAGGTGTTTTAAGTTATTATATTTGTTCTTTACGATCTTTCTTCATTAATAGATATTTATGACCCATATTTAAAATAAGAGGAGGTTATCAGAGGAATTACATTGTGTTTACGGTCCTGTGCTCCTTCTATATATAGTATTATTCTAAGTTTTCAAATTAAGCCGGAAATGGTTTGTTTACTTTTTCCCTTGCACACGGCTTTAGTATGCAGGTCGCTTCATGTCAAAAACATCACCCCATTACTCAAGTTTCAATTTACAGGTCAAATTTACCACCCAAGTTAATAAAAGGTTATTGGCTGGAAACGGGTTTAATTTTTCGTAAATACCTTCCTGAACAAGGATCTGCAATTCTGCCGACTCGTATCGGATGGGCGTCCCAGGCAGAACCTTTGACCCCTAAAGTGCGTTCTGCCTGGGACACCCATCCCATACAAGTCGGCAGAATTGTAGATCCTTGTGTCAGGAAGGTATTTACGAAAAACTGAGACCGGTTCTAGCCATTACACTTTTTATTAACAAAACACCCCTGGGCTCTTGGTCTAATGGATGCGGGCTCAAAATATTAGAAAATCGCACAAATTCCATTTTTCTTGTAATAAGTGGTTCCCTGTAGGTCGTGTGCAAAACATGAAAAACTTTTTTAAAGCTGATAAAATTTCCTATAAACGAGTTTTTTTCGTCAAAATCGGATAAATACAACTAAAGTTATGACATTTGTTAAGTGGCCAAAAAATTCACAAAAAGCCAATATTGTTCCATAAATTAACCATTTTTTAGTGTTTTTAAAAGAGCCATAACTTTGGTTGCTGATATCTGATTTTGATGATTGAGCACTCGTTTTATAGAACATTTTACCATCTTTAAAAAATTTTTTTCTTTATGTTTTGCCCACGACCCACAGGGAACCACTTCATAAACTTTTGAGCATGCACTATCATATGAAGGGCTCCACTCTGGATAGGCAGACTCTGTTTTTTCTTCATAATTTAAGGTATATTTTCAAAAACATTTGGTTTGAAGTAGTACAAAATAAGTGACATTTTCCAGGTCACGGATTATATGGTAAAGTGCAAAGTCACCGTATCTCTTACCCCTCTACTAGATTCAAAGGTTTGTTTTATTACGGCTAATACGGTATTCTTGGTTACTGCCGTATTATTTGCGTAAACCAGCTTCGAGCTTAGTGAATACACATAGATAGCCGGGACGGCAGCTTCGAGCTTAGTGAGTACACATAGATAGCCGGGACGGCAGCTTCGAGCATAGATAGCTGGGACGGCAGCTTCGAGCTTAGTGAGTACACATAGATAGCTGGGACGGCAGCTTCGAGCTTAGTGAGTACACATAGATAGCCGGGACGGCAGCTTCGAGCTTAGTGAGTACACATAGATAGCTGGGACGGCAGCTTCGAGCTTAGTGAGTACACATAGATAGCCGGGACGGCAGCTTCGAGCTTAGTGAGTACACATAGATAGTTCGAGCTTACACATAGATAGCTGGGACGGCAGCTTCGAGCTTAGTGAGTACACATAGATAGCCGGGACAGCTTCGAGCTTACACACATAGATAGCTGGGACGTCAGCTTTGACCTTAGTGAGTACACATAGATAGCCGGGACAGGCTCTAGTGAGTACACATAGATAGCCGGGACGGGAATCTAACACATTTTTATTATTGTCTGTGATAGATCGTCGCGAATTGGAAAACACAATGAAATACTATTAACTGTATTGGTCTCCATAATAATATAAGTTATTTGTTTGGGCGCTTAAGAGACAAAATGAAAATTTAAATATTTTATTTAAACAAAAAAAAAAAACAACAATATATATTGCTAAATAATCATTTGGTTTCTTTTGGCCTTTTTCAAAATATGTATAAACATTATTGATATACATTTCGATATCGTTTACTTCAGTTCTTGGTCCTGATCTTTTCTTTTAATTTACGACTTAGTTAATATAGCCTAACTATTAATTTTAATTACTTAAAAATGCTCTGGGTAATGAAGAGCGAAATATTGTTGTTTAAATAAAACATTTAAATTTTCATTTTGTCTCTTAAGCGCCCGAATACGTAACTTACAAAATGAAATATTAATTAGATAATTTTCATGCTCCCAAGACGAGCGGAGCGAGTCATAAGTGGCGAAGATGAGCTTAATGTTAGGGTTCGGAAATGTTTTAAGAAACCCTTACCAATATTTCTAGTATTTTCCTAAAAATATGCTTTCTCTCAAAGACAAATATATAATATCAAAGATTATTTTGTCTTTAGTCCTTTAATGTAATCGATTGTCTTTACATTGATGTAAGTTATCAAAACCACGTGTAAACTCAACTAATGATAACCAGTTTAAAGCATAAATAATTACCTAAACCGGCAGAATATCGCCAGAGAAATGATTAAGGCCGCTAATGATAGACTGAGTCCAACAAATTCCAGTATCCTCGTCTTCTCTGCTATATCTAACTTTTTCTGCAACAACAATAACAACAAAGATAACGAGATTCTAATTTCGGTAACCTGCTATGTTACCAGTACTTAACTTACATTCATGATATAAAAAAATAGTTTAAACAAACAATTCATGAAAATATTCGTCATTACCTCGAATTAACGAACTCATAAAGTTATACTTGCAGCTAAGTGACTTGGACTCTACAAGACAGAAAGATATCATATTGAAGAGATTGCTATCCAATTGTGCAATCAATTACCAATTCCTATTGCTAAACTTGAAGATAAATCTTTCCGAACTATAGTCAAAGCGTTGCTCTTCAAAAATTTTTCGTGCCGCGTAAAAAGTTTTTTTTTTTAAAAATAAATTGTAAATTTATTTATCATAACTATATGATTACACATATAATGTGTAATTCAGTGTTATTTATAGATTTAAACATTATTTTAGTTGACACAATATAATTGTGCGAGAGATACCTAGGAAATGTAACAAGCACAATGCAATGCTACATCTGGGAACTGTTCCATCATTCGACATTCGTCATCATTGATAGCTCGACATAATGTCATGTCCCACTCTGTTTCGTTACGTCTAACTCAGGGCGCCGACAGAGCCTGAACTCACTCTGACCTTTAATTAATTCCGAAGAATATAATGTGTAGTACTTACCAGAGACGAGCGATGCTCTCTTACCGCCATCATGCATGGCAAGCGAAACTCGGTAGTATCATATGATAGATTATTTTAGTATTGACATGTTTTATTAACTTGATTTAGTTGATATCCAACAAAAGATTTGTTTCCATAAGCAATTCGCTAAACATTATTCATTTTGGTCGTAGAATCACAACTATTCTTATGGTCAACTATTTAAATATAATTATTAAAAGTCACAAATTAAGCTTTTAAAATTAAGTCATGACATAAATTCCTTATAAGTTAAGTTTATTAGAATAGTTTTAACCCGAACGAGAATTTTTCCAAGAGAGTATCTTTGACGAGAAGCCATCCTCAAAGACTGTATCTGGATATCTTTTTCAGTTTCTTCTAAAAATATAATGAAACACCTTGTTGTAGTAGCTAAAGCAGCATTGTTAATAGCATAATTAACTTATTATTGTTAAGTTAACGTTATTAACTTATTAACATTGTTAAATAATTTATAGAAGAACATTTATTTATTAGGATTAATATATTAAGTTGATTTTTCATTGAAGGAAAAATCTTAGTTTTGTGATTGATTTTCACAGAATTTTTGTGGGTTGAGTAACTTGAAATAAAAAACAAAATAGGTGATAAATATAAAGCTGTTCAAAAATGTATTATTAGACCACCTCTTTATAATTATGCTAAAATCATATTGTTTCAAATTTAAAAATGTATACTTATTTTTAGTTCTAGGGAAGAGCTCAAGGATTTAGGTTTAGTCAAGAAGCTTCTTGTCCGATGATTTATGGGAGTTTGGTTTTATGGGTTTAGCAAGTTGTGAATACAAACCTGTGCTTGTTCATTATTGCCCCCTGAGTGTAATTTTCGCATAAGCTGAGTTAGTTCGGAGCTGAAACAGCTGGTATAGTTGGTCCAGCCTTGCACACCTGAATCTTCACCCTCTCTTCCACCCCACTTCCCTTCCGAACTGCACTCTCTGCTAACGAATTCTGAACAAAATAGAAAAAGAGATAAAGAAAAAGTATGTCTTTCTACAAGAATAATACAATATTAAATAAATTAACAGGACCAGCTGGTGACTTTGACATAATCATAAGTCCCCGGTGATAATAGAAAAGAATGACGGGTCTACGAGTCTAGTCTAAGAAGTACATAGTCGATGGAAGATTAGAAACATATTAATTGAAATGACAGCGGATAGGAAGTACCAACACTTATTTACGTTTTGTATTGAGTGTATATAAGTGGAAAACACTATAATGTAGGTAGTCTGTAATAAAATAAAATAAAAGATTTGGTAAAAAAGGCAAAAAAGAAATAAACCTGGAGTAGACACGGGCATTATATGTACATCACTTGCTGCAATCAAGGGTCTTAGATAAAAATCTAAGTAGATTTGCCATGTAACAAAGTGACCCCATTGAGAACAAAAAAATAGAGAATAATCCATCACAAAAGACAGTCAAAAACAAACTGCACATGCTTGGTATGAACTGCGCATGCTTACAATCATTACATTAACTGCACAGGGCATTTAGAGGCCAACTTACTTCCCGATGGTTTCCTATTTTTTTGCTCATTGAGAAGGTTAAGCATAACTTTCTCTGTGTTTTGGTTTTGCAATAATACCCTTTCTTTAATTAACTGTTTCTTTTTAATTGAGTTAACAAGCACTAAAAGTAAGTGAAATCACGAGAAACACAGAACGACAAACGTAGAGAAAAGTTGAACAGCGAACTGGTCTTAACTTTGTTACATAATCTCCGTTTCGCACCTTTTTATTTTTCCTCAGTTACATATACCGCTCAGGTTTCATATATTTGGAACTGGAACGCTTCTCGAAGAGGAAATGGAGTCTCTAAGATGGCAGGACATTCTTACTTTCATCCATCGTAGCAGAAGGTTCGACGAGGAGAAAGTAGTGGAAGTACAGAGATAGGTGGTTGACTTCGGGGTTGGTGGAAAGGACCCAATGGTGTGGTCTACTCACCAGCCTTGACTACTGTCCACTCTTACTACTACTACTACTACTACTACTACTACTACTACATATACCGTAGGTACATAGGAAAAGCATTGCGTTCGTAAAAATAATCCGAGACCGGGATGTCACTTGAATCAGGTGTTTTAAGGTCTTTAAAGTGGTTTTTACAAAGTTGTTTGTCTGTGTGTGTGTGTGTGTGTGTGTGTGTGAAGCTCCCAGTGTAGTTTTCCTAGAGTAGTGAAACATTTTACAAAATTCAGTCAATAGTTGTACCTATTTATGCTATTTGTATATAATTTTTTCTATGACGTCATTAACCCAGTATGATTAATGACAGTATAAGACTAACTTATATGCCAAGTTTCATCTCATTATTAGCATTAGTTCAATTTTTGTTGAATGACTTTCTTGAATTGACTCGTTATTTAAAAAGTTGTTAAAAATGGGGAAATAATCCAATTATGTCGAAATTCGGTACAAGAGTACATCTTTACGCAATAAATAAGTACACCAAGTTTCGTTTCTGAATGGTCCAGAGACGTGTTTCAGTATAAATTTGAAGACTTGTATATTCTGAGGACAAGCGAAGCGAGTTCATAGCCTATCCGATGTGATGAGGAAATGTTCTGAAGCACCCTGTACTTACCGAATTATGGAAATTTAAGTTTGCTTTTACTTCTGTATCTCGTACAACGTCTATGGGGAGAGAAAAGTTCCTTATCGCGTAATCCCTTTATTCTAGATCCTTACCCATAACCTTCCCAGCCATAAGTAATACACATAAAAGTTTTAAGCTAGGTACAGATAGTTTAGCAGAGAGAGTTTCATTGGTACTTGATGGACTCTGATTGATTGATTGATTGATTACTGATTTATTTAACCTCGCAGAATTAGGTCCACCATAAGTAATATACATAAAAGTTTTAAGCTAGGTACAGATAGTTTAGCAGAGAGAGTTTCATTGGTACTTGATGGACTCTGATTGATTGATTACTGATTTATTTAACCACGCAGAATTAGGACCATAAGGTCCTCTCTTCCTGAGGTACACTGGTGACACTTCTGAGGCCAACACTGCTATGAGAGACAGCTGCCATCGTGCGTACAAACATTTCTCTCTATTTTTCGGGGAAATGTTTCTCATGCAACGAATTTTATAAAGAAATAAGTAAATAAATAAAACTTTTTAAAAAGTGGCAGACTTAGCGCCAAGTGCCAAGTTTTAGCGGTTCATCGTGACACAAAAGCTGTGACAACCTGATTATCCAACTCGTGATGGTAGACTGCTTTTTTTTAACTCTCGGTTAGAGCGGCAACTTTAAAGCGACAACTTCATAGCGGCAACTCCACCATATAACCAAGATATCATTAAGATAATGACTTACAAACTTTATTAATAACTCGCTTCAATGGCTAGGGAATGGAAAGGAGAGGAACTAGGAGTGAGGTAGCAGCTGGGAGAAGAAAGAAAGCAAAAAAAATTAGATATGGTGTCGTAAATTTTCGGAAATTAACTCTAGTCAAAACTTTTGAATAATTTGGTTTTTGTCACCAAGCTTTCTTTTAGTGAATAAAGTAATATAAAGTAGGGAAATTAAAAATAAATTCGGCTGGTGTTCATGTCTAGTCTACGAGTCCATGAGACGAGTTTTAGTCTCTTAATAAATTTTAAACGTTATGTCTGATCCAAATTTAAAAAAAAAATGGGTACGGTGCATCTCGGAACTTTTCCTCGTCACAACGGATTCGCTACGCTTATCTTTACTACTTCGGACTCGCTACGCTCGTCTTCAGAATATATAATTCGCTCACTTAGACTGCAGCATGTCTTTGGATTAGCTTCGCTTGGCCTCATACAGTAAATACATCCATTTTCTTCCGTTCAGTCACCCATCTAGACTCTGTCCACGCTCTATGGTGCTACAATATATGACCCAACAATAATCATGGATATAAATTTCGTAGAGAAATTAAACTAAGTGTACTTATTTATTGCGTAAACATTCCACTTGTTTATGTAATAAATTTCACTTCAATGCGACCATTTTCTTATTTCCAGTATAAATTTGGCTATTTTTAAATTCTAAGGACGAGCAAAGTGAGTCTGAAGTAATGAGAATAAACTTAGCGAATCCAATGTGATGAGGAAAATTTCCGAGGTACCCCATACCGGATTTTTCGTATTATTGTCGCCTATGTATAAATTTAATACTTTTACAGCAATAAAGTAAAACTTTACTGGCGTATAAGAAGGTTTAAAGGGAGTACTTCATTGGTGCTTTTTAAAAGTGAAAAGTTTGAATGTCTGCATATTTGATCCTCAGTTATAATTATTTAATGAATCATGACAAGCAGAGTAAAAACTAAATATTAAGCCTTTGTAAGCTCTTCTAAGCTTTACTTTTTCCCAAGCACATCTCGTCAAGTATAACAAAATATAGAGTTTGTCTTTTTTAAGATCAGTTTTTACTTTTCCTTATTTATACCGAGGTGGGAAAATATTGGGTTAGCAATAAAATCTAGAACCGAGATTTCATCTTAATTAATAAGACATAAAAGACATTATTTTATGACCCCCTGGGTGGTTTTTATCAATTTGTGTGTGTGTGTATGTGTGTAAAGTATGTATCTAGTGTATATTTGTAGAAGAAATGTCATTAATGAGCATTCTATTGCCAAGAGATTCGTGACGCTTGACCAAACGGGACGGTGACCAGTGGCTACACTAGTATTTTTCTATTGACCTAAACTATGTAGTCGATAGGCAGTAAACATGGGTTCATGCTTTAGGTACAAATGTAAAGGAGGAATGTTTCAAAGAACCTCTAAAGCTAAAATAGGTGCTCCTATACTCCTGCAAGCTACTCCTTGAAGATGTTGTAATTTATGTAAGTTATTTATGCTTGAGATTTACAACTTTGTACCAAAACAAAGTTTAGGTTTAGTAGTAGTAACAAGGGTGGGGAGGCATAAGCCAGGCAAACAAGCCACGTCGGGCTCTTTTTGCCAACCCCGTGCCAGACCAGCCACCCTGGACTACAGAGCCTCAAATCGGCTGGGGAATCTCCCAGATCTTTTGGCAAAGATAGAGACATCCCCCCACCGAAGGGTCCTAAGATCTTCCTCATGGAGGGTTCCCGATCCAAAGACTTGGAATCTTAACCATCCATACGCCTCACACTCTCCTAAGTAGTGGAAAGCTAAATCCTCCTCTTCCAGACACTTGGGGCAAATTGAGTTATTAGCCAAACCTAGTTTCTGAAGGTGATAATTAAAATGGTAGTGACCAGTTAAGATCCCAACCATCATACTTAATGAGTGGCGGTTAAGGCTCAGAGTAACTTGAGGCTTAACTTGGCAGAGTCAGGATTTGCTATCATCATCTTAGCCTGCCGACAATCTTGAGTATTCTCCTATATCCTAACCAACTGGGTTTGCCTCCACCCTCTAAGGAGGTTCTTTACAGAACCATTAGAGAGTTCGAGAGCAGGTTCTGGTCCAAAAAAAGGCTCCTTGGCGCCGTGCTTAGCTGCAATATCAGCTTGCTCGTTGCCATGGATGCCTATGTGCCCAGGGACCCAGTATAGTCTTACCTCTTTGCAAGATGCAAGTTCCTCTAATGACTTTATGCACTCTATTACTAAGGCTGAATTTGTTTTATACCCAGCCAAAGCTTTGAGGGCTGCCTGGCTATCCGAGCAGACGTAGACAGCCTTCCCAGGGCTCCTGACCATTTCAGGAGTGTTCGCTACCTCGAGGATGACGTATACCTCTGCCTGAAAAACTGTGGTCATGGATCCCAAAGGGAAGCTTTTAGTCAAGTTAAGCCTTTCAATGTAGAGACCAGCCCCAGCACTTCCAGTCTCCAGTAGGGAGCCGTCAGTAAAGCAGATGATGCTGTCTGGGGGGATTCTACATTACTCTCTTTCCATTCTTCCCTGGTAGGAAAGGTAATGGAATATCTCCTCTTAAAAGTCAATTTATCATCAATTCCTCTGCTAGAGGCAGAAGTAATTGGTAATTCCTTTTAGGTTTAGTTTAGGTTTAGTTGTGCTATCAATAAAATAAACTTTATTGACGTCATTAACAGGAAATTATGACAGTAAAATTCATTAAACGCGGAAATATTGATGCATCATTTTCGGATTTGGATGAAAAATGTGTCAAGTTTGATCTCGTTATTAGCATTAGCTCATTTTGTTCGTATTATTTTATGTCTTTAAAAAAGGGTTAAAAATAGCTAAATAATCTAATTGAAATGAAATTAGGTACAAGTGCGGCCCTTTTCGTAATAAAAAAGTGTATATGGTTTCGTTTTAATACGGCAAGTATATCTATGGTTTTTGTTCGATCATTAAAGTTAAGCAGCATCGAGAGAGGTCAGTGTCTGGATGAGTAACCGGTGAGAATAAACGAATGTATTTACTGTCCGGGAGGATCAAAGCCAGTCCGAACATGTAAAATAATATGAACTTAGTGATTTAGAAAGTCCAAAGTATTGACAATGAGTGTGATAGAAATTGATCATGAATGCATAACTAATAATACTTTGTAATAATAACAACACATTACATTGTCCTTACAAGACTAAGCCAACATATATATATTTTCCATTATATCAACAATTATTTGTATCATAGCAACAGAATCTAATATCAGTGTTGACATAAATAGAAAGAACACAACTTAATAATCTAACAGAGTGCAGCAAATGTGATATCAAAGTTTTTAAGTACCACTTGTTGAGACTGTACACATTTAGCTTTATATAAAGAGTAATATTGCTGGCTAAACTGGACACACAGCCACGCACACACAGCCACGCACACTACGATGGCTACTGTAACTTGTTGTATTCCTATTCTTTTCATAATTAATTGCCAGTTATAGTAATAAATAAATGTAATAGCTTATCAAGTCATTGTGCTTTATCTAAGGTCGGTCACGACACCACGTATCTGATTTGTAGCACTAAATCAAAGTTTAAAAGAAGTCCTGTCTTGGAGTGTGCTTTTATGCTTTGAAACGTTCATGTTGTCTACAGTTCATATTGTCTACATTTACAAAACTTCCCCAGTACTGCATGGGTAGTGTCTTACTGCGGTGGAAAAACAACCCCGAATGACTCTCTTTCTTGTAGTTGTTATTTTGAGAAAATTACAACTGAGAGAAAAATGCCATTATTTATAGTTAGACGAAGTTGCAAGGGTGGCAAACCTGATTTATGGATCTGTGCTTGATTTAGCGCTTATTGATTTTGGTCTGAGCTGAACTTTTAAGCGAATACAAAATATAGAAACAGCGTAACATTAAAGTAAAATGTGTAACGCAAGTACGGAAAACTATGTCAGACCGTGTCTATTTGGTAAATCCTTTATGCATTCACTTACCATGTCTTCTCTTGTAAACGCCTCTGTAATGGTAAGTACAGAAAATTTGAATGTTTTTAAAAACATTTAACGTAAATAAGAATAAAATAGGAATTCTGTATTTAGTTTTAATATTCTTTCATAAGGTATTTTACGAAATAAATTCCAAAAATTCCCTCATTATTATTCCCAACTGGATGTTAAATTCTTTTAAAGCAGCTCCCAGGTTTTTCTAAAACATATATTTACATACCCCCCCCCCCTCCTCTTTGTCATTGCTTTTTATTTAAGCTCATCTTTATTTGGAGCTCTTAAATTTTTAGCTTTTCTACAGTCAAATGCGAGAAGCTTGGTCATAGTTTATTAACTGTAGTTTTTTACTTCGTTCAGAATGAGGTACTTAGTTAGTTCTTGGAATTTCGCCAGAGTTTTTATTTTAAAACGGTAACATTACTTTTAAGGACATGCTTCCAAAATTTCGAGTTATGTCGAGAGATTAGCAAACGAAAAATATTTTAAAAGAATTATTTTTTATTAGTTCAAGAAACTAAAATATTTTAAACATGAATGTTGAGCATAATTAATGAATTATTGAACACATGGCCGCCTCCGTAGTCGAGGTAGTTAAGGCGTCAGGTATTAAACTGATCTTTGACTCCACGGAGGTCTGGGGTTCGCATCCCAGGTTACGCTCTCATTTTATAGAAGATTATTGTTCAAATAACTTATTGCCAACATTAGATTACACTTTGAGCTTAACGGTTGCCTCAACCACTAGAGGTTGTTCCCGCAGGGGTTATCCCTGATAGGCCAAAAGGCTCTAAACGGGTATTATTATTATTATAGTTGAACATGGAATAAATTATGCATGGGTGCATTTGTATTTTAAAAAGATTAGTTAAAAGACCAAACCTTAACAGTTAAATCCCCAAACGTAAAAAAATAATAACATAACCTTCACACCCAGGACTCGCGTGTCCGATCAACCTGATTGAGGTTTTTCTGTGGTTTCCCTCAATTTTACAGGCGAATGCCAGGTTGAATCATTTAAAAGTCAGTCCACAGACTGCATAGGCAACCTTTTTTGAAACTCATCTTAAAAACACCACCAAAAAACCTTTTGACAATCCCCCCCCCAAAAAAAAAATAAACAAATAAAAAAAAAAAAAAAATAAAATACCCAAACCAAAAAATATAAAATTATCCTTGACCCAAACAACCCCCTCACACCCCAAAAAATAATCAAAATTTATACCACAAAAATAACAAATAAATAAATAAAATAAAGAGGCACAAATTACCCTAATCAATAAATATAATATGGCTCCGGTATACACAAAAATATTGTATTACTTTTGCCAATAAAGAACTTGTTTAAAAAAAAAAAAGATTAGTTTGATCGACAATGAATATATGTACAATTTTTCAATCTTACCATAAGATGGAAAAAATGAATTAAATCAAATCGTAAATAAACTAAGAGCGTTACTTAGGATGCGAACTCCAAACCTTCGTAGTGACAAAGGTCAGTTATCTATGGATGGGTTTTATCAAATTGAGCACACAGTATATTTATTTATTTATTTACAACACGGGCAAAGCCCAATTTACAATATTTATAGAAGAATAATAATTTACAAAAAGAAGAATAAAAAAAGAATTTCAATGAACAAAACAAAAAAAAAAAAGAAAATAATTTACATGATTAATCACATTAGAAATCTATTAAAAAAAAAAAAAAAAAACAACAAAAATTAAGAAATATAGAAAATTAGAATCTATACATTAGAAATCATTAAAAATCTACAAAAAAAGAAGTATATAACAAAAAATGTAAATATACACATACACATACATATATACCTACATATACAGCTGTATACATATATACATAAATACACATATACATACCCAAACACACCTACATATATATACATACACACATACATACATACATTATACATACATACACATACATATACATACATACATACGTACACATACATACATACATACACATATATACATACATATACATACACACACATACATACACACACACACACACATATACATATACATGCATACTTACATAATTAGGCACATAAAGAAAAGAAAAAAAAAAAAAAAAAACATTTTACTATAATGTATGACTCATACATATTAATATAATGGTCACATTTTGACCAAAATTGGTTATCATTGATTAGGGTTACATTAATTCTGAATACATTTTAAAAAGGATTTAAGGTGAGGTAAGGAGATATTGAAATAATCTATGGATCGGCTAAAGGAGTTAGCGGTGCGTTGAATTCTTGGAATGGATGTGTGATAACTATAGTTGGTAGGAAAGTACTTGGTAGAAAAAGTGAGGGGTGTTCGAGTGTAATGACTAGGCACATTGAAATTAATTAATTTAATGAGATCAGGACAGTCTATTAAAATTGTTAGTAATTTTATAAATAAACATAACATCTGCTGATATTCTCCTCTGCTGCAAAGTTTGCAGTTTTTGGGACGACAATAAAAAATTATAATTTAGCTGCTCAACAGGAATTTTTAATTTATAGTTCAAAAATCTTAGAAATTTATGTTGAACTGATTCTAAAGTTTTTATATGATTTGTGTAATATGGAGACCATATGAGAGAACCATACTCAAGTATGGGTCTTACCAGAGTTGTATAAAGGTACACAATTGATTTTGGATTATTAAAATCTCTGGTGCATCTAATTAGAAAACCTAACATTTTATAAGCTTTTGATGTTATTGTATTAATATGTTCAATAAAATTTAAGTTTGTATCAAAAGTAATTCCTAAGTCATTTACACTCAGTAGTTTTTCTAAATTATTATTGCACAATTTATAGGATGTTTCAATAGGACTATTTAAATGATGAAAGACAATAAATTTACATTTTGATATGTTCAAAGGTAATAAGTTATTACAGCACCACTGATACAGTCTTTCTAGATTTATTTGAAGAATAATTGAATCATGATAGCTCCTTATCACTCTGTACAACTTCAAATCATCCGCAAAAAATAAATAAAAAACATTCTTAAAAATAAATTTTATGTCATCAATAAATAATATAAATAATAAAGGACCAAGGTGTGAACCTTGTGGCACCCCAGACACGGCTCTATACGAAGATATGGATGATTTAATTTTGACAGAGAGACTACGGTTGAACAAGTAACTAGCAAACCATTTTAATAAAGGGCCATGGAAACCTATCATTTTTAATTTGTATAGCAACAATTCGAGACAAACTCTGTCGAATGCTTTTGAAAAATCAGTATGTATAACGTCCACTTGACACTTCTCATCAAAAGCCTGGAAAATATAATTTTGTAGAACCACAAGGTTAGTAACAGTGGACCTTTTGGGTAGGAAACCATGTTGTTGATTTGAAAGAATTGCAGAAACTTGAGGAAATATACTATCTAACACTATGCTTTCAAATATTTTTGCTAATGTCGATTGAATGCACACTGGCCTGTAGTTAATAACATTATGTTTATCTCCTGACTTGTAAATTGGAGAAATAAAGCTATATTTCCATATAGATGGAAAAACACCGCATTCAAGAGACTTATTAAATATAAGTTGTAATGGGTAAGCTAGTGTATTACAACATTTTTTTAAAATTGAAGATGGAACATTATCAGGACCACAGCTTTTATGAGAATCAAGAGATTTAAGCTTATGTTTGACTTGAGAAAGACTGGTCTTGAAAGTTGAAATATTCACAACCGAGTTATTATAAGGTAAGATGAGTTTACTAGTATCACCTTGATCATTGTTATAAACCGAAGAAAAAAAAATCTGGCAAACAGTTCAGCTATATCTGGTGGAGTTTCAGCATTTTCTGTATTATAATACATTTTACTTGGTATGCCACTTTTATTAGATTTCAATGAATGAGTATATTTCCAGAAATTTTTCACATTTAATAGCAAAGATTCTTCAGTATTCTCAATATATTTTTGGTAACATAGCCTACTTAGTTTTTTATAATCAGATCTGATTTTGGAAAATTCTAAATAGTCTCTTTCGGAATATGTGACTTTAAATCTGAAGTGTGCTCTTTTTTTCTTATAAACAATATCAATTAGCTCCGGAGTAAACCAGATAGGAAATCTTTTATTAATTTTTTTAATTTTTAGAATAGGAACATATTTAGAAAAAGCTGTATACACTAAATCATAAAAGTTTTCAACTGAATCATCAATATTATCAGTATTGATAACTGACCAATCAGTGTATTTAAAGAAACTATTTAGACCATCTACATCAGCATTTTTAAAATCAAAAAAATCCTCAGTATACTGTATATATTCATCTTTGTTTGAAAATAAAGAACATGTTATTTCTAGACAAGGGTGATGATGATCAATTGCCAATAAATTGTCAAGTGGTTTATTTATATCAACAGTACAATTACTCAGAGCAAGATCAAGAATCTTATTATTTACATTTTTTATATTATTGTACTGCTTTAAATCACAAAAATCAATCAACCATATTTTTTAATATTTGCTCTTGATTGTTCAAACAGTGGGATGATACAATACCGTTTGTTGTCCATTCAAGATTTGGTAGGTTGTAGTCTCCTAAGAGAATGACTGGTAAATCAGGGTGTTGAGTGACTATACGTTCAATTTCTTGTGAGTGTGCTTCGTAGATAAGAGCAGAAGACTTTGGTGGTATATAAGTACAGCCAATTATTAGTTCAGTTGAGCCTATTGATACATGAACAAACAAATGTTCTACTGTTTTATCGACAGTGACTATTTGATAAGAGTTAAATGCTGAATCAACAGCAATTAGAACTCCTCCGCCATCTTTTTTATCACTACTTTGAATATTTCTGTCCTTTCTAAAAATATTATGAGCAGAGAAGCCGAGTTCTCCATCATGAACTGAATCTTGAAGCCAAGTCTCCGTGAGAGCATAAATGTTGTAATCTAGTCCGGGTAATAATGTCTTGAGATTAGTTAGTTTCGATCTCAAGCCACGAGTATTTTGATAGTAAATTTTCAACTTGGCCCCTGAGTCTGAGGCTGCTTTTGATGTATTTCTTGACTCTGCGAGGCTGGATTCAAGTTTTTTGACTTATTTTTAACTATTTTATGAATTCCAAACTTGTATTTTATAACAGAATCTGTTTTCGACTCTTCTTTGATTTGTTTTTGAAGTCTAGCAATTTGATTTCTTTCATAAAGAGTTCTGTCTTTAGAGACCGATATATTAGTTAATTCTTTATTCTTTAACTCCTTTAATTTGAAAAAGATACTGTTAGCAATGGATTCTGACTCAAAAATAACTTTTAGTGGCCTTGGTTTAATATTTGTAGGCTCTTGACCTGGGGGTTTACTATTTTTTATATTGTTGTTATCATCATTTCTGTGGTCACTGCACTGGTCAGTGGACATTTTGTTATCACCACTACTAGAGTCTTTTACATTGGTTTGATTTATTTTACTACTAGAATTTTGAGGTGCTCCAAGTCTGATTGATCTGAGACTGGTAAGATTGATATTTGGATCACATTCCTTTATCAATGATTTAATTTTTTCTTTATCATGAGCATCTTGACTCTGTTTATCAGAATCACCTCCGAGTTCAACTATATTGTGAAAAATAAGGTTATTTGCTCGACTTTTCCTTTCATAAATCTCATTAAGAACCTTATCCATGACAGGATTCGAAATATTATGAACTTTACCCTCTATAATATCAAGTCTCTCCTCAACGAAGTCTACTCTGTGAGACACCTCTTCAATACCTGTTCGGCTTTTAACACATACTGTGCAAAGAAATAAGGGTTTTTTACCTTTTTTGGCATTGTATTTCGCTATTTCAGATGTAGAAAGTTGAGAGCATTCATTCAAATGAATAGGATAGAGACAACGATTACATGAGATGGATGGAGCCTTTTCTTCAATTTCCTCTTGACACTCTACACAAGCAGTAACCAGCGGCATTTTATACTTGTTTTAAAATACAATAAACACACTTTATTATTTTAACACTATAATAAATTAGAAAATACGTTATTAAATAGTAAAAATTAATTAAAAATGAACATTTCACGAAATAGCGATGTGATCTCAGTGTAACCCAGGTTCATTCTCACGCACGACTTTAGGCAGTATACGCACGACTTTAGTATACGCAGTATAGCAGTATACGCAGTCGTTCAGTATACGCACGACTTTAGGCAGAGATGTGTACAGTGTACAAATTCTTCCATTTAACAATTTATATGTGTTCGGCATAGGACTGCGTTTGGTAGTTCTTGCAGACTATGTTAAGATATTGCTTGCTGGATCTATCCGCTATTTTTTGTAAAAACAATCCCTGTATCCCTAGAAAAAGCAATTTTTACTTTTCCTCATTTATACCGTAGGTATATAGGAAAAGTATTGTGTTTGCAAAAAATCCCAAACCGGGATGTCACCGGAATAATGTGTTTCATGTGTTTTAAAAAACTCTTGAGTAGTTTTCTCCAAGTTTTATATCTGTATGTGTGTGTTATCATCCTAGCTCCCAGTGTGTTTATACGAGAGAGTTGAAACTTTGTACAAAATCAGTCTATTGGTGTATTTGGGATGTTCATGAACCCGCAATAATGGCTCAGCAAAAATTTCGATTATTAGGAAAAAAATAAAATTAAAAAATGAAACGCGGAAAACTTTGTTGATTAGTTTGAGACTTGGCACGCATGTGGCCATAATATAAGACCAATATGTGCTATGTTTCATCACATTATTAGCATTAGTTTTATTTCTTAAAAATGATTTGTACAGATAATTTAAAAAATTAGAAAATAACCCCGTTCAGCCGAAATTCGGTACAAGTGTTCACTTTTACATAGAAAAGGCGAACACTTGAAATACTTACTTATTTCTTACTTAGTGTAAAGTTGTGTAAAGTTGAAATACTTACTTATTTCAAGTGTAAAGTTAAAATACTTACTTATTTCAAGTGTAAAGTTGAAATACTTACTTATTTCAAGTGTAAAGCTTGAAATACTTACTTATTTCAAGTGTAAAGTTGAAATACTTACCTTATTTCAAGTGTAAAGTTGAAATACTATTATTTCAAGTGTAAAGTTGAAATACTTACTTATTTCAAGTGTAAAGTTGAAATGCCTTACAAGTGTAAAGTTGAAATCACTTATTTCAAGTGTAAAGTTGAAATACTTACTTATTTCAAGGTACAGTTGAAATGCTTACTTATTTCAAGTGTAAAGTTGAAATACTTACTTATTTCAAGTTAAAGTTGAAATGCTTACTTATCAAGTTGTTGACTTAATTTCAGTTATTGAAATACTTTTGTGAATACTTACTTATTTTTCAAGTGTAAAGTTAAAATACTTACTTATTTCAAGTGTAAAGTTGAAAACTTACTTATTTCAAGTGTAAAGTTGAATACTTATTATTTCAAGTGAAAGTTGAAATACTTACTTACACTTAACTTAGAAGTAAAGTGGGGCTCCAGGTCTCCACTTGGGGACTGGCGCATTTCATATTACAGCGCTGTTCCCGCCTAATTTTGAAGCGTTTACTTATTTCAAGTGTAAAGTTAAATACTTACTTATTTCAAGTGTAAAGTGAAATACTTACTTATTTCAAGTGTAAAGTTGAAATACTTACTTATTTCAAGTGTAAAGTTTGAACTTACTTATTTCAAGTGTAAAGTTTCTTAAGTGTAAAGTTGAAAAACTTACTTATTTCAAGTGTAAAGTTGAAATACTTACTTATTTCAAGTGTACAGTTGAAATGCTTACTTATTTCAAGTGTAAAGTGAAAATACTTACTTATTTCAGTTAAAGTTGAAATACTTATTTTTAAAGAGTTGAAATACTTACTTATTTCAAGTGTAAAGTTAAAATACTTACTTATTTCAAGGTAAAGTACTTACTTACTTCAAGTGTAAAGTTAAAATACTTACTATTTCAAGTGTAAAGTTGAAATACTTACTTATTTCAAGTGTAAAGTTGAAATACTTACTTATTTCAAGTGTAAAGTTGAAATACTTACTTATTTCAAGTGTAAAGTTGAAATACTTACTTACACTTAACTTAGAAGTAAAGTGGGGCTCCAGGTCTCCACTTGGGGACTGGCGCATTTCATATTACAGCGCTGTTCCCGCCTAATTTTGAAGCGTACCAGGGGGCACTTAGGAAACGGGCTTGTGAAAGGGGCGGGCGAAATAGCTATTTAAATTAAAGGTTTCTATAAGGCTGGTAAAGGGTGGACGGCGATAATTCAAGCCATTTTGGCGTGCCACAGATAGAGAAAAATATGATTATAGATAAAAGATTAATTAATAAGATCAAACTAAACTAAATAATTAATTTACCGGAGAGGAGGGAACGCGGGGGCCGAACTCGAAGTAGACTGACATTCCCGGGATTTCGCAAGGTTCTAGGGCCTCCGGGGCAGGGCAACCAACATACTAACAACAAAAGCGGACAAGGCGGAAGGACACCACAAGGATCAAGGCATAATTCTAAATTAAGACCTACAATGCAAGGAATACCCCTTGGGTCCCCCTTTACATCACAATTTTAAAATTAGGCGAGACGCTTGCGTGTGTGCTAGCTGTTCAAACACAGATTTGAGTTTGCCACAAACTCCCAGTGTTTCTTTGTTTGAGAGGGGGGAAGTAAGAACCACTGAGGAGGTCTTAAAAGCTCCTGAAGCAGACTATTGAGGTAAATGCTCGCTTTTGCATTTTTCTTTTTTTTAAACACAAAACATTTCCTATGTATGAGAAAAATTAAAAAGGAATTTCCCTTGAAATTTCACTCCTTTCCTTTTTTAGTTTAAAGGAAAATAAGAACATTTGTTTTCTTTTTGGAGAAAAAAGATGGAGTGCGGGATAAGAGCAAGATATTCGTGTTATAATCCAGTATGAGATGTACTTTGTATCAAATGACTCGGAAAATGTATCGTTTCAAATTATTTTCCAGATTTCAACTTTCCTCCCACGCCGGAATAATGTTGTTAAATTTACCGGGCCATTTTTAAAGGTCACTTCAAACTATTCTAAAACAGGCTGTCGAGTACAGAACCAAGCTTTGTTTTATTTCAAACACAACACTATCGACTTTCACTGCCACATTTTCAATTAAATATCTCAAGAACTGTGAACCACAGATATGATTGAGATTTTGTTGGACTCGTATCTCTAGGAACTTAGTATATTAATCGGCTACTTGTATAAAGAGAAACTTTCTAGTAAAGTGATGTAGAAATTCATACAGTAGGGGTCGGGGCGGGGGGACACAGTGGTCTAACTCCCTGGTTTTAGGTGGTTCCGAGAAAAACAGGCATTAGTTGCATCAACTACCGCACCGAGCGCTAGTTTTCACCTTGTGCCCTTATCACTATTGTTATCAGTTTTAATTCGATACTTCTATTTATGTTTATGAAAATGTAAACAAGACGATTTTTATCTAATTCATTGACTTTTTTTATTTTTTTAGTAGCTTATAAGATAATTTTTTTAGAAAATAGGATAACGTGTGTTACGAAAGGTGTGTTATAATGAGACAACGAAGACGTAAATTAAATTTATAATTTTCCGGTTTGATGTTTGTGTACAAACATTTTTGATGTTTGTCTACAAATCATGGTTATCACGATATCAGGTCTACTTAAAATTAACACAGCGTTTATATTTTTTAAAGCGTTTATGAAAATTATACCTTGGAAATAATTAATACAATTTTTAACATTGTTAAAGACCCTTTTAAATAATTTTAATCTTGGAATAGAAGAAATAATTACTTTATATATGGGGTACAAGGTGAACCGACCTGCCACTAGCGGAGAAAGGGTGAACTTAGGGCAGGTCCATCTAAAGCAGCTTATTTCGGGGGAGTTAGACCACTGTGTCCTGCGCCCCCACCCCTACTGTATGAATTTCTACATCACTTTACTTTCTTATCTTATGGTTGGAGAGATATCCTTCTACTCATTAACTTTCCGTCTCTACCAAAAACACTCGGTAGAGACAGAAATACCATCTAAACCCAGAAGGGTAAAGAATTTTTTCAACATGGCAAGTAGTTTATATTTTGTCCAGCAGGGAAATAGCTCAAATGTTGCAATGGGCGCAGCCATCGTGTTTTAGCCTTTTACGTGTAAACAATCTATCCAGGGCATAGCATTTTCAAATTTGTTGTCTTAAAGTTTTATAATTTGTATAAGAAATATCTTTTGTTAAATCCTGGTGACAAATTGGCGAGATAGGGAATTATTAAATATTATTTCTAGGGAATTAGATTTGTTTAAAACCTAATAAGCTTTTACACGTTTATTCAAATTTTAGTAAATTCTCATCATTTTTGAACCAGCTATCAACTGATCAGGCATGTCTGAAATATCTATTCACTTGAAATAGTAGAGATTCTGTACTTAGTTTCTAAGTTAGGGGAACAGGCAAAAGAAATGAGGGAGGCAAGAAGAGACATCGTGGCCTATTTGCCCGTCTTTCCCGCCTCAACCTGCTAGATCTACTTCTAATATCAGAGGCTATATATATATATATATATATAATATATATATATATATATAATATATATATATATATAATATATATATAATAAAACCAAGGAGGCATAATTAGCCTCCATACCCTCAACTTTTTCAACTACATAAGCGCTGATGGACATTTGCTAATCACAGTCTTAATATAAGAACAACAAACCACCGTATCATCTGACAGCCAATGCAATCGATTTTTCAACGCTATTGAGATGCCAATAGTTTTTGTAACCAGACTCAACCTGTTTAATATCATTATCAAGGTATTTGTAAAAATTAAAAGTGAGTACATAGAAGCGATCCTAGATCCTCTGTAAACCAAAGACGTACCTTAGTACTACCATTGACCTCATGTTTATAACGAAAAAACCTCATTATAATCATTTCGGTTCAATAATATTACAATTTTTTTTATTCTCAACTTCTAACAACTTCTAATTTATTTTTATAAAAAAAAACCTTTTTCTTATTCTTCATTGTTTCCTAAGAAAAACTTTTTCCCGGTTGGAACATTTCATTTTTTTCTTCTCGTCCCAGTGTTACCAACATTTTACCTAAATCACTCAACGGATCAGTAGGTCTTTATTTAGTCAGGGGATCAGACAAAAGAATTTTAATTTCCCTCTTCTTTTTTCAATCCCTTCCCGGTTTTTTTTGTTTTCCCGCATTTTCATGGTCGACCTGAAATCATTTTTTGTGTGATTTCTGTTGTTGGGAAATTCATATTTTTACCTGTTTTTTCCCTCTATTGTTTTTGTTTCTATTTATCATAATTTATATTGTTTTGTTCAAAAAATGAAAAACAAAATAATAAGAAAACGTCTGCCAAAGAAACGTAGGAAGTAGATGCCTTGTTCTGAGACCAAAACAGGCATGATGACGCGGCATGGACTTGTAAATCAAACTGGTCATTGTATAGGTTTATCCATTAGACTGGTTCATGGCATGGGTTTATCCTTCAAACTGGTAGGTACATGTCCTGGGTTATCCATCAAACTGGTAGGTACATGTCCTGGGTTATCCATCAAACTGGTAGGTACATGTCCTGGGTTATCCATCAAACTGGTATACATGTCCTGGGTATCATTGGTAGTACATGGCATGGGTTATCCATCAAACTGGTAGGTACATGGCATGTGTTATCCATCAAAATTGTAGTACATGGGTTATATCATCAAACTGTAGTACATGTCCTGGTTATCCATCAAACTGGTAGGTATATGGCATGGGTTATCCATCAAACTGATAGGGGGCGGGGGCAATACCCGCTAATTTATAAGGGGGCTCGACCAAAAATTTTCTTTAAAATCTCTTTTAATGACCAGGAATAAGTACGTTGCAGTGCGATGGAGCCAGGTTTCCAAAACAACAGGCTCTCTGAGTTGAAATCATTTTTTTATCAAAATTATCTTGCGAATGTGAAATGTAAAATGCAAAACAAGTCATTACTTATTCCTGACATGTT
>JACMZG010000019.1:4645427-4687279 GCA_018340805.1 Microvelia longipes
AGAATATATGCATAATGGTCAGGCAAAGAGATTAAATACTTACTTTGGCTAATCAATACAGTCATTACGTATGGTGACTAGACATTATGCATAATATTCAACTTACCACTATGGATGTAACAAGTATATTTTGTTTGTTAGCTGGACATATTAGGGACACAACAGTGTGAGTGTGTGCGGAACCAATTTTGACCAATGTCTGGTAAAATTATTTGTATGGTTTATTCAACAAGTCGGATAATCGTTTAGTCGATCCAGGAGCAGGAGGGGTTTCATCTGGTGTTATAATTTCAATTCATGACAATCATTCTTTCTTCAAATTTTCAAGGGGGAAGTTTCATTCAGGGGGCGAGGGAGGTTTGTGATAATGACAGATTACATAAAATAATAATTTCGAATCTAATTGACGTATAGTCGAATGAAAGTATTCAAGCGAATGCAATTCTCCGTGTTTTTATGTGACGTATGTTCACGTTAAAGTGTGGCATGACGTGTGTGGTTATTTGGGTTTTTTCAGATTTGAGAAGGCAACACTGTTTGTGAGGAATAAATGAATTTGACAGCGTATTGTATTTTTACGAAGCACGTGCTTCTGACAAATGTCCCATGGCGTGTTTAGAGCTAAATATGCGTGAAATGTAGCAGTTACGTCATTTGGCTCTTTTATGCATAGATTTTTTTCTATACCCGATAAAAGGGGAAGTTTTGTATCATATATGTATAAGACGTCGCTGTAACCATGGAGATGGTGAATCGTTTCATGTATGTTGTAAAAGTATATTATGTTACAAGACTTTGAAGAAGGTCTTTTTTTGAGTAACTGCTTAGATTCTAAAGCATAAACTAGAACCTTAAGCAAGAAATGGGTTGTTAAGCACGGAAACACGCATTCTAAATTAAATTCGCCAGACAAGCGGAGCATCGCGCTAGAATTATTTAGTAGTTATAAACTTAAGTTATAAACTTGATAGGAAGGTAAGATTACCTTCCTATTTCACTATATCATAAAACATTCATGCGGTCAGTGCAGCTCCCTTATTGCGTCATCCCCTATATTTAGGATCCATGCTATCAATACTGACAAAGAAAGTCCGCCAATGACCAGTCCGGTCATTGAGGTCGAGGGGGGGGGGCAACCCTCCTTGGACCCCTTAGCCGAAAATAAAGTTAAAGGAGAAACAACGAAAATTAAAAAAAAACATGTTTAATATTTGATACATTCGTAACACAAGAGTCAAAGGGGACCTTTTTGGCTCAATCCGCCACTGAATATATATTTAGATTGCCTAATCTTGCCAAGTAGGTGGAGCTACTTAGAAATTAGGTACTGGTTTTATAAAAGTAGCTAAGGGATTTATTAAGAAAACTCCCCCTAATAAAAATTAAAATGTAGGAAATCTTTATTCTAAAACTTTTTTTGTATTTATGAAAAAAAATCTGTAAGAGAAAAAATTTTCTTCAAAGAAATTGTTTGAATAGGGTCTCTTTTATAGCGACTTCAATGAAGCGACTGCTCCCTTCTGCATGAGGCATAGGTACAAAAAAATATCAGTTGAGAGATATGAAGGAGGAAATATAACAGCCTATTCCCTTCCCTAGTTGTTCTGGAGGGAAAATTCCCAAGGAAATTCTCCGAGTCATAAAGGAAAATCACAGCGGAGGAGGAAATACAGTGGTGATAGAGAGAGGGGATACAGCTGCTTAGACTTACGTTCCTTTTGAAATTTCGACCCCAGAAAACCCAAGACGTTTTGATAAACTCCTTTTTGAGCCCCTGCTTGATATAAAGATACTATTCATATAAAACCAACAATACTTTAGAACTTTGTTCTCAAGTTAGTAAGCCGAAGTTAATTTTATTTATAAACAAAATTTGTATCCAGCTTCATTTATTTACATAAAATATTTCTATTTAATTTTCATTACTTTTTTGAAATTATTTATATATATATTTTTTTAATTTTTTATTCATATATATTTTTTTAATGAGCTTTATATATATTTTTTAAAATTATAAATATATTTTATATCTTTTATGGAGTTATTTAAAATAAGAGTTAATTAATTCATATTTAATAATTTAACAGAAAAATGTATTAACCTAATTATTTTTTATCATTAAATATGTTTGATTTATTTCTTAGAATAATTTAGCGAATTTTCTTTGGAGAAAATCCGCCTAACGGATTTTAAAAATTGAAAACTTAACCTGGACACCTGCGACTATTAATATAATCAAATAAATAGAAGAAAAGTGCTGTAACTTATGTATTGCAACATTCATAATGCGAAATATAGAAACAATATAAAAAACCTGACCAGTTTACTTTAACCTTAACACACTCTTGGAAGAGGTTTCAATGAGGTTACACAGAATACCTGAGAGTCCTAAAAGGATGTTTAAAGCTACTTGATGTATTGAGATAGGTCATGCCCCCTCTTATTATTATTATTAATGATTGGGGTTGGAGTCGAGGATAGACCCCATTTGCACTGCGACTGGAAGTCTATTGTACAATCCCCTCAATTGGTCCAGGTCAGAATAATCCTTTTCCCCGGACTTGGTCTAGGATCTTTTTGACCAGTGATTCATTGGTAGAGTCAAACTTAGTGAGAGTGCTGCTACCAAAAGTTGGTGAACCTTTGAAAGGCTAGGGCTTCACATCTCAGAAGTATGTGAGAGGCAGTTTTGGTTTCCGATTCACAAAGCCTACACACTGGATTATCTTTAAAGATACCAATGGTATGGAAGTGTTTTCGGAGGTGACAATGACCAGTCACTAGTCTAGTTACTGTTCTAAGGTCCCTTCTGCTGAGACTGAGAAGGTCCTCAGTTACTTTGGGACTGGGTCCTTTTAACATAAGTTTACTGTGCCCCATGCCAGAGGATTTGTTCCACTGGTGCAGGTGATTTATTAAGAGCCAATCTTTATCTGAACCTTTGGCTATAGCTTTGGGTATGGCTACTATGGGTTCAGGGCTCACAGGAGTTGTCCCAGACCCCTTTTTTGCAAGGATGTCTGCTTGCTCATTACCTTCAATTCCCTTATGGCCAGGCACCCATCTGATTGCTACATCATTGTTAAGTGACAAGGTTTTGTAAGCACTCCCAGACAAGCTTAGAGTTTACTTTGTATGAACCAAGAGCTTTAATGGCAGCTTGGCTGTCAGTAAAAATATTTATAGAAGTCTTATTAGGATTTTATTTTATATTTTCTATTAGACAGGCATTAATAGCAAATATTTCTGCCTGAAACACTGTGGGATACTTTCCTAAAGGAAATGAGGTTTCACAGAATACCCGAGAGCCCTAAAAACTTGTTTCAAGCTACTAGATGTATTGAGATAGGTTATGCCCCTCTAGTAATACATCTCTATGGCTGCCAATTGATAAAAATTACAGGTTGATATTTTTTATTCCTTCTGTGAATTATTGCCAACTAAAAAAAATAATAAACACAATAATCATACGAAGTGATCAGATTGCCTTTTATCAATAGTAATTGTGGATTCCTGTTGACTAATTAAGAGGTACAGTCGGTGACAGGTCCGGTGTGTGAAAGACCCGACTATACGACTAAGGTCAGTTAGAAATAATTTAGTAGTTGTTTGGAGTCGAAGCGACCACCATGATACCTGTGGGTCGAATAGCCGTGTTTTTATGTCTAGTCATAGCAGTAGTAGCTAAAAATAATTCAGGTACTAAAGTCCATAACCTTCTAGTTTTAGTTTATATTGGTAAAAACTTTTATCAAATTTCTTTATAATTTGTAGTGGTTAACAAACTCTTTAGACTTATAATCATTCAAACACTATGACCAAATTTTTCACAATTATACACGCCTATTGTACCGATGATTCCTATTGTTAAAAATGAAGATAAAGCGCTGCCAAAGATCTGCCCGTGACTTGGCAGTATGGAAAATATCAAAAGCAGACTGGCTTTAAATTAAGATTATAAAACTTTATATTACTTTGCAAAATTAATTGAGTAAACTTTAAACACAAAAGAATTTCGGGTTATCTTGATGGTGTCAGTAAAGGAGGTGATCCATCTGCTTAGATAATACTATATATAGAAGGAGCACTACTGATAACACGAAAGCCGGTTCACTGGTGCAACTAAGTAATGCTGCCACCCTTGCAATATACAATTTTCTAAAAAAAAGTTGGCAATTCTTCCGGTTGCTAAATTATAATGTTCTATTATTAATTAATGATTGATTATTCATAAAATACTAATATAAATATCGGTGCATTACAATATTTTATGCATTTTAAATTGTAGTTTATTACGTATTTATTAAAATTATATAAAAAAAAGTAGTCCTCGTCAACTAAATGTAGATTCTTGTATTCCGCCACCCTTTTGCCATCTAAGACAGGTTTTATTAAATACTCAGCAGGTGTTTTAAGTTATTATATTTGTTCTTTACGATCTTTCTTCATTAATAGATATTTATGACACATATTTAAATAATGTTTTGTTGTCAGGTTGGCAGCATTACTTAGTTGCACCAGTCAACCGGCTTTCGTGTTATCAGTGGAATTACATTGTGTTTACGGTCCTGTGCTTCTTCTATATATAGTATTATTTTAAGTCCACCAACTTCCAAAAAATTAAAAGGTTTAATATTTCAAAACTAGCGTTGCTAAGGTAATGAAATAACCACAAGGATTGCCAACTTAAACAACTGAGGCAAAATAAACTTAATTGAAAACAAATGGACTTCATTTCCCACACCTATTGCACCGATAGTGCCAAATTATCAGATGATGCTTATTGTATCGGTGATGCCTATTGTGCCAATAAGGACTGATGTCTTTAATAACATGTTGCCATTGTATATTACTTCTACAGTTCATAAGCTTTATTTATTTTATTAGAAAGTATTGTGTTTGTATTAGAATTTCACTTGAATCACCATTTTCAGACGTTTTTAAGACTTCCTGAGTGGTTTTTACAAATTAGCCGACCTTTATTTGTGTGAGAAGTGTCGTAGCTTCCAGTTAATCGAATGGCATGCGTATTTAGAGTTCCAGCCTGAAGATGCTTGCAGTACTGTAGGAGGGATGTGTATGCTGAAAACAGACTGCCAGGAAGGAATGCTGGCGAAGGACGGAGAGGAGCGTTGTCCTACGCAGAAGAACAGCGGAGCTGTTTGCTGCTATGGATGTAAGTGTATCTGTCATATGGAAGTAATTATCCGCTGTTATACAAGAAAGTATCAGTTGTCATAGACAAAAGTATTTTCTGTCATTGACGTTTGTATCAGTTCTCATTGACGAATCTTCTGCCATAGACGTTAGTATCAGCCTGTCATTGACGAACTTTCTGCCATAGACGTTAGTATCAGCTGGTATAGACGAACCTTCGTCTATGCCATAGACGTTAGTATTAGGTGTGATTCACGAAACAGCTGCCTTAAATAAAAGTATCAGCTGCCAGAGATGAATCTGCTGTCATGAACTCAAATATTCGCTGCTATGCATACAGTATTTGATGATCTTACAAACAAGAAGAACCAGCTAAAGCAGAACAAGTACATCTTGTGATAGGAGGGAAACATTATGATAGCAAAATTATGACACTTTTTCATAAAATAATCACGTTTGTATAGTATACCACACGGTTAAGATCTTTTGACATCGTGGGGAAATGCTGTTCACGGACCAATAAGGTTGACTTGATATGAAATTGTAGGCGTGGTATAAGATCCAGGACTAACCTTATTGTATCCCTCGCATTGTTTTTCCACGCTGTCGACTGATTTTAACCGTGTGTAATACTTTAGAACCTACAGAACCCAGAAATTAAAATCAAAATTGATAGTTGTATGTATCATTGTATGTATATCATAGGAATGGATATAAGAATGTATATAAAATGAACTATATTACCAGAGTCAATATCTATATTGGATAAATATATGTATGTATAATTTAGGCACCACATTGATATTATATATCAGGCTCTGTCGGCGCCCTGATGAGTTAGACGTAATGAAACAGAGTGGGACATGACATTATGTCGAGCCATAAATGATGACGAATGTCGAATGATGGAACAGTTCCCAGATAGCATTGAATTTTGTTTGTTACATTTCCTAGGTGTCTCTCGCACAATTTTATTGTGTCAACTATTCATGTTATGATAGTTATGATAGTTATGATAGTTATTATGGTAGTTATGTTATGATAGTTATTATGAATGTTTCTCCAAGAGTCTATGCTCCTCTATGAGGCATGATCACGTTCTATGGTAGGATAGATAGAATAATGCTTACAGATATCATTAATAAATATTATTATTAAAGATATTATTGCTAGAGAAGGAACACCATGTCTTATTCAGAGATATGCAAATTTTAGACCCTCATGGTAGACAAATGAAACTTGGCCGACCCCTGTCCTCGTTACCCCCTCTCCAAAAAACTTATACTTAATTCTGATTTTTCTGTATCATTCTAAACTGCTCTTTTTATTCCTCCTAAAAGACCGAGTGAAGTAGAGTAAAATAAATATCTGGCGGGAAATCACTCTTATCAGATGTAATAACAATAATTTATGTGTTTTCGATTTATTTTAACAAAGTCAGATGATTTTATAACTATTGATAACGCTATTTTCAATAATAAAAACAAAAAACTAGTGGTAATTTTTGTTTTAAACTGTTTTGTGCTCGTAAAAAAACTAACAGCGATACATTTTCAAGGGTTCGTTGTACATCCTACTTTTCGTTCATATTATGACATTATATCGTGGAGTTTGAGTGTAAAGAAGATCAGTGCAGAGTAGAGTAGTGCACTCTAAGGATGTTGAATAAAGGGGATGACGCACTAATTCGAATTGCCATTCAACAAAGTGACCCCATCGAAAATCAAAACATAGAGAAGAATGCAACACGAAACACACGTCAAAAACCAACTGCACATGCTTGGTACGAACTGCGCATGCTTATGATCCTTATAACAGCGCAGGTCTTAAAATTTAGAGGCAAACTTAACTCTCAATGAATTTTTCATTGTTTTACTTGCGAAGGTTATAAACAAATTAAAAAAAGTTCATACTTTTTAACTGTTTTTTGTTTATATTGCTTAAAATTAACAACATTAAAGAAAATTAAGAACATTACAACCACAATTGAATCTTGAAAACTAGCAAAACATTTCACTAGGCTAAAAAGAGACAAAATATTAACACATTTAACTTACTCTCTACGAAAAGTAAACGGTAAAGCTTCAATTACTCTCACTAAAGTGGCTACCTAGAGTCCAAAATGTAAAATATAAGCACAAATGACTTGAAAAGCATCAAATGTAACAATAACGAAAGCACTGAAGAAAGTTGAGAAGCAAACTCGACAACCAAGAATTGTATGTTTGGCGCCTTTTTTAATTATAACCTAAGGGAAGGTAAGTTTGCTCCTATTTCTCTATCTCTTACATCTTCTATGGGGTCAGAAATGTTCCTTAATGCGTCATCCCCTTTATTCAACATCCTTCGTGCACTCAGTTCACATGCCGAATAAACCTATTATAGAAGGCTTCAAACATTTTTCCAGGGCTCGCTTAACCTCATCGTAACCTTCACCAAGAATGTGTTAAGGTTATCAATTATTCTCCGCTTTTCGCAAATTGTTAATGTTATAAACGTTTTAGTTACTGTCCTGTCGATCTGTTTATTACTTTTCCTAGTCTATACCGCATATGTATAAAAAATCAATGCGATTGTACTACAAGTCCGAAACCAAGACTTCAACTTGATTTTTTTTAGATTTGATAGCAAATTATTCAAGTTATTTGGTAAATATTTCGAATAATTCACAGGTTGAGCTAAGACTCTAATTCCTACTTAAGTAAGCACTACAAGTGGTAGCTATTAATATTTTGTAAAACTCGGTAGCATCAAATTCTTTATTATGCAATATTGTTTGTTACAGTGCCCAAGTCATGGAAGGGGTGCCGACAGAAGGGAGGGGAATGCATGACCTCACCCTGCAACCCCAAAATCGTCATCCAAGCTGATGATTGCCCTAAGAATGCCAAATGCTGTTTATTGCTTTGACAGATAAAAAGGAATAAAATAACTTTTCTATTTTTTATTTAGTCTGGGAGGCTTACCGGAAAAAATGTTAACTCATTTGTACTACTTCAAACTAATTTTTTCTGAAATATACCTTAATTTATGAAGGAAAAACATTGTTTCTATAATTATTTAAGGTGTATTTTCAGAAGAAATTGGTTTGAAGTCGTATAAAGTGAGTCACATTTTTTAGGCCTGGCTCTTGGTCTATTTGTTTCCTATGCTTGAATTACATTATAATAGTCTTTATGGTTTGACCAGTTGTGCTTGACCCTAAATCTTATTTTCACTAAGAATTCTTCCTCATAGTTAAACAGTTGCACAAGTTTTTAAAAATTATTCATTTTTATAAAACCAGCTTCGACCTAACCCTAAATCTTAGTTATACCAGGTTATATCTTAGTCAAAGGTAAGAACTATAACCTGATAGTAAACTGTAGAACACATTTCTAAAAAGAAATAATAGAATAAAAACTATATCTACCTCTGAGAGTCACCCGTGGTGTAGTGGTTAAGGTAGGCGGCCAATACACTGAATGAATGGACTTTAAACTATCGAGTTTATTTAGCCATGGGTTCAATCCCAGCACGGGCCTCTGGGATTTTTATGAGAGGGATAAAACTTCTGCTTACCACGTCCTTCAGAAGGGACGTAAAGCCGGTGGTTTCAAGCCTGAGCGTTGTCAGATACTCTTTAAAGATCTTTTACCCTAAATGAAACTGGGTATAGGCAAAATTTAGGACCCTCATAGTAGATTTATTATAATACTATAGTGTGTCTGCCTTGTAGTTTAAAGTATATGGAGGTTTGGTTTAACAGCGAGGGCACGTGTTGTGCCTAGTTTTCACTAGACTATAAGAGTCAGTGAAAAAATTTATGAATGCTTGAAAAAAGCATGAGAGGAACCATAGAAATTCACGGCTCTTCTGTCAAGATTAGATGAAATATGCTACACTTGAAATTAAAAGGAGTTGAACACTATCTTAGGGAGCTGGCAAAAAGGGCCCAACAACGTGGCCTACTTGCCTGGTAGTTACTACCACTCCCCCCATATTACTACTATTACTACCAATATCTACCTCTTCCTTCTGTTTTGATAATCTGTGGGACCAGCTTGTACCAAACCCTAAAACTTAGTTATGGCTGGTATGGTATGAACAACCTGATAGCACAGCGGGTCAGTAAAGTTTGTAAGAAACAAACATCCTCTAGCGTCTAGCGGATGACAATTATTGTCCCTAAATTCAGACCTGAGTCAGTCTATATGATGTTTCAATCGGCTTATTATCTCTCATTTACATCAGTTTTTTAAAATCGTTTCCATAACGCAGCCTAAGATTTCACGCCTAAACGGGTTTGACCCTCATTATCCAAAATCCATACAAGGTTTATTGCAAAAGGGAACCTCCCTATTTCCTTTATAATCCACCAATTAGGAATTTTCTAAACCAAAATTAATGCACTGTAATTAAGAGCCTTTAAAAATATAGAGGGGCTCCTTTTTAAAAAGATCCCCATTTTAAAAAGAACAACCTTTTGAAAGTAAATCTAAAAGAATTAATACCCTGTAATTCTAGTTTATCACTGATTTAACTATAAATAGTTACTTACAGCTTTATTTTGCATGCAGACATCAATTTATCTTTAAGAGTAATTTTTGTCTTTTAACTATTTTATAAATAATAAAATAAAGTTGAAACATAATATAATTAGTTGTTTAAATACCTTTCATTAAATAAAGGCAGCCTATTGTTAGTGCAGTAATTTTTTAGTGTTTTAGCGAATTTTCATTATGAAAATGACGCTTATGAGGTTGTTCGGATGACGGAAGTTGAGGGTGGGAGTGAGCGGAATCGGTTCCTATTGGCTTCCTGATAACAAAAATATATGTCCCAAAAAAGTTTATATATATAATAATATATATATATATATATATATATAATATATATATATATATATATATATGTATGTAAGAGTTTCTACCCTTTGATTCCCTTCTACCCTAGATGTAGGTCAAAGATTCGTACGATATATCTTGGGTTCAGTAGTGTTAGAGGTGGGGATATAGTATAAAAGAGGGGGCCTCTACCTCTTGCTCCATCCTGGTAAGCCTACTGTCCCAGATACACAGACAAAAATGGCTTCCACTGATCCACGCCGAGTAAGCAGGTCTGTAAAGAGGAAGAACCTCGAAGTAGTATTTTTATGGTCGAAGTCATTCTAAAACGATTCCGACCAGTTTCAGCTCAATCGGACAATCCTAAGTGACGAAAACGGTATTTTTATTTTAAAAAATCATTAATATTTTTTTTTTAACCTAAAGATTATACTCAAATAAACAATTTGTTTACAAAAAAAATTTGACATTTTTCTTTAAATTGCATAAACAATCATAATTGTATGTAAGAGTTAATACCCTTTTGTATGGTGGACGATAACTAAAACTGATTAGTTAACGTATTAGTTATGTATTTAAATATACTTATTATTTTTTTATATTGCTTGTTAACTGTAATATTATTGCTTACTATTAATAATAGAGGATTAATAAAACCAAATTTGTGAGAAAGGCTCTCAGGCCCGCGAAGCGGGCCTATGAAACGAGGCTGTGAAAATTCGCTAAAAACGTGGCAAAATGCCATGTAACAAAAAACGATAATGAAACCATACATAATACAAAACAACAACAATGTGGCCGCGAAGCGGACGAGGCGCGAAGCGCCGAGACCGCGTAGCGGCTACGGGCCGAAGGCCCGTATTTTATTCCCTCTATCGGGTGTTTATTACACAAATCGAAATTTTGTCAGAGAACTAAAAATTACTGTGCCACAGCTTTGACTCTCCAATACTTAAACCTTAAAATAAGTCTACCTGCTTGATTTAAAATATATCCGGCTGGAACTTGAATTACCAACTCTTAGTTTGAAAGCCCAATTCTTTCAATACGTGGCCTGCAACTCTACAACTATAGCAAGATTCTCTATAAAATCACTCTATGATCGATCTAGGATAAGGATGGGCGTAAGTAACTCTAAGCTCTATTAAAAAAGAAACTTAACAACCTTTGTCACTTGGATACGAACTCCTAACCCTTAGTTTCAAAGCCCAACGTTATAACTTCACAGCTTTGAATATCTCTACAAATGCACTACACATATTTATTTATTTATAATTTACGGCGTGAGCCAATATACAAAAATCAAGAAACAAAAATATAATCATAAGACTTACTTGTGTGATCTATCCTGATTCCTTTGGGACAAGGCTGCGAGTAAGTAACGCCTGCTCGAGTAGGTGGCCAACACAGAACTCTATCCCACACCCACGGGCAATATATCTCTGTGGACAGACAAATATTACATCACTTGCTAGAAACAATATTATACATTACTTATAGATAGCTGTTTTAAGTCTTCCAGTGGTGACGCCGTCAATGTAGATGAAGAATCTGACGTTTCGCTTCCACTGTGGGAGGCATCTTTAGGGATTTAGGACATCACGGATGAAGACACAATGCAAGTTATAGTTCTGTCGGATTCTTCATCTACATTGATGCGGTTACCATCGGAAGACCTAAATCTTCATGACAATAACCGCGGAAGCTTACACAAGGAGGAAATTATTAGTTATTTACGTTAAAACGTAACTAAAGGAAAACACGTAACTGGAGAAAATAAGATTTGAACCCAACATTATTGATTAACTGATTAACATTAAAACTGATAACAATTATAACTGATTAACATTTAACAGCGGAAAAATAGCCTATTTTTAACACCTAGTTCTTTCTTTTGAGCTTAGGTATTTTGTCAATCTAAGTTTACGTGTAGTGTCAGATCTATTTTATAACTCTATATATTCGATAAATAGCTTTTTGACCTTAGAATAATACTATATACAGAAGGAGCACAGGGCCGTAAACACAATGTAATTCCACTGATACTGATAACACGAAAGCTGTTGCAACTAGGTAATGCTGCCAACCTGACTACAAAACATTATTTTAAATATTTGTCATAAATATCTATTAATGAAGAAAGATCGTAAAGAACATATATAATAACTTAAAACGCCTGCTGAGTATTTAATAAAACTGGTCTTAGATTGCAAAAGGGTGGCGGAATACAAAAATCTACATTTAGTTGACGAGGACTACTTATTATATATAATTTTAATAAAAACGTTAAACTACATTTTAAAATGCTTTAAATATTGTAATGCACCGATATTTATATTAGTATTTTATGAATAATCAATCATTAATTAATAACAGAACATAATAATTCAGCAACCGGAAGTATTGCCAACTTTTTTTAGAAAATTGTATATTGTTAGGTTGGCAGCATTACTTAGTTGCACCAGTGAACCGGCTTTCGTGTTATCAGTAGTGCTCCTTCTATATATAGTATTATTCTAAGTTTTTGACCTTAATGCGAATTTGAATTATTTTTTCAAATCGGGTTCTAATGTCGGATTCAAAGAATAGAGTTTAGTTAAAAAACTGCATGCGATTGTGGTAAGTGATAAAGGATAAAGAAAACTGATAAAAGGGAAAAAATAGGTATAGAAGGGATGATCGTTTTTCTGCTTCAAAAAGTCCGGGAGATAAGAGCTCGACAGAAAAATTTTAGTAGACAGCGAAAAAGCAATTTTCCAGTTTAATAAACGTCTAGATGTGATAATGGTGAATACCTGTAACTCCCTTGGGAGGAAAAGTGACCAGAGAGACATAATGTAACAAAGCCTTTGTGTAAAAGGTCAGTAGAGATGTTTCTACAAAAAAACCACCTGTGGGTCAGATAAAAACTTTGTAGCATTTTCAACACAATCCTTTTTACATTTTGCTTTTCTTTCGCCTGTAATTGGGGAAAAATATGTAATGGGTATAATACCTAAACATATGACCCCGATTTTTTTTTAAAAATGACCACGTTTAGTACCTACAGAACCTAAAAGATGTTTCCTCGGATTATCTTTAGTTTCGATATAATTATAATAATAATAATGCTCGTTTAGAGCTTTGTGGCTCACCATGGATAACCCCTGTGGGAACAATCTCAAGTGGTAATAGCAATTGTTACGCTCCAAGTGTATTCTGAAGTTAGCGAGAATTTATTTGAACAATAATCTTATAGAAACTGAGAACGTAACCTGGGATGCGAACCCCAGACCTCCGTAGTGTCAAAGGTCTGTTTAACAACGGTGGAAAGGTGGAAAGTTTGGATAGATTAAAGTAATATATAAACCAAGTAGGGAACTCCTATACTAATCCGTGAAAAAATTTAAGACATGCGTGATCAGCTGATAGGTGGCACGAAAATGGAAAATAGCTAAAATTGGAATAACTGCGGATAAGACTTTTAGGATTTACGTTTTATTTTATTGGCAACAGTGAAAACATCACGTGATTTTACATTATATAGTGTTTTTGTACTTTCATGTGTATGAATTTAATAATTTTGTTAAATAATTATTATAATCATTTACATAAAGAATAAGAGAAACAGGATTGTAAATAGTTTGTTTACGTTTACAAGGGTAAGACAAGATGGCTGCGCCCATAAAATGTGAACTACATGCCAGGTCTGACAGAAATCGCGTTTGTTTCCCTACTTGGTTTATATACTTAAAATAATACTATATATAGAAGGAGCACTACTGATAACACGGAAGTCGGTTCACTAGTGCATCTAAGTAATGCTGCCACCCTAACAATATACAATTTTCTAAAAAAAAGTTGGCAATACTTCCTGTTGCTGAATTATTATGTTCTATTATTAATTAATGATTGATTTTTCATAAAATACTAATATAAATATCGGTGCATTACAATATTTAAAGCATTTTAAATTGTAGTTTAACGTATTTATTAAAATTATTTTATATAATAAGTAGTCCTCGTCAACTAAATGTAGATTCTTGTATTCCGCCACCCTTTTGCTATCTAAGACCAATTTTATTAAATACTCAGCAGTATTTAATTTTTTTTTTTACGATCTTTCTTCATTAATAGATATTTATGACAAATACTTAAAATAATGTTTTGTTGTCAGGTTGGCAGCATTACTTAGTTGCACCAATCAACCGGCTTTCGTGTTCAGTGGAATTACATTGTGTTTACGGTCCTGTGCTCTTTCTATATGTAGTATTATTCTAAGTTTATATATTACTTATGAGTAGAGTAAATTTTATTATAGGCTAACACATGTTTAAAATAATATTTTCATGTCAATAAATATATACCTTAATTTATAAATGTAATAATATATGTAAGAATAAAAACTCCAGGCTGACGGCTTAGGCCATGCCTTACTATGTATCATTTATTTGTAATTCTAATTATTTTTTCTAATTTGTAAATGTACATATTTACTTACTTACTTACTATATTACTTATGAGAGATGTATGTATGTATGAATAGATGGATGTAAAATGGATGGATGGATGGGTGATAGATAAATGTCTGTATGTATGAATGAATGTAAGGACGATTAGTTTTGTGTATACATTTATACATGGCAAGATTATTGTGGTTCCAATTAGTATACCTCTCAGTGTTTAACTATTCATCCATACATAATTATTTTGATTTCCTTTGTCTCCTGAGGCGCAACTATGGCACCCCACGGACCCGATTTTGGATGACCCCAACATTTTATCATTGACTCCTCACTGATTTCACGCATAAAGGCTCAAGTAACTTAAGATAAGACCTAGCTTTGATGTGATGTCCTGGTTAGATTCTACGAAATTTAATATTGGTAGTTTTAGTTGATATTAGACAGACCCCGAGCCCAGCACGTTAATGTCATACCACTTTCTTTGAAGGTAAATGAATTTCTCTATCTTTAAATTGGGAAATACAGCAAATCCATCACCAAATAGACCTCATTCACTTCTAATTAGACCCTCATAAAAGCTCAATAATGTATATTCTAACATCATACAGGTTCCAATTCTAGTTTTTCTGACTGTGCCGTTGTGATTCTTACTCATCAATAAGGCTCAATTAGAGATAAAATATTGATTAAAATATTATTTTAGTCAATATAGTTTTAGTCAACGCTCTGTTTAGCTATGTACCTAAGTCAACGCTCTGTTTAGCTATGTACTAGTCAAACGCTCTGTTTAGCTATGTACCGGTCAACGCTCTGTTTAGCTATGTACCTAGTCAACACTTGTTTAGCTATGTACCTAGTCAACGCTCTGTTTAGCTATGTACCTAGTCAACACTCTGTTTAGCTATGTACCTAGTCAACGCTCTGTTTTGCTATGTACCCAGTCAACGCTCTGTTTAGCTATTTACCTAGTCAACCCTCTGTTTAGCTAGGTACCTAGGCAACGCTATGTTAAACTATGTACAAAGAGACTAAAACTATTAGAGGGAGTACAGGACCCGATTAACACAGTGATAAGGGGGTCTGGAAGTGAGACAGTTTCCATAGGTGCCCTAACTGTACTTACCCCTACTATAGTCTCCCTAGAGAAAGAATAGATACTCCCCTACCCTCTACAACTTCTATTGTAGCATGCATTCTACTTACGGTGGACATTTTTCAGTGATGCCACATTAAACCACTTTATTCAAAACTAACAATTAAAGAATACATGCAATAGATAATAATTAAAACTTATTTTAAATTCATTTTACTTGATTTAAAACAAAATAGTCAAAAAATAATGTAATATTTACGTGAAAATTGTAATTATTAGGAAAAATAAAAAATGACGTCACCAATGTACTGTTACAGCACCTAGCTACCCAAGGAATGATAAGAAATGTTGTATCCTCCCTCAAATAGTTTTAGTCTCTTTGACTATGTACCTAGACAACGCTCTGTTTAGCTGCTATTTACCTAGTCAACGCTCTGTTTAGCTAGGTACCTAGTCAACCCTCTGTTTAGCTATGTACCAAGTCGACGCTCTGTTTTGCTATGTACCAAGCACTTAAAAATTAAATAAGTAACCAAATTTCAATTTTTAAACAAAACTTTTTGTGTTAGAGGATTAGAAGGTTACATATATGAAATTAGAATGGCTCTAATCCTAGTAATCCTATACTTTGAGAGTTTCATTTAGGCATGATGTAGGCTTGGTGATAAATAAAATACGATTTTGGAATTAAAGGTCAGGGGTCGACATTGCCCTGATAAATTACAATACTCTTTGAAATGAAGCAAACTGGAGTTAGATTTGTGAAAAAGCGTAAAGGTGGGTTGCAAATTGAGTTAAATTTTACTCCAAATTATCTTTGACTACTGCTTGCATTTAAGGTTGGGCGGAACGGGTTCGTATTATTAATGTTTTGTATATTTTTATAAATAATAAAGAATTTGTTGCCTTTTCCCTTATTTATACCGTAGGTATATCGAAGAAGTAGTGCGTTAGCACTAACCATCCAAAACAGAAAATTATTTGAATTAATCGTTTCAGGTGTTTTGAAGACCCCTTAAGTGGTTTTACATGTTGTCTGTGTGTGTGTGTGTTTCTCTAATATCATGGCACCTCCCAGTGTGTTTTATAGGGAGTTATGACAACCTGTTTGATTTGTCATAGCTGGCAAGTGACTCCTTATTACCTTCATACATCGTTCACCGGCACTCATGATGACTTAAGTGCTAAAAGCTTCAATACTATTTCACGTGGAGAAACCTGGGTGTTTTATTTATACTTTATTGGCGCTTTTTTTTTTGTTTATTAAATTTCAACCCGATCAAAACACTTTTTGATGTTTTGTGATTTTTGCTGAGTCACTGCTATGGGTCATTGACGTCACTCCTATTTCGTAAACCAAAAAATAATAGAGTTCAGGACATTTATAAGGTTGGTTTTTCTACTAATTTTATTTCGAACTGAGAAAGCGTTCGAAATGTGACCTATAGAAACGTCTAGGAACAAAAAATTTGATAAGTTATGTGTTTGGGCGCTTAAGAGACAAAATGAAACTTTAGATGTTATATTTAAACAACAATATTTCGCTCTTCATAAACAGAGCATTTTCAAGTTATTAAATCTACAAAAGAAACAGATAAACCATAATTACACTCAATAAAGTTATTAAAGAAAATCAAAGCTTATAATTCGTCGAAGTTCCATGTTGACTTCGTGTGTAAGTTTAGTCATCTCTTTTTCAGCATCGTTTTGCTGAAAAAGTTTCATTTTGCCTCTTAAGCGCCCAAACACATAACTTATACTAATTATGGAGACCAATACAGTTGATAATGTACCTAATGAATTGGCATGGCGCAGGATGCCAAACTTCCAACAACGCAAAAACGATGCTGAAAAAGAGATGACTAAACTTACACACGAAGTCGACATGGAACTTCGACGAATTATAAGCTTTAATTATTCTTTAATAACTTTATTGAGTGTAATTATGGTTTATCTGTTTTTCTTTTGTAGATTTTAATAAGTTGAAAATGCTCTGTGTGATGAAGAGCGAAATATTGTTGTTTAAATATAACATCTAAAGTTTCATTTTGTCTCTTAAGCGCCCAAACACATAACTTATACTAATTATGGAGACCAATACAGTTGATAATGTAAAAAAATTTGATTATTCATACACACACAAGTATAATCTATATATATATATATATATATATATATATATATATATATATATATATATATATATATATTATATAATATATATATATTATATATATATATATATAATATATATATATATATATATATATATATATATATATATATACTTGATCAGTGAGCTACCCCTCCCCGTTTATGACCCCACTCACATAAGTTCAGATTTCTTTGAATATTCCCTTATAGTAAAGAAATCATTTTTTATCGTATATGTGAAGATGTGAAGTAAATTTTTTAGGGGACAGATTTAACCAGATATGTTTATTAAATCTCACACCAACCTAGTCTATAAGTGTTTAGACATTCCAACATATTAGTTACTTATTATCTAACATTTAGTGCGTTTTATGTAACATAAGAAAGTAGACCCAGCTAAAGTCTAAATACTTATCGCATGGAGTCATCCAAAACACTAAAAGTCTCAAGGTAGCCCAGGTTCAAATCTCAGTCAGGCTTCTTGGGTTTTACGCTAAATAGCGGCGGTTTTAATGATGTTACCTTCTCCTCAAAATAAGAGTAGAGCTAGTTCTTAGAATGTTAAAAAAATGTTGGGTGGTTTTCAACATGAAGACCTCGCTTGATTTCAGGCTTGCCTAACGAAAAGTGTATAAATGTTTGATTGTTTATAGAACTTATGAGTCATTGTGTGATTTTGAAAAACTTCTGACGCAAGTCCTCTAAGACTCTGAATAGAGACTGCAGAGAGCTGATTATGCTAAATTCAACAGCACGGGTCAAATACCCGCATATAGTTACTAGACGTAGTTTTTAGACATTTAAAGCGTTGATACAACATAGGTTCTCAAAAGACAGCTGCCTGACTCTACAATGGATACCGAGTAGTTAGTTACCTTCTGGTCATTAATGTAGACTTATCTCCAGACGGTGTATAATGTAATGTTTATTGACTAGGTTTTAGGGATTAAAGAGGCACTTTTCTCACCATGGTAGTAAAAAGTAAATGTTTCTCCCTTGGGAATGAAAAATGTTTCCTATTATTGGGGTTAAAGTCAATTATATCCATATTTTGGAAGTAGTATACTCTAAATTTATGAAGGGGACTGATAAAGTTCAGGTACCCGCATAGACAGTTAAAGCGTTGATACAACATAGGTCTCATACGGCTGCTTTCGGACTCAACATTGTGGAGCAGCAATGGATACCAAGTAGTAACCTTCTGGTGATACATTTATTTTAATTACGAATATAAAAATAAGTCAACAAATTGTAACATAGAAGATTTAATCGAGTCTGTAATTAAAGCCAGGAGTTGGATTAAACACGTGTTCAATCTCCTACGTCTCTATGACGCTTTTTAATTAATCCTTATGGATGTGAGGACACTTGGCACAGCCGTGTGCCCCAGCAAATGGTCAGATAATCTAAGTTAGAATCATGGACTATGGCTGACTGACATAACTTTAACAACACTGTTGCCGCGACAATGATATAAACAAAGAAGAAAAGAAAGAAACAAATACATAATAAAGAAAACAGCATATTTTTGCATGTAAGAAAAATCATAAACCCAGCATCTCTCAACAAAAAACTTTTCAAGAGATTTATTTAATTTCTATTACTTATTCTATAGGCAATGTTATAAATATTATTTATAAACCCAAAAACCTTATTAGTCACTTGCAATGCAAGCATTTCAAAAGAAAAATGTTTTAAAAATCCACTCCCCAAGCCCTTCAAAAAAGAAAATTTATTTACACGGTAATACATTATAAATAATATATTCCATTATAAATAAATTTCAACGTAGAATGTTCATAACAGCAACAAAATGTCGGACGATTTATTCATGCACTTGAACGAACCTGGGTTTTTAGAAAAAATACACTTTTATATTTCGCAGTAATGTTTACCTTTAACTTAAGAATATGTAAGCGAATACATTTTTTAAAAACAACTCAGATTAAAAAAAAAACAAAATTCAGATTCATTCATCTTTTTTTATTATTTTGAATTTTATTTACTGAAAAAAATCAAATTTATTTCTATTAAATTTATCCGAAAGTCAAAGAATATGTAAGACTAACTTCATTCACTTCATTATCCCGATATACATCCCATAGTATTCAAATTATTTATTATTTATTGAATAGCATACATAAATTTTTGCAATAAAAAAAAGAAAATCTATACTTTTAAAATATTCTACATAAATTCAGATTTATTCGTCAAAATAATTTAAAATCAGGTTTGACTCTTAATTTTCTTAAAAAACCCTAAGAACTAATTAAGATATAATAGTTCATAGCAAATCATCATTTGAACAATCAAAATTAAAGAATGACATATATACTTAAAAAATAAAATTAATTTCGCCGTATTGTTTTTGGATGAAATATTATTGAAAGTAATGTTTTATATGTGAATTATTACTTTGAAATCTTTTTATTATAATGTTGGTTTTACTGTCGTATATTTAATAATATTAGAATATATTTATTCTTACTTTGCTTTCGACTTCTTCTTTGAGATTCGTATTTTTTTCTTCGTAGTATTCTTTATTTTTTATGGTATTTTTGGGTAGTTAAAGAGGAAGGGTGGCTAGAAGAGGGGAAATCATGAATTATTTTCCGGGTAAATTTTGTCTTCAGCTCTTTTGTGAACAGTTTTCATGCTATTTTTCGTTGTTGTTATGGAAACATTTTTTAAAGAAAAATAAAAACAGTTGATTTTTAACTTTGAAACTCGCTGAGGTTCACAAGACAGGCGAATTTAGTTTCAGGAAAGCCTCGCTCAGTTGTTACTCGGAGTTAAACTTTATCATTTTGATACTACCGAGTTTTGTAAAACATGAATAGTTAACACAATATAATTGTGCGAGAGACACCAAGGAAATGTAACCAGCAAAATGCAATGGTACATTGGGAACTGTTCCATCATTCGACATTCGTCATACTTGATGGCTCGACATAATGTCATGTCCCACTCTGTTTCGTTACGTCTAACTCATCAGGGCGCCGACAGAGCCTGAACTCACTCTGACCTTCAATCAATTCCGAAGAATATAACGTGAAGTACTTACCAGAGACGAGCGGTGCTCTCTTACCGCCGTCATGCATGGCAAGCAAAACAAATATCATTTTGGTACTACCGAGTTTTGCAAAACATGAATAGTTGACACAATATAATTGTGCGAAAGACACCAAGGAAATGTAACAAGCAAAAGAACTCTCGACATTATGTCGAGCCATCAATGATGAAGAATGATGGAACAGTTCCCAGATGTAGCATTGCATTTTGCTTTTACATTTCCTTGGTGTCTCTCGCACAATTATATTGTGTCAATTAAACTTTATGCTTTACGGTCTGCGTTAAAGGCAACAACTTAATTATTTTAGTAAATCATAAAACTTATATATATTTCACTTAATGATGTCATAAGAGTCAAACACTTTAACCGTCTAAACTGTAATAACATCACTTGTTAGTCATTTTTTCAGTTATTTTTTTAAGGAAATGAGCATATTTAACCAATAGTTTGAAATAACGTGCTCGCTCTTGCTTCATCTGTTCTCCACAACAGTTCAAGCACTCATTCAAAGCTAATAGTCCAAGAGTCAGGCCTAAAAAATGTGACTCAATTCGTACTACTTCAAACCAAATTTTTCTAAAAATATACCTTCAATTATGAAGGAAAAGCATAGTCTGTCTATCCAAAGTGGAGCCTTTAATATGATTGCGCATGCTCAAAATGTTATTTAAATTCAGTTTTCCGAAATGTCGTGTGTAAAACATGAAGAGACCATTTTTTGAAATCAAATTTCCTATAAAACGAGTGTTTTTTCGTCAGAATTGGATAACTACAACTAAAGTTATGACATTTGTTGAAAGGCCAAAAAAAATGCATACGAACTCAATATTTTTTCAAAGGAATTCGCTGACTTTACATAAACGAACCATTTTTTTTGGTGTTTTTGAAAGAGCTCTAACTTTGGTTGTAGTCATCCGATTTTGATGATTAATTCCTCGCTTCATAGGAAATTTTATCAGCTTTAAAAAATGGTGTCTTCATGTTTTGCACACGACCTACAGGGAACAACTTATTTCAAGAAAACTGGCATTAGTGCGATTTTCTAATATTTTGAGCAAGCGCATTCATATGACAGGCTCCACTCTGGATAGGCTGACTATGCTTTTCCTTCATAATTTAAGGTATATTTGCAGAATAATTTGGTTTGAAGTAGTACAAAATGAGTCACATTTTTTCAGCTCCGGCTCTTGGACTCTATGTCTATAAAATGTTGGGCATTGCTGGTGGAAGTTGTTGTATAAACCAGGTGTTCAGGAATGAGCATTTACTTTAAGAATATTTGTATTTTTAAATTTTTTACTATTTTCTTTAACTTGGTTGCATTTTAATTAATTTTGATTTTATCTTTATAACTATATCTAAAATATGTATCTATCCAAATTCTATAAGGTATATGTTATAACCTTTTATCTATTTATATATACCTGGAACATTTCATATCTTACTATACCTCATATCCAATTATCTACTACCCAAGGGACAGTCAGTCCTTCCTCCAAATCTTGGGATTCTTAATCCTTCAACAATTGATTCTACCAACAGTTACCTCTACCTCCAAGAATCTACAACCTTTTTGACATGTTGAATCTAATAACCTTTTACTTAGCTTTCTACTACACCTCAGCTTACAGCTTTTGGACTTATTTATTGTTTAATCAATGCTATTATATTTTATTTACATTTTAATATTATCTGAATTTGCAAGCAATCAAAGTCTTTTTAGTGTGTTTTACCTCATCTACCAGACAGGAGGTGTTGACAGGGCCGGCAATCTATGTAACTGTAAGTTTGTCGTCAGGTGGAGAATTTCGACACCCCCGTCACCTTACACCAGGTATAAAGAATGTTGCATTGGATATATAGAACTCTAGGGACAATGGAGCTAAGTGAAATTATTATTTTACTATAGCGAGGCCAATGAATGTAAAATAATGTATTCCATATTGACCAATTATATTAGTCCACTTTACTTCTTTTGAATTAATCGACCCCAGAGTGAATGCAATGTATTTTGATTACCTTGATATTTAGATCTAGATGTGTCACATACCTGCATTGTTAATGGCAACGTTTTGTCAAACTTTGACATTTACGATAAAAAAAAAACAGTGTAATAATCTCACCAAGAACTTCAGATGCGGCCAAGAATTCGTAACGAAATAAATAAATAAATAATAACTTTATTCAAGAAACAGTTTACATAGAGATTTACATTATTTTATTGTAAATATATATATATATATATATATATATATATATATATAATATATATATATATATATATATATATATTTCTTTTTTATACATTAAGTTATAAGTATTGCACTTGAATCCTGCAAAGGACTAACCTGTACGCAGGTTGTATAGTTTACTGCAGTTTACCGAAAACAATATGCTAACCCGTAACAACAACACTAATTGCGGGTTTAGTGTAATTTCATACTAACATTGCTAAGAACCGTTATATATATATTTAAAATACTAAGCCGTAGCGAAAACATTGATGTAAGTTCCATACAGTGATGTATCTTTATTTTTATTTATGTAAAAGTTTCTTATGGCATTAGTTTTTTTGTATTAATAAGTTTTTAGCGAGGAAACGATACTATTCGCCATCATAAAAAAGTAAATTTCTTAAACTGATAATTAAGATTAAGTCAAGAATAATGAAGACCTCAGTCCTTTATTAATTAACTTTTTATTTTTTGATTATCAATAGATTGGCACTCATTTACTTGGTTCCCAACCTCAATTTATCTGAAAAAAATCGAGTGGATTTGGGTATAGGAACTAGGAGGTCTGTCTAAACTCCATTAAAATCCCTCAGTTTCGATTAATAAATAAATTAAATTTGTAAATTAAATTAATTCTTAAGACTTTAAGAAATCACAAGCTTTTTGCTGTGAGAACAAAAATATGTTGTAATTTTCCTGGCACTTATTTACTTGGGTCCCCATTTTATGTTGGGAACCAAGGGTACTTTCGCACTATATTGTCTTATTTACTTAATTATCAATATTTTCTTTTTCCCCCCTTCTCAACCCCATACAAAAGCCCCTTTGGTTTTCAACATCCCCTATTAAGATTGTTAAATAATTTCTTTTATATAATTTAGTAAATATATTGTCGATACCCAAGTGAATAATTGCCCTATATCGCCATATTTACTTGGGTCCTAACTTTATGTTGGGAACCAAGTAAATAAGTATCAAAAGATTTATTATACTGTTAATTTTACTTCATTAAGCGAGCTGAATGAAATTATTTGTACGTAGCTGTCTTCATCTGAGTGTCCTGTCAATGTCGTAATTACTTTTTTTGAGGTAGTACGTAATTGAGCACTTTATTGGACCGTTTTTAGGATGAGAAGCCAATCATTATTGTTATAGTAGGTTATTTAGTACTTTTCAGCTCCGAGGACAATAATGAATGTAAAAAAACTCCTAGGACGTAAAAGTAATTCATATATTGCCGCCATTACTGTAATGTAGCGTGTTCAAAAAAACAATCTGTATAAATCCTTCATGAGGTTTGTTTAAAAACGTTCATTTTGTTTCTGTTTTTGTTCGTAGACTATTTTTTTCGCTTTTAAAAGGTGTTCTAATTGACAATTTTTGTGTGTTTATTCGTAAAGCTTCTACATTTTTGAGTAAAAGTGTGAAGCTATGAATGAATTTAATGACGACGATAATATGGATATGAATTGGACGTTTGTTCTTTTTTTAATTAAGTATATAGCGCAGTTTATTTAATGAGTGCTACCTCAAAAAAAATAGTGTATGCCATCCGGCTGAGAATGTCTTTATGTCTTGGCAATTTTTCCCAAGACAATTAAATCTAATTGCCGTGACATAAAGACACACTTCTCAGCCTTATGGCATAAATAACTATTTCTTCATAATCATAGGAGGAGAGGGGGGGGGCGGAGGGCGTGAGTTAGACTACCTGTTTTAGGCCCGCGTGAGAGCGCCATTGTTAGGAAAAACAAAGAAAAAATTGATAATAGTAACAAAATAAAAAAAAACAGACATTTTTAACTTTCCTTACCTAGAAAAGAAAAAAAAATCATCAAAAAAATGAATGACTTTAACAATAGAATATTTAACAAAGATCCCCTCTCCCATTTTTTTTAGAGATATAGATTGGAGAGCAAAATTTTCAAGTATTTCAGATTCACAAGTACCATTTTTTACTGAGTGGGGCATTTGAATGAGGAGGGGGGTCTTTTATAGAGATATAAAGGGATGTGAGGAAGGAGGCACAAAGTCAAGTTGTAAATTTCGCACTTCATCCCCCCCCCCCCCCCGGATACTTGATACGTTAACTGTTCTATTTATAGCAGTTCTGAATGACTTGAAGGTACTTAAGAAATTAAGTAACTATACAATAGGTGCTTAGAATGCTTGATTGATTTCCTCGTACGATCAATGTTCTGTTGGAAGATAAAACCCTCGGAATTAGGGTTTGTTTTAGGGAAAGTAGTACTTTACATGGCTGCAAAGTATTTACATGGCTGAGCTAAACATGGAACCACTTCTTCAAATCCTAGAAAGTAGCCCACATATTTAGGGACTTTAGTACCTGATTTTTGTTCAAAGTTTCAAATTTCTAACCCTGGGAGCTACTATGTCAAAATGTACACACACTCACACACACATACAGACAGACAGCATTGTGAAAACCACTGAGGAGGCCCTAAAACACATCAAACGGATAATTCCGGTGACATCCATGTTAGGGTTTTTTTGCAAACACAATATATATACTTATCATATATACTGGCGGTATGAATGAGGAATAGTAGTAAATGTTATAAGGCACACAAAATGTATTTAACATAGAATAAACTTGCTACAAAATTTCAATCATTAATATTTTTACAATTAATATAATAAATCCCAGGGGCCATCCGCATGTTGACCACGCTCGACGATAATGAACGCACGTAACTTGCTACACTCTCAGATGCTCTTATTTTCAAAGAGATTTCTCTAAAACACAGCCACAATGTACTTATACCTTCAATATTGATTACATAACGCGGACGGCATACCAGCAGTATTAAATTAAATCTTTACGTAAAAGTCTCACACGAAGTGTTCTTGTTCAAAATTCCAACTCTATTTTTACGAAATTCAAAGTTTATTTTATAGTTATATATTTTACCACCCGTTTAAATCATCTGGAACTAATTAACATAAATATTTGACGACCATTTAAACAGCAATTTTCGCAAAGTAGGGCTTTGTAAGTTTGTCAAAAACCTTTTTAATAAAGTTAATAAATATTTAATTAATATTAACGATAAGAAAAGCGAGAGACAGAAAAAATATAAATTCTTTAGCAGAAACTTAGTGAGGAGGAAAGTTAATTATAATTGTCCACAAACATCATTAGTTTTAAAACAACACTGGTATTATCATTTTATGAATTCTCAAAGACAAAATAAGCGTATGAGGCTGGGGTCATGGGGGGGGGAAGTAGGGGGGGATGTATGCAAGTATCTAGACATGACACGATAACTTTCCAATAAATTTTTCGGATCGAAATGAAACTTGGCACTAGAATCGTACTTTAGTGTCTCAAACCCTATTGTAAATTAAATATGTGTGACGTCGTTAACTCACAATAATGACCCCACAAACATTTCAAAAAATCACTAATCTTCAAAAGGTGCTTACAGATCGGGCTGAAATTGTTCAAACACGCCAACAGGTGGTTGACGAAAATTTTACATTAATTAAGTTACATTTTACTATCAGTGTTAGTTACGGTTTTATTGATTGACAAATATAGCATAATGTAATGGAATCACATTTATTAAAAATACACTTATACTTGTGTTGTACCGATTCTCAGCCTATAGACTTTGTACCGATTCTCAGCCTATAGACTTTGTACTGATTCTCAGCCTATAGACTTTGTACCGATCTCAGCCTATAACTTTGTAACCTATAGACTTGTACGATTCTCAGCCTATAAGATTTCTACCGATTCTCAGCCTATAGACTTGTATGATTCTCAGGTACCGATTCTCAGCCTATAGACTTTGTACTGATTCTCAGCCTTGTACCGATCAGCCTAGACTTGTAATTCTCAGCCTATAGACTTTGTACCGATTCACAGCCTATAAACTTTGTACCTTTGTACTGATTCTCAGCCTATAGATTTGTACCACAGCTATAAACTTTGTACGATTTCTATAGATTTGTACCGATTCTCAGCCTATAGACTTTGTACTGATTCTCGCCTATAACTTCGATTCAGCCTATAGACTTTGTACCGATTCTTAGCCTATAGTATAGACCTGATACAGCCTATAACTTTGTACCGATTTTCAGCTATAGACTTGATAGCCTATAGACTTTGTACCGATTAGCCTATATAGACTTTGTACCGATTCTCAGCCTATAGACTTCGTACCCGGTACACATCCTAAGTTTTTCTATTTCATTTCCCAGACAACGACCATAATTTGTTATCAGAATCGCTCCAAATTTAGTACAAGCCATACTGAATGCATTTAGCACATTTCTTTATCAAATTTTTAAAATGAAGTGTAAAGAATAAGTTGCTAAGCATTGTAAATAAAATTAAAATGATGAGCATAATTTGCTGATGACATGAGGGAAATTTGAAGTCTTTACTATAAACAGTGACTCAGCAATAAATAAAGCAATAGAAAGTGTTACCGTTTTCAAGAGGGTGAAAATGCTTGTATTTCTCTTGGCATAGCACTCCTGGGCTCACTGAAGCCTGGCCCATCCTTTTTCATGCTCCTGCAACAGACACAAGAAAATATCAAACTATGTCAAGGTTATTTATAGTTATGAAACAAATAGGGTGACATCCGGTCGGATAGGACCACCAAAGATAAGTGGGAATTATCTCGAAGGCTTTATAAAACCTTAGAAAAATAGTATTTTTTTTTTTAACCCCAAGCCAGATCAAATACCTCAACCTTTATGTGTTTATCTTACTTTGTTATTGTTACACGAGTTGCGTGGAGCTAATGATGTTTATTAAGCTCTACATAAATAAATAAATAAATAATTACCGCTGAGAATAAAACAGATATATTACCTATCTGAGGACGAGTGCAGGGAGTCTGAAGACATGCTGCAGTATAACTTTTGCGAATTGTATATTCTGCGCAGTACTGGACGACGACACCAGAGGTCGGGGCTCACAGCCCGGCTATGTTCTCATTTTTATGAATAGAATCTGATGTAAAAAGATTCGCCAACTTTAGCCTTACTTTGAGCATAGTAGATGTGACCCATCCGAGGTGGTTCTCGCAGAGCGAATACCCTGAAGGGCCGAAAGACCCTAAATCGGGCATTATTATATTCTGCGGACGAGCAAAGCAAGTGTGAAGTAGGGAGGTCGAGCATAGTGAATCCGATGTGACCAGGTACCCTGTACTGATTTTTATACATTATTGTTTACTATTGCTACGCCCCAATAAAAATAGCATTTGCTACACCACTGGGAATGGATTTTTTTTACTTCGGCTCCTGTTACTGTCTCGCTTCGCTCGACAGTAAATCTAATCGCCACGGTAAAAAAAAGGCCTTCTTCACAGTCATGTAACATAATATACTATTTTGTGCTAAACATTGTCTTGATTTAAGGAGGCCTACAACGGCTTATACTCCGGTAACGAAATGTCTCAGATCGTAACATATACTTCGAATATATATATATATATATATATATATATATATTATATATTATTTATATAATATAATTATATATGTATTATATATATTATATATATATATATATGGGAATTCAAGAGCTATAATGTGTGTATTTATATCGATATCGATCCCCATTACTCCCACCCACTCCTTCATCGGCCTACCTCATAAGTATTAATTTCAATTAAATTCGCTAAAGATATAATAGATGAAAACCACGAGGCAATGAGTTTTGTGATTGTTACGCTCACAAAACCCCCTCTTCTCACCAAAAACTTATCTGAAACCTTTAATTTAGTTGTTACGTTTTAGTTGTTTTAGCAAGAGGGAAAACAGTAAAATTTTAGGCAAAATATTTTCTTATAATTAATATTGATTTAACTAAACAAAGGTTTAATATTCAAGTAAAAGTTTGTGTAAATTCTCCCTACTTTACTTGTGTCTAAAGCCTGGTATACTTTACCGCTCCATATGTGCTGCAGTTGTTCCTGCCCAAGAATCTATATACAAGGTATATAGATTTTATATTAAAACCAATATCATGTTATATACCATGTTATATAATCATGTCGCATAGGTAAATTTTAAATGTAAATATGGAAAATATAAAAAACGCAATTTTTATACTCCTAATTTATACAGTAGGTACATAGAAAAGTATTGTTTTTGCAAAAAATCCGAAACCGAGATTATGTATGTGTGTGTGTATGTATGTGTGTGTGTCTGATATCATCCTAGCTCCCAGTGTATTTATGCTAGAGAGTTGAAACTTTGTACTAAAATCAGTCTTCCGTTGTAGTTGTGCTCTTCGGGAAATATTTTTTTATGATCCAGCCAAAATTTCGAAAAATCATCATCGCGGAAAAATGTTGCGATCAATTCAATATTTAGGACACATGTGGCTATGGATACTTACTGTTGAATTTTTACTAATTTTTTTATGAGATTATAAATTGTATAGTATCTACTTTTACTTCCCTTAGTGCTTTTAACCCTGATCTTTATTTAATCAAATCTCAATTTATGTTACGTCACTAGTATGTAGGGTAAAAGTGAATGTATGTTAGTCAATGTATAAGACTAACATATGTGCCAAGTTTCATCTCATACTCAGCATCATTTCAGTTCATTCGTATATTATGAAGTCGTGGAAAATTGGATAATAATTTAATTGGGTTGAAATTCATTAGAATTGTTTACCTTTAGATACTAAATAAGCGCACTAAAGTTTCGTTTCAATACGACAAGTATATCATTGTTTTATTTTTTTATTATAAAGAAAAAGAAGCATCTACCGTTGGAAATAAAACGGATGTATTTACTATCTAAGGACGAGGGAAGCGAGTCCGAAGTAGGGAGGATAAGCGTTAGCGAATCCCATGTGACGAGGAAAAGTTCCGAGGTACCCCATACCCGATTTTTTAATTTGCCCTTACCTCTTAATTAATAAAAAGATGCTTTCAAGATTCTTTAAGCCTGTGTCTTACTAAAGTATTGCCTATTTAAAGAGCTATAAGTACGTTTATGACGCTCATAATTATGTTTACACATTCTTTATTAAATTAATTTAAATTGTGGTGCGTTTAATATGTTCTTCAATCGAATGTTAAAGAAAATTTCAAAATATGTTTGCAATTATAATTTAAAGGAAGAGAAAAATCTGGCACGCTGCAACCCAGACGAATTTCTTATGAAATCCTCTTCTTACGCAGCTGACACTCTGCTTGACAAGCTGCTTAATCCCTCCTTTCTTCAGCAGAAGCTCCTTTTACAGTGATCATTCCTTTGCTGGAATTCTTGTCGAAAGTGCAAGGAGGCAAGTGTTCCGCTTCCTTACACAGTAATTCTTTGCATGCTCAATATATCGGTCAACGATTTAAAGACTGAACAGTAACATGGGTAATTATCGATGATCTTTAATATATTAAAAGAAGCGAGCGTTTTAATTTCAAAAGTCGCAAAAACCTACGCTTACCAAGTCTTCATAAGTTTAGTGCAGCATTTTATTACACACACAAAAAGCTCTGTTTACATTTATATTTAGAATTATGTAAATTTCCTTTAAACTATCCTGGCAAATTGAGAATCATTGACAAAGAATTTCCTGCTGTGACTTATGAAGCATAAACCGAAAAATTGATCAAGAAAGCACGCATTTCAAAGGGATTTTACCTGCTTGATGACCTCCGCAGTACTATAAACTTATGATGTGTAAATATATAAGTTTATATCTGTATAAGTTCAACTGGTTTTGAGTTCTCGAATCAACTTGGGACAAGTTTCATTCGACTCAAAGCTCCAAAAACATTTTAAACGACAAATCACTCCAATGTTTTGTAAATCGACCATATTTTAGAGCTGCTGTTGTTTACGAGAAGATTGCCACTATAGATGGATATACCTGCTTCCTCTGCAGGTATATCCAGGATCATACTGCCGTATGTTCCTCACTTTGCATACGTACCAAGATACGCAACCAGAGCCTCTAGATATTATTACTCCGAGTTCTCTTTGTTCTTATACCGGCAGGGTTTTAGATTTGCCACGTTAGCTAGCTCGTTAGCGAATATTGCAAAGGAAATTCGTCCTTGGAGTGCGATACATACTTTTATTTAAAAGTTAAAAAGCGTGCCCCTTGAAAGTAATTAAAATTATCCCGGCAAGCGTAACTAAACCCGAGAATAAAAGTTACAGCCGAATTTTCTTTTAAATCAACATGAAAACATAAGCATTTTTAAATATTACCTTGGGTAAAGGATGTGGGTTCAATACTAGTAGAAAGCCCTTGAATTTTAGGAGACATTTTTTATCTAACAACATGATGCATTTAGATTATCTAATCAATTATGCATTTAGATTATCTAAATGTTGAATGATTAGTTGAAATAAGTACTTACTAATATTAAGAGAGAGCAAAAAGATGGGTTAAAATTCAAATAAGAAAATTAGCATTAAAATAAGATAGTATTGTTAATTTTCTTGAAAATAAAAAAAAAAAACTTTTCTTTCATGTCAAGCTTAGAAATAATACTATATATAGAAGGAGCACAGGACCGTAAAAACAATGTAATTCTACTGATAACACGAAAGCCCGGTGATGGTGCCTTAGATAATACAATATATAGAAGGAGCACAGGACCGTAAACATCAATGTAATTCTTACTGAGTAACACGAAAGCCGGTTGACTGTGCCTTAGATAATATATATATAGAAGGAGCACAGGACCGTAAACACAATGTTAATTCCCTGATAAAACGAAAGCGGTTGATGTGCAACTAAGTAATTCTGCCAACCTGACAAAAAAACATTATTTTAAATTTGTCATAAATATCTATTAATGAAGAAAGATCGTAAAGAACAAATATAATAACTTAAAACACCTGCTGAGTATTTAATAAAACTGGTCTTAGATGGCAAAAGGTGGCGGAAACAAGAATCTACATTTAGTTGTCGAAGGACTACTTATTATATTATAATTTTAATAAATACGTTAAACTACAATTTAAAATGCTTTAAATATTGTAATGCACCGATATTTATATCAGTATTTTATGAATAATCAATCATTAATTAATAATAGAACATAATAATTCAGCTAACCGGAAGTATTGCCAACTTTTTTTTAGAAAATTGTATTATTGTTAGGGTGGCAGCATTACTTATGTTTGCCAACCAGTGAACGGCTTTCGTGTTATCAGTAAGTGCTCCTTACTATATATAGTATTATTCTAAGATGTCAAGCTTATAAATGGGGATAAATAAAATAAAAATATCAATATAACAAGATAAAAAATAATAAAGATAATTGCTTATTAAAAGTTATTAGAAATAAACTAAGTTAATTAAAAGTTCTCCGAAATTTACTGTTTGCAATTACATTTCATTTACTTCCTACGTTTCCTTTTTTAGATCGTAGGTATGTAGAAAAATAATTGTGTTTGCAACAAAAACCGGCATGTCACCGGAATTATCCGTTTCAGGTGTTTTTTAGACCTCCTGTGTAGTTTTTACAAAGTTGTCTGTTTGTATGAGTGTGTTGTGAGTGTCTGTTATCATCGTAGTTCCACGTGTATTTATGGTTTGGAGTTGAAAGTTAGTACGAAAATCAGTCATTAGATGCGGTTGTGCTTTTCGGAAAAAAGTGTTTTTTGATGTAATTAATTCAGAATAATGACTAAGCAAAAACTTCGAAAAAAAACATAAATCGCGAAACAATGCTACGAGCAATTTAAGATTAAGTACGCATTTAACCATGTATAAGACTAAAATATGCGCCTTCATCTCATAAGTTGAATTTTCTAAAAAGTTTCATCTCATTACCAGTATTAGTTAAATTTTTATCAGTTGGCTAGTGTTTGTTAGTTTAGTTGAAATTTATTAGTATTAACCCTTACGTAATAAATAACTACACCACGTTTTATTTCAATACGACAAGTATATCTATGATTTTTCTGGATCATAAAAGCAGCATCAAGCGTGGTCAGTACATGGATGGGTAACCAGTGGGAGTAGAACGGGTATATTTTAGTAGTGATGAGTGGGCACAAATGAGACAGTGTGATGTTGTTTTTACAGAACTATATTTCGCTCTACACTGAGCATATTCATGTTACACGTTAATACCTAAAAATAAAAACCTTTTATAAGTGAATAATTCATAATAAACACGGAAGTCAAAAACACTAAAAAACTACTCATGCTGTTAAAGATATTAAATAAGAAAAAAGAGGTAAAAACTTACATACCGTTAGGATAGACTAACTTAAGTTAACATAAAAGTCTGAATAATGTTACAAATACCTAAAAATAATAGCAATAAATTACCAAAAGAAAATAACTCATAAAAAAGGAGGTGAGTAAAGACTGATAAGGATAATCAAAACAAAATGTATTACAAGATGCTAACTTACTGTTAAACATGCAAAAATCGAAGTGCATATCTACACTAAATCTACTATTACTACAGCTACACAACACAAATGCAACCAAATTTAATGAAAACTGTTAGGCAAATAATTAAAATAAAAAGGATGAAAACGGATATCACTCACTTGTTCCATTCATTTCCACGAGCGTACTGGATAACCGGTCTGGAAGGTTTTCATTTTAGATCTTCACATAGAATTTATCGAAGCTAAATGTGTAAACCCTACTAAAGGGCGCCAAAGATAAATATTCAAATTTAAAATAACTCTAACAAACTCTCCCTAATTTAAATTTGAAGGTTAGTGACTCAAATTTTAAAATAAATTTTCACTTCAAAAATAAAAATAAAATTTCTTTAAATGAACAAAAGGAGAGTTTGTTAGAGTTATTTTAAATTTGAATATTTATCTTGGCCCCTTTAGTAGGGTTTACACATTTAGCTTTCGATAATTCTATGTGAAGATCTAAAATGAAAACCTTCCAGACCGGTTATCCAGTACGCTCGTGGAAATGAATGGAACAAGTGAGTGATATCCGTTTCCTTAGCGTTGCAAGTATTTCCCGACACGTTTGCAGGATACAAAATGATACAATAGCATCTTCGATAGCGCATAGAACCGTACCCCGCGCGATCGCATCGTTCTTTTTCCATTCCGCGGTCTTCTTTGAATCTTCGAGATCCTCCAAGGCATGCTTCTCCAGCCCTTTAGCCTCTAAAACTGCCAATATACGGCACTTCCAAACCAAAAATTTTTTTCCATTAAGTTTGGGGATCGCCAGGTTCTCCATTTTTCACGAAACCGATTTTAAAAGCATAGACCGATAAGTTAATTTCTGGGCCCATAACCCTGTTAGGCAAATAATTAAAATAAAAAGGATGAAACGGATATCACTCACTTGTTCCATTCATTTCACGAGCGTACTGGATAAAACCGGTCTGGAAGGTTTTTCATTTTAGATCTTCACATAGAATTATCGAAAGCTAAATGTGTAAACCCTACTAAAGGGCGCCAAAGATAAATATTCAAATTTAAAATAACTCTAACAAAAACTAACAATTAAAGAATAAAATTGTTAAGCAGAGATCAGTACAGAAAATTATAAGATGGAAATATTTAAAGGTTAAAATGCTAAAGTTAATATGTTATAAACAAGAAGTCTTCTAAAAAGAAAAGGAAGATAGGTTTATTCATTAGAATAGTTCTTGATTATGCCTGCATAGTATTTATTGAAATCCTTCGCATATCTTTTAAAATTGATGTTGTTCGTTTCAGTAGAGATATGCATGACATCTAATAATAGATGTTTGCGGTTATTAATTTCCTTATCTAATATTTCTACATCATCGAAGTTGAAACTATGCTTGAGTTTATGTGCATGCGATGCTAGAGCTGTCTTATCATGAGTGGAATTGACATCTGCTTGGTGTTGGGATTTTCTATTGGCCCAAGTCTGTCGTGACTCTCCAATGTAACGACCAGGACAATTAGAACACGGTACTTTATATATAAAGCCCATAGTTTCATTTCGAGACTACTTATCTTTAAGAGGTGTGTAATAGGAATTTTCTATTTAATTAATTGATTTTAGACCAAATTTAATTTCTGGGCAGTCAAAATCTTTAAAAGTTCTACTTATAACATGCGATAAACCCTTGACATAAGTTAAACTTGAATAAATAATTCTATTGTTATTAGTGGACGGGTCACGGGTTAATTGACTGTTGTTGTTGTTGATGGAGCTAGACTTGTACCACAATGATTTAATAAGTTTTAAAGGAAAAAAATCCTTAAGTTTTTGGTACACTACAGTCTTAACTTGAGGTAGGTAGTCATCATCAGTTAGATTTATAGGGAATTTATATATATATATATATATATTATATATATATATATATATATATATATATATATATATATATATATTATATTATATATATTATAATATATATATATATATATATATATATATATTAGGGTGGCCCTTAGCTATAGGGTGAAAAAAAAAATGTTAGAAATTGTTGTGCTCCCAACCCTAATTTTGTTCGAATATATGAAAAAAAAAAAATTCCATAAAAATTTTCAGCCCGATCGGGGTGATTAACAGGTGGCCGCCGGGCCTTTGAAGTTTTATAGGTGTCAAAATTCGTCAAAATTGTGATTTTCGTGACAAGTTTTTTTTCTGTGATTTTTTTACATTATTTTCTAGGTAAAAACAATACCTAACCCACTAATAAGACACTATGAACTTATTATTATAACCTGAAATTATCTTAGTTTGTACTTACTCTGATATTTAATGGTGGACATATATATTTTTTCTGAAAAAATTATCAAAAAACAATTTTTATTCTCTACACTGCAAAGTATAACTCATATAATATGTTTTTTGTTTATCAATTCATTGGTATATTATGTTTTTGTATACTGTTTCTATAATTTAAGACCAATATTTGGTTATTTATACTAAAAATTAGCAGACCTAATGTGTTAACATACAAAACACTGCCATCCTATCTCGCAGTAGGTGAAAGCTAAGTAATGAGTATAATAGTCCAATTCGGTTTCAAGAATTTTCAATTAGTTTTTAGGTTTGAATTTATTTTCAAACAAGCCATTATTGTGACATTTGAAACTTTGTGTGTTACCCCCCCCCCCCTTTGCCTGACCCCTCCTCTTCCCTTACCGAATTTATTAATCATTAACAAATGGTTAATACATTTTTTAGTATAGCATTGCTAATATTTTTTTTCTATAGCCTCGTAATTGACTAATGACTGAATAAAATGCAAGTCAGACATTGGGGCCTTACTCGCACTTGTGTCACCATACCATGCTCTTTCTTAAATACACTCTAATAAGAAAAATGTTAATTTTTCTCATCGAAGATTTTTCTTTGGTAGACAACTTGAAGTCACTTCTAAATAAATAAATTTTTGAACAATAGATCGCCTTCGACATCCATATTGCATGGCTAATAGCACCTGGCTTTCTAAATGACACTCCTCGAGGCGGGGTCTCTCCTAGAAAAATCACTGCCAGCTCCATTAGCTCCCTGTTATCTTCTCTTAATTGTTTTTCTTTGAAACTTTTTACGAAGAAGTCACGCATATCTCTTATTAAACTTCTGAGATCAGAAGACTATATTTTAGAGTCTATCTGACCCCATGAATTTCTGAACCTAGAAACAGTGGAACATCTGGCCCAAAAGTCGGTCCCACTACTTCATTGAATACACCCCTTTAATACCACTTCAAATATGTTGTGCCTACAAGGCAGGTATAGAAAGTCCTTTTCTAAGAGGTTCTCAATATTTCTGCAAGCTCCATTGTTCTTACTGGTGTTCTATGCCGTGGTGTAAAACACATCGCTTGAACTGAATCAAGAAGTCACCATTCTTCAAGACATCTATAGACTGCGGCGGCTTATTCTGCTCTAGTAGCCTGTGGTATACTCGGAGCTCCATGGTCCATCAACTTGTCTTTTCCGCCATATGAAATAAGAACTGCCAACCTCTCTATCTTATTGTCTTTTGTAATATTAGAAAGAAGCTTCCCATCCCAATGCACAACAGCACACTGAATTCTATCAATACTAAAGGTTTTTAACAATTCCTTGTATCTAAAAATCTAAAACTGGGATCGTTTATGGCTTATTGAATTTGTGTTAACTACCAAGTTCTTTGCATTATGGCCTAACGCTTCTGCTGTGGCAACTAATATATGAACAGCATCTCTGTCTCTAACTTTGCACCTATCTAACGTTGCTGCTAGGCGATCATTAAAAAAATCAACAGTTCCTCTAAAACCTGACGATGAAGGAAAAATTGCATCAGAGACAAGCTCATCTGAAACTCCCTCACTGTCGTCTGTGCTACTACTGCTGCTGGTGCTTGGTAGCAATTCCGCAAACAAACTAGATCGATCAATATCCTTCATGCATCGAGTTTTTCAACGGACCTCTACCTCCTTCCGTTCTGCAATTCTCTATTCTGCCCTGTGTAACTTAATATCAACTCCCAGCATAACACCAGGTCGCCCTTTCATTCTTTGCATCCGCAAAAACTCTATGTCCTCCTGAATTTTTATTTGATTTTCGGCGTCACTATGGGCAATATCAAATAAATCATCCAGCCTGTCTGTAAACGCAAAACTACTACTGATAGCAAACTCAGTCGTTTTAGAAGAATTTTTCTGAAGACAACTCCAATCGTTTTATAATTTGATTAAAATCTCACTGCAGTGGTCTTTTCTTTTTGTAGGGATTCTTGCTTTTTCCCAAAAGATGCTAACCTCCTTTATCATCAATTCAGCACTATGTTTTATATCTAACTTGATTATTTTGAGATTATAAAACAACACACTTGTCTGTTGTCTTGTCCCAGTAATCTGGTGGGAAACAGGACCTACTAAAAAAGGATGGTCAGAACGAAGAATTCTTTCACTTGTAATTTTATAACTAACGAACAACTTAAACCAAACACTCGATTTAAAAAAGAAATTTAAACAGATTTGATGGTAACAGTTTGTTTTCTGAACCAAGACTGGAACTTTTTTTTTAAGTAAGTCAAAGGGATTAAAATGGTTCATTCATAGTACCCCTGCTTAGATCACTTGCATCTTGCATGGTATTTTCCTTCACTCATCTTTAATCCTTAAGTGGACACTAGGGTTATTTTACCTGAAAGTATTTTGGTAAACAAGTATTAAAAAGTATTCAAAGTTATAATCTATCTTTCCTTTCTTTATTCAATTCATTTTTTGTGAAAATTTTTTAAAAATTTCATAATTTCATATTTCATAATAGGTAAAAGGGGGGGTCAGGCAAAGGGGGGGGGGGTAACACACAAAGTTTCAAATGTCACAATAATGGCTTGTTTGAAAATAAATTCAAACCAAAAAACTAATTGAAAATTCTTGAAACTGAATTGGACTATTATACTCATTACTTAGCTTTCACCTACTGCGAGATAGGATGGCAGTGTTTTGTATGTTACACATTAGGTCTGCTAATTTTAGTATAAATAACCAAATATTGGTCTTAAATTATAGAAAACAGTATACAAAAACATAATATACAATGAATTGATAACAAAAACATATTATATGAGTTATACTTGCAGTGTAGAGAGAAAAAAATTGTTTTTTGATAATTTTTTCAGAAAAAATATATATGTCCACCATTAAATATCAGAGTAAGTACAAACTAAGATAATTTCAGGTTATAATAATAAGTTCATAGTGTCTTATTAGTGGGTTAGGTATTGTTTTTACCTAGAAAATAATGTAAAAAAATCACAGAAAAAAAACTTGTCACGAAAATCACAATTTTGACGAATTTTGACACCTATAAAACTTCAAAGGCCCGGCGGCACCTGTTAATCACCCCCGATCGGGCTGAAATTTTTATGGAATTTTTTTTTCATATATTCGAACAAAATTAGGGTTGGGAGCAAAGAAAAAGAAAGTTCATTTTTAAGGGCCACCCTAATATATATATATATATATATATATATATATATATAATATATATTCCCTAAAAGCTTAAGCTTAGAAAAATAGGTGCAGTGAATGGGTAAGCTTTCGTGATTGCTATTAAAGACTTCTCCGAACTGTTCAGTTATTGACCACTTGTTGACCACTCTTTGCAAAATGATTGCAGACTATATACATATAGTTTATATAAATAGCTATATAAATAGCTGTTGTGGAAAAGCGTGAGGGCAGGTTTTATAAACTCAAAAATATACTGTAATATACATTAGAAGTTTTTTATTCTAGATCACTACGCTACCCATGGTATCCTTGATTGCGCTCGATTCTATAAAGAAAAAAAACTTGCTCTTTTAACTTACAAATTGTCTTTTTCTTCTACAAATTGTCTTACGGGTTTAAGATATCTGAAGTTGTAATAATTTTTACTCTTCCTTTAACATCCTAAAAGGAGTAAACCATGTTTGTTCTCTAAATTTTCTGGTCCAGAGCAGACTTGTACGCTTGGAATTTTTCTCTTTCAGCTATGCTCGCTAGACTTTATGACACTAAAATTCACATCTTTCACTGAACCTTCCTTTGCATAGAATCTGTTGTATCATGTAACTTACTGATGCATTAGCCGTAAGCCACTTCGCCCTCTTTTCAATATTTCCCTGGATGTCCAAAATATTGGCATTTGAAGCACTGGGTAGATTTACATAGTCCTCAACTGGGCCAGTATACCAGTGTAATATAACCTCATCTAATTCTTATGGAATGCGTTGGATACGGTAATCTAATTCTCAGGCCTGCTTACAGGTTTCGATGACTCTTTCCACACTCCTTTGGCCTCTTTAAAATTTCAAAACCACGCCTTTAGCAAAGTGATCTATCTTGATCCCACTCATCTTTATTTCGATGAACTATTCGCCCTTTAGGCAATTATGAACTCTTCTAACTCTCATTAACGAGTTTTTATCACTCTTCCATCTGTTTTTACTCTGCAATAAGTAACTGTCAAGTTGAAGCTCCGAATGACAAAAACTTTGCATCCTGGGAATCAACAGGGAACTGGAAACTTGTATCTCGATTCTGAAAACTTTTCCAAACTTCTCTTCATAAATAAAAGTTTAGCGGGAAATTCACACCAATGAAAGTTTATTAGTAATAAGTTTGGAAAAGAGTGATTTACTTTTTAGACCCTTTATTTCTATAAATATTTTCGATTTTGTGCGCATTTACATTGTCAAGACTTAGTATGTATCTTACATGTAAACTCTATAAATTGCGTTTTAAAGTAATGCAAATTGTAAACAAATTTAAATACAGAGTTAAGCACCCGCATCTCATCTTCCAAAAGTGTTTTTATCTGAGATAACAGTATCAGCCACAGATGTAATTGAGTAATAAGCTATTTTCATTTGTTTTCATTACATTTTTATTTATTTTAAATATTTTATTATTTCTTTAAATATTTTTAGCTCACCTTAAAATAACCAAAGAAGTTTCTATCTATACAACTTGGATATTGACTCACATTGTCATGATGTTTAATAAAAAAAAACACAAACTAGAATTAAAAACAATTAATATATTAATAAACTGTGTAGGCTTCCGCGGTTATTGTCATGAAGATTTAGGTCTTCCGGTGGTGACCGCGTCAATGTAGATGAAGAATCCGACGTTTCGCTTCCACTGTGGGAGGCATCCAGGGATGTACGACATCATGCAGTGGCGTAGCCAGGGGGGGGCTGAGGGGGCTTCAGCCCCCCCCCCCCCCCCCCCCCGAAATTTTTACATAACCTAAACCCGCAATAAATGTGTAAAAAATATAACCCTATAAAAAATATATAAAAATTATAAATTACATAACATATATTTTTAACAATAAACTTATAATATAAATATATATTATATAAAAAGATATACATTGAAATTGAAAGATATATATATATATATATATATATATATATATATATATATATTATATATATTATATATATATACAATTTTAACATTCAGCCCCTCCCGAAATTAAATCCTGGCTACGCCACTGACATCATGGATAGAAACACAATGCTCTACAAAATTGATGGTCATACTGGACCGTCGAACCCTATTATCCCTTCTCATGGCTATAATCTTCGTCCTCGAAGACAAGGTCAGAGACAGGTATGAATAGGGCCTGCATCGTCTCCATCTTCAGTTTAGTTTTGTAGAGCATTGTGTTTCTATCCATGATTTTCTATATCCCAGAAGATGCCTCCCACAGTGGAAGCGAAACGTCGGATTCTTCATCTACATTGACGCGGTCACCACCGGAAGACCTAAATCTTCATGACAATAACCGCGGAAGCCTACACAGTTTATTAATATATTAATTGTTTTTAATTCTAGTTTGTGTTTTTTTTTATTAAACATCATGACAATGTGAGTCAATATCCAAGTTGTATAGATAGAAACTTCTTTGGTTATTTTAAGGTGAGCTAAAAATATTTAAAGAAATAATAAAATATTTAAAATAAATAAAAATGTAATGAAAACAAATGAAAATAGCTTATTACTCAATTACATCTGTGGCTGATACTGTTATCTCAGATAAAAACACTTTTGGAAGATGAGATGCGGGTGCTTAACTCTGTATTTAAATTTGTTTACAATTTGCATTACTTTAAAACGCAATTTATAGAGTTTACATGTAAGATACATACTAAGTCTTGACAATGTAAATGCGCACAAAATCGAAAATATTTATAGAAATAAAGGGTCTAAAAAGTAAATCACTCTTTTCCAAACTTATTACTAATAAACTTTCATTGGTGTGAATTTCCCGCTAAACTTTTATTTATGAAGAGAAGTTTGGAAAAGTTTTCAGAATCGAGATACAAGTTTCCAGTTCCCTGTTGATTCCCAGGATGCAAAGTTTTTGTCATTCGGAGCTTCAACTTGACAGTTACTTATTGCAGAGTAAAAACAGATGGAAGAGTGATAAAAACTCGTT
>JACMZG010000019.1:4694631-4723127 GCA_018340805.1 Microvelia longipes
ACTTATTGTGTAACATACATACACACTTTTATCTTGAAAATTGCCATATTTTTGGAACAACAAAATGCACACCCCCTGCTAAAATGGTTAAAAATGGAGATAGAGAGTCGGAAAAAGTCTCCACCCCTAGTAATCGACCTCAGTGACCTCAAATATGTCATATTTTTTTGGTAACTATTTGGCAAATATGGTAATTTATTAACCCGAAATGTAATTCCTCGTTAACTTTAAAAAGTTAAATTGGAGCATACCATGATATGAACATTTTTAAAACTACATTATGTTTTGAGAAATTTGATACCAATATCATAAATTCCGGTAATTTTTCTACGACCTATTGTGTAACATACATACACACTTTTATTCTTGAAAATTGCATATTTTTGGAACAACAAAATGCACACCCCCTGCTAAAATGGTTAAAAATGGAGATAGAGAGTCGGGAAAGTCTCCACCCCTAGGTAATCGACCTCAGTGACCTCAAATATTCATTATTTTTTTGGTAACTATTTGGCAAATATGGTAATTTTATTACCCGAAATGTAATTCCTCGTAACTTTAAAAAGTTAAATTGGAGCATACCATGATATGAACATTTTTGAAAACTACATTATGTTCTGAGAAATTTGATACCAATATCATAAAATTCCGGTAATTTTTCTACGACCTATTGTGTAACATACACACTTTTATTCTTGAAAATTGCCATTTTTTTGGAACAACAAAATGCACACCCCCTGCTAAAATGGTTAAAATGGAGATAGAGAGTCGGAAAAAGTCTCCACCCCTAGGTAATCGACCTCAGTGACCTCAAAATATGTCATATTTTTTTGGTAACTATTTGGCAAATATGGTAATTTTATTACCAAATGTAATTCCTCGTAACTTTAAAAAGTTAAATTGGAGCATACCATGATATGAACATTTTTAAAAACTACATTATGTGCTGAGAAATTTGATACCAATATTTTAAAATTCCGGTAATTTTTTTACGACCTTTTGTGTAACATACAAACACACTGTTGTACTTGAAAATTACCAAATTTTTTGGTAATATACCATATTTTGGCAAATAGTTACCAAAAAATAATGACATATTTGAGGTCACTAAGGTCGATTACCTAGGGGTGGAGACTTTCCGACTCTCTATCTTCATTTTTAACCATTTTAGCAGGGGGTGTGCATTTTGTTGTTCCAAAAATTGGTAATTTTCAGTATAAAAGTGTGTATGTATGTTACACAATAGGTCGGAGAAAAATTACCGAATTTTATGATATTGGTATCAAATTTCTCAGAACATAATGTAGTTTTAAAAAATGTTTCATATCATGGTATGCTCCAATTTAACTTTTTAAAGTTACCGGAGATTTACTATTTCGGGTAATAAATTACCATATTTGCCAAATAGTTACCAAAAAAATAATGACATATTTGAGGTCACTGAGGTCGATTACCTAGGGGTGGAGACTTTTCCGACTCTCTATCTCCATTTTTAACCATTTTAGCAGGGGGTGTGCATTTTGTTGTTCCAAAAATTTGGTAATTTTCAAGTATAAAAGTGTGTATGTATGTTACACAATAGGTCGTAGAAAAAATTACCGGAATTTTATGATATTGGTATCACATTTCTCAGAAACATAATGAAGTTTTTAAAAATGTTCATATCATGGTATGCTCCAATTTAACTTTTTAAAGTTACCGAGAAAATTACTATTTGGTAAAAAATTACCATATTTGGCAAATAGTTACCAAAAAAATAATGACATATTTGAGGTCACTGAGGTCGATTACCTGGGGTGGAGACTTTCCCGACTCTCTATCTCCATTTTTAACCATTTTAGCAGGGGGTGTGCATTTTGTTGTTCCAAAAATTTGGTAATTTTCAAGTATAAAAGTGTGTATGTATGTTACCACAATAGGTCGTAGAAAAATTACCGGAATTTTATGATATTGGTATCAAATTTCTCAGAACATAATGTAGTTTTTAAAAAATGTTCATATCATGGTATGCTCCAATTTAACTTTTTTAAAGTTACCGAGGAATTACTATTTTGGGTAATAAAATTACCATATTTGCAAATAGTTACCAAAAAAAAATAATGACATATTTGAGGTCACTGAGGTCGATTACCTAGGGGTGGAGACTTTTCCGACTCTATCTCCATTTTTAACCATTTTAGCAGGGGGTGTGCATTTTGTTGTTCCAAAAATATGGCAATTTTCAAGATAAAAGTGTGTATGTATGTTACAACAATAGGTCGTAGAAAAATTACCGGAATTTTATGATATTGGTATCAAATTTCTCAGAACATAATGTAGTTTTTTAAAAATGTTCATATCATGGTATGCTCCAATTTAACTTTTTAAAGTTACCGAGGAATTACCATTTGGGTAATAAAATTACCATATTTGCCAAATAGTTACCAAAAAAATAATGACATATTTGAGGTCACTGAGGTCGATTACCTAGGGGTGGAGACTTTTCCCGACTCTCTATCTCCATTTTTAACCATTTTAGCAGGGGGTGTGCATTTTGTTGTTCCAAAATATGGCAATTCAAGATAAAAGTGTGTATGTATGTTACACAATAGGTCGTAGAAAAATTACCGGAATTTTATGATATTGATATCAAATTTCTCAGAACATAATGTAGTTTTTAAAAAATGTTCATATCATGGTATGCTCCAATTTAACTTTTTAAAGTTACCGAGGAATTACCATTTCGGGTAATAAAATTACCATATTTGCCAAATAGTTACCAAAAAAATGACATATTTGAGGTCACTGAGGTCGATTACCTAGGGGTGGAGACTTTTCCGACTCTCTATCTCCATTTTTAACCATTTTAGCAGGGGGTGTGCATTTTGTTGTTCCAAAAATTTGGTAATTTTCAAGATAAAAGTGTGTATGTATGTTACACAATAGGTCGTAGAAAAATTACCGGAATTTTATGATATTGGTATCAAATTCAAAACATAATGTAGTTTTTAAAAAATGTTCATATCATGGTATGCTCCAATTTAACTTTTTAAAGTTACCGAGGAATTACCATTTCGGGTAATAAATTACCATATTTGCAAATAGTTACCAAAAAAATAATGACATATTGAGGTCACTGAGGTCGATTACTAGGTGGAGACTTTTCCCGACTCTCTATCTCCATTTTTAACCATTTTAGCAGGGGGGTGTGCATTTTGTTGTTCCAAAAATATGCAATTAAGATAAAAGTGTGTATGTATGTTACACAATAGGTCGTAGAAAAATTACCGGAATTTTATGATATTGGTATCAAATTTCTCAGAACATAATGTAGTTTTCAAAAAATGTTCATATCATGGTATGCTCCAATTTAACTTTTTAAAGTTACCGAGGAATTACCATTTCGGGTAATAAAATTACCATATTTGCCAAATAGTTACCAAAAAAATAATGACATATTTGAGGTCACTGAGGTCGATTACCTAGGGGTGGAGACTTTTCCCGACTCTCTATCTCCATTTTTAACCATTTTAGCAGGGGGTGTGCATTTTGTTGTTCCAAAAATATGGCAATTTTCAAGAATAAAAGTGTGTATGTATGTTACACAATAGGTCGTAGAAAAATTACCGGAATTTTATGATATTGGTATCAAATTTCTCAAACATAATGTAGTTTTCAAAAATGTTCATATCATGGTATGCTCCAATTTAACTTTTTAAAGTTACCGAGGAATTACCATTTCGGGTAATAAAATTACCATATTTGCCAAATAGTTACCAAAAAAATAATGACATATTTGAGGTCACTGAGGTCGATTACCTAGGGGTGGAGACTTTTCCGACTCTCTATCTCCATTTTTAACCATTTTAGCAGGGGTGTGCATTTTGTTGTTCCAAAAATATGGCAATTTTTCAAGATAAAAGTGTGTATGTATGTTACACAATAGGTCGTAGAAAAATTACCGGAATTTTATGATATTGGTATCAAATTTCTCAGAACATAATGTAGTTTTTAAAAATGTTCATATCATGGTATGCTCCAATTTAACTTTTTAAGTTAACGAGGAATTACTATTTTCGGGTAATAAAATTACCATATTTGCCAAATAGTTACCAAAAAATAATGACATATTTGAGGTCACTGAGGTCGATTACCTAGGGGTGGAGACTTTTTCCGACTCTCTATCTCCATTTTTAACCATTTTAGCAGGGGGTGTGCATTTTGTTGTTCCAAAAATTTGGCAATTTTCAAGATAAAAGTGTGTATGTATGTTACACAATAGGTCGTAGAAAAATTACCGGAATTTTATGATATTGGTATCAAATTTCTCAGAACATAATGTAGTTTTAAAAATGTTCATATCATGGTATGCTCCAATTTAACTTTTTAAAGTTACCGAGGAATTACCATTTCGGGTAATAAAATTACCATATTGGCAAATAGTTACCAAAAAAATAATGACATATTTGAGGTCACTGAGGTCGATTACCTAGGGGTGGAGACTTTCCCGACTCTCTATCTCCATTTTTAACCATTTTAGCAGGGGGTGTGCATCTGAAATGTTCCACCCTGTATATAGTATTATTCTAAGCTTTTTACGGACCCCCCAGCGGCCCGCGTAACCCTGGTGCAAGCTGTTATACAACATATATTTCTTTCATAATGTTGCATTTATATCTGGGGTAGTATTTATCAGCTATTTACTAATGCATCTCCCATAACCGATAGTTTTAAGAGTTTAAACTCCTATTGTATAAATATCCAACTACAAATAAAGAAAATATCAATAAATAACAAAAGACCTACTATTCCCCGAGCTATAGTCTAAATAAAGATCTGCGTTCTAAAAGATCTTTACTAAATCCCCACCGTTTTCCTGTTATCATGAAACAATTGTATTCTTTCTCTTGTTGTTATGTTTGCAACACTGATACTTGAAGAAAACGTAATTGCTACCAACCTCTCCCTTCTTCTGTACACAGTGTTGTTTAAAAAAAGATGGTTTAATATCTCTACTCGTCTAATTGCAGACTCTCGAGATCTTTTTTTAAAAGGAATCTCTACTTTGAATATTTCTTTTATTTTGTGTAATATTCTTTTCTTTTTATCACATGTTCTGTTTTTTACTTTTATCTTATTTTCCGGCTCTTATATATATCCCTGATTCTTTTCCTTTTTCCCTTAGACAAGGAAAAGCATTATCGTTAATTTCATTTTTTAAGCAGTCATTCGTTTTAAGTAACTGTATTATCTAAATTGTATAATAATAACAAGCTGTCCATATTGAAAATAATCTTCCTTATTTCCAACTTAAGAAAGATCTAAAAACTATATGAGTTTAAATACCTCACGAACTCTGCCTAACAAAAAGGTTCGACACCGTTTAGTATTAATGGTAACCATAGAATAATGTATAAATTATTAATTTTCTAAGAATAATTTCCGACATTATTATTTTGACTCCTCTATGCATTAGAAAAATGATGCAGTTAACTATTGTACGCATAGATATTTTATTACTAGAGAGGCCCTATAGGTTAAATTGTGAGACATCGAAAAAGTAACCTGACCACCTTCGCTTATAAATACAATCAAATAATCAATACAAAATTACAGTGCCTTGCATAGTAGAACGTTAAAAATACAATCAATGTTCAGGAAGCCGAAATAAATTGATTTTTTATAACCTTAACTCATTCATGAAGGATGTTTAATGAGGTTATACAGAGCCCCTGAGAGTCCCAAAAAGATGTTTCGGGTCTTCCTATTGAGATAGGCTATGCCTCTTCTAGTATACATAAGTATGATTGTACGAATAAAAAATATGTTTATTGACATAGAGGTAATATTACTAGAGAGGACCAACACTTCTTACATGCTTTTATTTTAGCGATTTAAAGGTGTCATTTATGTCTCTCGGGACTTTAAAGAGCATTTTACGTTCCTACCTATGAAAACTTTGTTTACGACCCAAAGTCGTATGTAAGGAAATTTTTCTGAAATCAGGTACTAATAATATTTTAAAAATTCCAGCACGAAGATGTGCAGCCTGGAGCGCTATCCGGTTCTTGCTTAAGTTTACAGTATATGCTTTCTTCTGTCACATTTATCCAAGGGTCTTGAATAAAGGGGATGACACACTAAGTCGATTTGCCATAAAAGTGACCCCATCGAAAACCAAAAAATAGAGAGAATTCAACACGAAACACACGTCAAAAACCAACTGCATATGCTTGGTAGAAAACTGCGCATCCTTACAATTCTTATATAACAGCGCAGGTCTTACATTTTAGAGGTAAACTTACCTCTCAATGATTTCCCAGTGTTTATTGCTTGAGAAGGTTATAAACACGCTTAAATGATCACTCATTAAAGTGGCATAGTATATTCCAAAATTTAGAATTGAATAAGCACAAATGACTTAACAAGCACCACAAATGTAACAATCACGAGAAGCAGAGAAGAAAGTTTAGAAACAAACTCGACAACTTTGCTACATAACCTGAGTTTGACGACTTTTTTCATTAAAACCATTGGGAAGGTAAGTTTGCTCCTATTTCTCGATCTCATACAACTTCCATGGGGTCAGAAATGTTCCTTAATGCGTCATCCCGTTTATTCAAAATCCTTGCATTTATCAAAGAAAATTACCATATTTACCCCATAGGTTAACAAGAAATTTTGCCTCAGCCAACCGGGGCGATGACGTCACAACTACCTGGTTTTTAATAGAGTTGGTTCTCTTTTTTGTACCTTCTTTGGTTTAAAAAAAATAATAAACTTTAAGTACTTATAAAAATCCGCTAGAAATACATACAACCATTTATTTTTTCTTGATCAGGGATCCCCTGATACGGCTTTTGATTACATTGCCGGGTCCAACATTCGCCACAAGAGCAACCTCTTTAGTGAATTTGTTTTCCAAAGAAAATTCGATAAAAGAAAACTTTGGAAAAAGAGTTGGAATTTGTTCTATAAAAAATTCCAAGTATGTTTAGCTTATGTTGCTTTATTTCACTCAAAAACATGTATCCCGAGAAAACTTGACACTTAATAGAAAAACTTACCCTATTCGGAATTTCCCAAAATAACCAAATCATTAATTGTTAAAACAGAGCTTTCAGACATCTTTGTCGAGGAAATTCACAACTAAACTTTTCACCGATTCCATTTGTCTTTTCCTGAATCAATTTATTTCTTTAATGAAATGAATTGAAATGAAATTCAGCGTTACATCCACCGGAATTCATCTGTCTTTATTCGCATGGAAACGCGGCGTGAATAAATTAGCCGGGTTGAATTCTATGTTGTCTTACTCAGCCTAACCAGGTTTTATTGCAGATGTAAATTCACCGTTTGTTTTCAACCACAAATGTATAAAAGTATAGAGTCGTAATGAAATTACTATTTAAATTATTCTATTTTAGCGTCAATTATTTATAAAAGGGCATCAATTCTAAAAGATTTAATTTTAAATAAAGTACCCCCTAGATTTTTAGTATATTAAAAACGGGTACGGGGTACCTTAGAACATTTCCTCACAACATCAGATACGCTACGATCATCCTCATTGCTTCGTAAATTTGTACAGCAAAACCTCTTGCGACTCGCTCAGATAGTAAGTAGTATTGTACTAAAATTAATGTACTTATTTATTACGTTAAGGTATACACTTATACCTTTTTGTACCAGTGTATACAGGTATACACTTGTACCAATTTTAACTGAATTAGATTAGTTCCGATTTTTCAAATTTTTTACAATAAAAATTGAACTAATGCCGATGATAAAATGAAACTTGGCACGTATTATAGTCTTATACGTAGCTACGTGCATGGCAAATCTCAATCTGATGGTATTATTTTTCCGTTTTTTTTTTGATTTTTTTTTATTTATTTATTTATTTTCCATATTTTTACATTAAAATTATTTAAGCAACATAAACAAATTAATAACATTAATCATGACGGTTAAATATATATAGAACTTAAGATTAAATATTTATGAATCTTTGACACCGTCAATCAAAAACTGGTGACCATTCTGCTGCTGTGATAAATTACAGGAATCTTTCCACTTTTAAGGCAGAGAGCCCTGTGTTGCGGAATGATTGTCTGTGTACTTATTTTACTCAACAAAACATCTATTCAAACCATGTATAGCATTTTATATACCATGTGATTTATATTAGTGAACTAGATGATTTTTTAAAACTTTTGCTGAGTAATTTTGCAGGTTAATGACGTCAGATTTTTTTCTGAATAGCACAACTACACTTAAAGAATATTTTTTGTACAAAGTTTCAACTCTCTAGCATAAATACACTGGGAGCTACGATGATAACAGAGTCAGACTTACACAAACAGACAGCTTTGTGAAAACCACTCAGGAGGCCATAAAAACACCTAAAACGGATAATTCCGGTGATATCCCGGTTTCGGAGTTTTTTGCAAACACAATACTTTCCTAAGTAAAAACAGTATAATAGAGAAAAAAATGAAATCATTAACATTACTTTTTCCCGTTTATACCGTAAATATATAGGAAAAGTATTGTCTGTATGTACATGCATATGCATACATACATACACGCACATATACTCATACGCGTATATATATATATATATTATATATATATATATATATATATATATATAAAAAATATCCGAAATCGGGATGTCACCAGAATTATCCGACTCAGGTGTTATTAAAACCTCACAAAGTTTTCTGTCTGAATGTGAATGTGATTGTACTTGTGTGTGTTTGTGTTATCATCGTGGCTAAGAGAGCTGAAATTTTCTATATAAACTAGTCTGCAGGTGTATTGGTGGTATGCGAATAATTGTTTGTCGTCATTAACCCGCAATAATGATTCAGCAAAATTTTATAAAATTATTACAACGCGGAATAATATTGCGATCAACTTGAGACTTTGTAAGCATGAAGTACATAAGACAAATATATGTACAAAGTTTTTTATTTCATTATCAGAATTATAGCAATTTTCATCAAATGACTTGTGAATGATTTTAAAACAATTGTAAAAAATCGGGGAAAAATATCTTTACCTTAAAAGTAAAAACCTTCTCCTTGCAAGTTTACCAAGTTTTGTTTCAATACGACAAGTAAGTCCATGATTATTGTAGGATCATATTTGTTAAGTAGCATCAAGCGTAGTCAGTGCTTGGATGTTTGATCGCTTAGAATGAAACGGATGTATTTACTATCCAGAGTTGTTATTTTACACGTAAAAAAATATTTTTTACATACATGGCGTAAAAAATTATTTTTTACGCGTAAAAAATGTAAATAATGTAAAAAATTCGATTGGGCATGCGCAATAAGATTATTTTTCATTTTATGTAGTTTAAATTTACTTACTTTTGCTTAATTACTTCAATATTTTTAATAATTGTGGAAAATTTAATTAAAGTCCGTAATATTAGTTTTTGACAAAATAAAAAGGAAAAAGAAGACGAAGGCATAATCTTATCTCATATCTTTTTTCCATGTTTTGTTTATCATTTGATTCTAACTCTTGTTTCTGGTGTTTCCTTTGTAGGAATTGTTTTTTTTACTTTTTATTTTATTAACATTTCATAATTTGGTTGCCGTACCCTTACCATTTACCATACATTTTTTAGCTTTAATTTTAGCAATGATTTAATTGCTTTAATCTAAAGTTTCAATGATTTGAACTAATTCCTAATGCAAAAACGCCCAAAGCCCATTAACTTTAATCTTCAATTAAAGTTAATGAGAAGTTAGGATACTGGGCTTTAAAATAATAATTTTTTACGTTAAATTTTTAACATGATGTAAAAAATAGGTGAATTATTTACGTGAATTTTTTACGTGTAAAAATCGTGTAAAATACGCCATGTAAAAAATTCCTACAACTCTGTTACTATCTGAGAAAGAGCGAAGCGAGTCCGAAGACAAGTTTGCAGTATAAATTTAACGACTTGTACATAATATATGTAATTTTGTAAATTTTGCCCTCCTTTTGTGTGAAAAACTCTTATTTACAATCAATACGGAATCACGACACTGAAAGTTATAATTTAGGTCAAGCATTAACCACTTATAACTTCATGAAGCACTCGATAAGAAAAAAGATTAAACCACTGCGGTAGAAGCGGCCCTGTGGTAAGACCTTGGGGAGGTCCCCTTGACAAAACGCTGATTCGCTGTAACTTCTATTCAACCTTTAATATTTTCAAGTGGTTACGAAGAATAAAACCACTTGTGTGGTTTAGGGGTCTGCTATGTACCACAGCGGAAACCCAAGTTGATTCCCATTAAGTGAAGCGCTAAGTGTCGCCACTTAATCATTAAGTGTGCATTTACTTCATTTTTTTACTATTTAAAAAATATATTATAATGTCGTTGGCTTTTGCTGTGACGTTTATTTTATTTGATTTAATTACTGAATTAATTAAATTTAAAATAGATTAGAAATTAAGTAGAAATAAAAAATTAGATTTGTTGCATTAAGTAAAAATTGTTTAGTACTATTTCCGAATGGTACTGTACTGTACTATACGCAGTGTGGAATATTTCAGTTGAACGTTTCAGTTCCAATATTAAGTTATATAGGGAAAACACCGTACACGACTTTTGGTCTCTACGCCAGTAAGTCTACTCATCAGAGCTTAAATTAACCATTAACCAGGACTAGGTGTGTTGTGACGTCATTAATCGTCAATAATGGATAAATGTTTTATGAATAATCTTCTCTATAAATTAAATAATATTAATAAGCCCAACTCATAGACAACTTGAACTAACTATAGTTTTAATTTTCCACATTTATACCGTAGGTATATAGGAAAAGTATTGTGTTTGCAAAAAATCTGAAACCGGGATGAAATTAAATCCGTTTTAGGCGTTTTTAAGGTCTCCTGAGTGGTTTTATCAAAGTTGTCTGTCTGTATGTATGTGTGTGTGTCTGTATGTGTGTGTGTCTGTTATCATCGTAGCTCCCAGTATGTTTATGCTAGAGAGTTGAAACTTTGTACAAAATCAATCTACTGCTGTAGTTGTGCTATTCAGATAATAATTCTTTATAGCGTCATTAACCTTGACAAAAATTTTGAAAAATTAAAAATAAAACGCGGGAAAAGATAAATTATGCGATACAATTAAAAATTGGCACGCATGAAACTACGTATAAGACTAACATATGTGTCCAGTTTCATCTAATTATCAGCTTTAGTTTAATTTTTATGAAATGACTCATGTGCGTTTTTTTATAAAATTGTAAAAAATCAGAAAATGATTCAATTGAGTTAACCTTAGAATAATACTATATATAGAAGGAGCACTACTGATAACACGAAAGCCGGTTCACTGGTGCAACTAAGTAATGCTGCCACCCTAACAATATACAATTTTCTAAAAAAAAGTTGGCAATACTTCCGGTTGCTGAATTATTATGTTCTATTATTAATTATTGATTGATTATTTATAAAATACTAATATAAATATCGGTGCATTACAATATTTTAAGCATTTTAAAATGTAGTTATAACGCTTTTTTTTAAAATTATATATAATGTAGTCCTCGTCAACCTAAATTAGATTCTTGTATTTCCGCCACCCCTTTGCCATCTAAGACCAGTTTTATTAAATACTCAGCAGGTGTTTTAAGTTATTATATTTGTTCTTTACGATCTTTCTTCATTAATAGATATTTATGACAAATATTTAAAATAATCTTTTGTTGTCAGGTTGGCAGTTGCACCAGTCAACTGGCTTTCGTGTTATCAGTGGAATTACATTGTGTTTACGGCCCTGTGCTCCTATATATAGTATTATCTAAGGAGTTAACATTTAGTTCAAGTGTATACTTTTACTTTATTAGTAAATATACAAAGTTTCGTTTCAATGAGCGTGGTCAGTGCTGTATGGATGACCGCTGAGAGCGAAGTAAGTCATGTTGGCGTTTAAATTTGGCGCATTGTATATTCTGAGGACGAGCGAAACGAGTCCGAAGCAGGGAGGCTGAGCGTAGCGTATCCGATGTGATGAGGAAAAGTTCCGAGGTACCCCGTACCTCATAGGATATATTGGATCGAAATTGTGCCAAGTTTTATCTCATAAGGCGCGGTCGAATATCCACGGCCTTCTAGAACATTGGATCACCAACAAACTTTTTTTATAACTTTTTTTCAAAATTTTCAGTAATTAGCCGGATTTGTGATAAATGAAGCCTATTTCCGTAATTTTGCACGCTCTTTTGGTTAATCTCAAAGAGTATTTAACATTTACTCAACGATTATTTTAATCTAACTTGGTACATACATATTTTACTGTTAGACGTCAATATTTTTTGTGTTATATTTGACATGTCATATTTTTTTGTTAACATTGACGTCTAACAGTAGTTATGTATGTACCAAGTTAGATTAAAAATAAATCGTTGAGTAAATGTAAATAACTCTTTGAGATTAACCAAAAGAGCGTGCAGATTATGGAAATAGGCTTCATTTATCACAAATCCGGCTAATTACTGAAAATTTTGAAAAAAAAAGTTATAAAAAAAGTTTGTTGGTGATCCAATGTTCTAGAAGGCCGTGGATATTCGACCGCGCCTTATAGTCAGCATTAGTTCTATTTTATCAGTAGACTTGTATACGTTTTTAAAAAATCGTTAAAAATCAGAAAACGATCGATCACGTTAAAATTTGGCTCGGTTAGGAGGTGTGTGGGTGACTGCTGAGATTAAAATTATTATTTCTTATAGAAAGACGAACGAAGCGGGTCCGAAGCAAATATAAATTTGGGTGTTTTCCAATAACAGTTAGCTTATAACAGGTTAGATGCCGTCGACCCCTTAAAGATTATAATTACATTTGTTTTAACCAAAAGAAAATGTTTTATAGTTTGGTAAAATTTTCGGATAGATTTTCCGAGATGAGATGTGAGGAAGCGATGTATAAAATTTAAAATTCAAATATCGGGAATGCATATTTATTAACAACTTTAGCGTGGGATAAGTTCAATATAGACTAACTTTTGACGAAAATTGAAGATGTACGACTGTAAAACAACATTTTATTGCTGCGGAGAAAAGTATTCCTAGTGCAAACAATAGAATAACACTGAAAATGAGTGCGGGGTATCTCAAACCTTTTCTTTATCACATTGAATTCTATTCACTCATCTTCCCTACTTCGGACCCACTTCGCTCGTCCTCAAAGAGTTAAAACAATAATTTTATAACCAGTGGTGAACCATCCAAGCACTCAGCTCGCTCGATATTACTCAACTTTTATGATCCAACAAAAACTGTAGATACACTTGTCATATTAAAACGATAATTAGTATTTTATTATTTATGTATAGGAATCCATTTGTACTAAATTCTAATATAGGAAGCACACCCTCCGTACATGGCGGCATAGATGTCTAGTCCGTAGGTCATAAAGCCCCACTAGACTCTATTCAAACTCACTGCTTTGGCATAGTCTGCCTAATTCATCTAGACCAGCTAGGCTCGCCCACTTTTAACCAACCTCACCAACCCCATCAGGCCCTCTAGCATCATCAGACTCTAGCTATGCTCACCGCTCTGGCTAGTCCTGCGCTACCTAACAGAGAACTCCAGTACCCCGACCCCTGTACGCACAAACTCATTCTTTAGCTCTAACTTGCAAGTCTAGGTTTCGCAGTACCACTAGCAGACGTCTGTCTTCAAGAACCGAGCACTTTGTCACTTACGTTACTCGTGCCCCGGCTACACTTTCACTGACTAAGTTTTTGGACATACGAAGGCTCAGTATATTTTTCCGATCTTCATCATCATCAGCTCGCGGAACCTTAACTTTTCGTGAGCTGGAGACAACGGAAATGTAGATCCAGCCTTATCTCAGATTAAGCAGGAACCAACCCCACATTAGCGTATTAGCAGCCAACGAAACCACGTAAAACCCTGGCTGGTTTGGCCGGCCTTGAATTCAAGACTTCTTGAGTGTACGGTACAAGGGGTAACCTCATATAAAGGTCCTCCCCTGGCTAGATTTGAACCCTCGACCTTCAGGCCGAATGGCGAGCGCTCTACCACTGAGTTACAGGACTCGGTTCATCATTCATCTTATTATCAGCGTAAGATCTATTTTTATCGAATGACTAGTTAAAGTTTTTTTTTTAAAAATGTAAGAGTTCGTAAAATAATTAAATTGAGTTGAAGTTTGGAACAAGTACATCCCTTGACGTAATAAATAAGTCAACTAAGTTTCGTTGGACTACAAGTATATCTAAGGTTTTTGTTAGATCATACAAGTTAAGCAACATCGAGCGTGGTCAGTACCAGAATGGTTAACCACTGGGAAAGAAACGGATGAATTTACTATCTGAGGACGAGCAAGGTGAGTCCAAAGATTTGTTGCGTTATCTACTTCTTAACAAATAGTTTAGCCTAACTCAGTGGGTAGTAAGGGTGGGCGAACTACCAAATCTATTCAAGACTTTCCTGAACTTCCTGAGCCCTAAACCTTCTTTAAAATCAAGTTTAGGCTTCGTTTTAAATTAAAATAAGGCGGCAAGTTATTTTGCTTACTTCGTAAGGTTGGAGAGAAGAACCAATCCCAGGCTACAGTCCAAATTCCGATATGGGCTGACTTGAAAATTACATGACACAATAAAACACTCATAAACATCGGTAAAAACAATAAAACAATAAAAACTACATTTTAAACATCGATTTCAAAATTTGAAAGCAATATAAATGAAAAAAATTATTTAAAAGAAAACAAACATAAAAAAGATTTTAAGTTCGATAGGGTTTCTAACCTCTAATAAGGCTTATATATAATGTAAAGTGAAATAATCATTAAGGAAAACGTACTTATATTTTATTAACCTAAAATTAAACCATTTAAAATATAATTACTCATCCAAAAGTTGGCTACCCTTAACCTTTATGATTGTGAATCATATATCCAATATCCAATGAACTAGCAACTGTCTCAATAAAATGCCACATCAAACCTCTAACACCAAGAGCAACGAGAAATAGAACTTAAGAATTCTACAATTCTACATAATCAAAAAAAAATCTAGTTGAACACAAAACATTAACCGAAAATGGAAACGACCTTACCTTCAATGAAAGGTTCCAAAACAAAACAAACTAATCCATAAATCTGGTATAAAAAAAAACTACGTTCCTCGCCGAATCAGAAATACTAAATTTTCTTTAAACAAATTAACTTATAAAATAGAAGTAACACATTGGCCTGGGGGCCGAAGACACCCGGGGCCTAACCATAAAGGAAGGTCCTTTCGAAATATAACGTTACAACTTAACGACTTGTACGATGTTCTGAGTACCATGGAAGCGAGCGAAGTAGAGAGGAAGAGAGAAGCGAATCCAATGTGATGTGGAAAATTCACGAGACACCCCGTACCCGCTTTTTTATTAATATTTATTTTATAAGTCATTCGATAAAAATTAAACTAATGCTTATAATAAGATTTAACATGACATATATGCATGCAGGTGATAAATATGACTTCATGGCTGCTAACACATGCATGCAGGTGATAAATATGACTTCATGGCTGTCAACATATGCATGCAGGTGATAAATATGACTTCATGGCTGTCAACATATACATGCAGGTGATAAATATGACTTCATGGTTGCCAACATATGCATGCAGGTGATAAATATGACTACATGGTTGCCAACATATGCATGCAGGTGATAAATATGACTTCATGGCTGCCAACATTTTCGCTAAGATTCGAAATTTTTGCTGTCATTATTGCATGTTCATGACGTCATTATAAAAAATATTTTGTGGATAGCACAACTAGACTTAAAAACATGATTTTGTACAAAGGTTCAACACAGGGAAGCTACGATGACAGCGTACACACATATAGAGAGACAAATTAGTGAAAACCACTCAAGAGGTCTTAAAATCATCTAAAACGTATAATTCAGGTTGATTGAAATTTTTCGGCAAACAAATTCTTTCTATATACTTACGGTGTAAATGAAGCAATAAATATCAATATGTACGTAAAGTAAAAATAATAATATGCTGGGGAGTGGTACGCCTGTAAACTTTACTGCCTCTTAGTAAAAATCTCACTTAAAATGTTTTAAACCAAATTTCAAACATTATAAAGTACATGACTGTTAATTTCTTTAAAATCTAATAAACTTATCGTTAAGGAGTATTGCGATTCAGTGTTTAACTGCTTTGTAGAAACCATGAATGTTGATTCTGGAAATTCCGGTGTATAAGATGAATTTTCACTCCTGTCAATGTAAATATATTGAGTCGTCAGGAAGCCATATCATGTTATTAAAACTTTACACGCAGCAGTCCCGAGTAAATATTTGATTTCCTTTACGTATGTAATGACGAGCGAGATTTGCTGTAGGAAGAATTCATCTTTATTATCGAGCAAAATTTTATAAGAAAAATCATTTCTTAATGAGGAAAATTTTCTGAAGGATGTCGAGTATTCTTCGTTAAACAGTTTTAGTTAAATCTTATTTTAGCATTTTAAAACCTAAAATCTAAGCGCTGAATTCGGTTATTATTAGGAGCAAATTAATTTAAAACAAAAGGCCTTCACCTCTTGGCCGCTACGGTGCGTCGACGCTAGGAGCCGCTTCGCGGCCCAAGCCCTTTCCTGGTTATTGTCCTACGTCATTTCGTCATATTAATAGTTTATAAGTGGCATAATGCCACGATATAAGCGAATTTTCAAATGTTCACTAGGCTCATCCTAATTGATAGAACGACCATCGGTGCTAAAAGAAGTAGTGCTCTTATCACTAAAAACTTAGATTTGTTTATTTTTAAGCTGGTATTTACTAATAACTTGGTTAAATTTTATTAAAAATATAAAGCACAGATTCGCATTAAACTGTGATTTAAATATTTGTTAAACATTAAAACAAAAAGTAAAACACAAAGGTTAAAAAATATCATCTTGGTAGTTTGTTACAACTAATTTAATGAAATAAAAGAGTAATTTATTCAAAAGTACGATTAATTGATAATAAATAAAAAACACTATGTTTTTATTGTAACACATCAGTTTATTTAAACACTCGTCACAACCCATTTAAAAGTGTTTTTTTATTAAAAGAGACACTTTACTGAGTTTAAACACCCTGAAATTAATTAAAACACATTACTTCAAGAAAAAATGTCTTCGTAAATTACTTGCAGTGAATTCTAAAAAATTGTAAAAAGTTAGGAGACACACCTATATACATTTTAACGTTGATCACCCTTTCGTTGTCAATTTCTTATCAGCGAAGGTGGCGTTGCAACGGACTAAATTGCAAATAGGAAATGTATCCACGTTAGTTAAAACCAGGGTGGGGGTTAACTTAAATGAGGAAAAGTTTGGATTCGATTATCGCAAGCTACTAAAAATAGCGCGGACCGATGAACTAACCCCAATAGCTTTCCAAAAATGACTGATTATATTTTTATATTTAAATTATGAATACCATGGCAATTCTTGGTTATGACAGCTACATTTATTATTATTATAAAATGATTGTTCTCTGTATGTATTTTTCACAAAAACTGTTCGCCGTTGCATGTTCTGTATTTCAAAAATTCAGAAACTAAAAGTAAATAGAAACCTTTTTAAAACTTCTAGAGAACGCTACTGATGGCAGATAAGTGTAAATTTTATTTAATTAATTTATTGATTTAGTCAATTTTATCAGGTAATTATATTAAATCACATGTGCAAATCTTGCCGATTTAATTAATATGCAGGCTGCATTAAATGCCAAAATCTATCTTCTAGCACGTGTAAACTTTAGCCACTATTTCATTATTACCTGATTGCATCAATTAAATTTATAAATTACTTAAATAAAAAAAAACTTAAAAATAATCAGAAGCGTTCTGTGTAAGATTAAAGTGGTAGGGTTAGTTAGAAGTAAAACTATACAAAGTATAAAAATTAAATTTCAAACTGACTGCGGGCAAAAAGCGGGTAATTGGGATACGCCCCCTCAGTTGAAAGGTAGGTCCCCCGCCGCGCTCATATTTTTCCAACAAATTTAAAGCAACACTTAGTTGATAAATTTATAAGATACAACAATATTCCTACTTAAAAAGTAAATAAATAATTTTTAAAAAAATAATAAAATACTATATCAAATAAAAACAAATAATACAATTCAAAACATAACACTTTCAGTGTTGCCAGAGTAGGGAATTTTTTGTTACTTAAAAGAAGGGTTTTTTTTTTGTTAAAAAGAGGGTTGAAAGCATTGAGATTTTGGCGGGCTGTCAATTGACTTTATCCGTGTCTTATATTATAATTTTAAATTTTGGACTATACTATGTCACTTCTTTTAATTTTTTTTTAACTATGTCACTTCAATGAGTGATAAATGAAGCGTGTTTTGTTATAACCTTCTCATGCAATAAACAATGGGAAACCATTGAGAGGTAAGTTTACCTCTAAAATTTAAGACCTGCGCTGTTATAAGAATTGTAACCATGCGCAGTTTGTACCAGCATGTGGAGTTGGTTTTTGACGTGTGTTACGTGTTAAATTCTCTCTATTTTTTGGTTTTCGATGGGGTCACTTTTTTGTATGGCAAATCGACTTTGCCATACAAAAAATGGCATGGATGACGCACAAAGTGTGTCATCCCCTTTATTCAAGATTTTTTTGGTTAATACATCCGGAAAGAGTCACCCGTGGTGTAGTGGCCGGTGGTCTCGAGCCCGTGCGTTGTCAGGTACTCCTTAAAGATCCCTTACCCGAAATGAAACTGGGTATAGGCAAAATTTAGGACCCTCATTGTAGATTCATTATAATACTATACTGTTTCTGCCTTGTAGTTTAAAGTGTGTGGAGGTTTGGTTTAACAGTAAGAGCACGTGTTGTTCCCAGTTTTCACTAGACTATAAGAGTCAGTGAAAATATGTATGATTGCTTGAAAAAAGCATGAGAGGAGCCATAGAAATTTACGGCTCTTCTGTCTAGATTAGATGAAATATACCTACACTTGAAATTAAAAGGAGTAGAACACTATCTTAGGGAGCTGGCAAAAAGGGCCCAACAACATGGCCTACTTGCCTGGTAGTTACTACCACTCCCCCCATATTACTACTATTACTATACATCCGGCATGGATTTTTGGATAATACATGGAGTAATTGCCGCAACATTTTACAAGAAAATATTTTTTATGTTTAATAGCTTATACCATAGTCGCTACTTCATGAAGGTTTGAAATTAACCCCTAATTGAGTTGTTTATGTAACTGGTATAATGTTTGTAACTGACCAATCATATTCTTAAGTTTCTTAAATAACTTGGGTTCGCAATAAACCAATCATATTATTATGTTTCTTAAGTAACTTATATATCGATTGTAACAGACCAATTATATTCTTATGTTTCTTAAGTAACTTATATATGGATTGTAACAGACCAATTATATTCTTATGTTTCTTAAGTAACTTGTATGAGGTTTGAAGTGAAAACATCATATCTTTGTCAAGTTACTAAATTATGAGGTTGGAACACCATAAGATATATATTTTTTTCTAACTTTATTGCCTACAATAAATGTATTTGACATAGTGCTCATACTGGTTAAAGTGACTTGGCAGTCTTGATAGGAGGAATCACCCAGTGGTGATACTTTGAACTTTTGTTTATTTATAAATATTTATTTTAAGCTCTAAATAATGACGAATTGTGATTGTACCTAATCTGTACTTAAACCAATAATAAAATTATTTATTTATTTATTTATTTACTCCTTGACGTGGAACAATATATTTGATTTAAATTAAAGAAATTTGTTGGGTCGTATTATTTTAAGAAAAAGACATAAGGTTTAACTGCTATTTTTATAAGAGAGGGAGTTCTGGAACATGACGTGTTTTTGTTATAATAGATCTAAAGCGTAAAGTTACGTAAAATCTTCTATAAAAATGTTTCATTTAATTCTATAGCTTAGACAATCGGCTCCATTACCCGTATAATTGCTTTTGAGGTCAAAAGGAGGGAGTTATAGGGGGCTAGAGGGAGTTACAGGGTGTAAGAGGGAGTTATGCAACTATTAGCTCCTTTGTGGGAGCTTCTCTTTTGTTTCTCGTTTCGTAATCAAGACGTTTACTTTGAGGAGTGATGTAATTTCAAAATGGCCGACAATATCAATAAACGGGATGATTGACAGATAAGTAAGGCGAAGCTCTCCTTCTGATCTACAGGTTGTTTCCGATAAATAGATCAGCTAGGTATTGGAAGCATTTGTAGAGATATATATCTTCAGGAAGCATACCCTATCTCAACACATTGAGATGCTTGAAGCACCTTATTCGGGCTTTAAGAGGCTATGTGTAACCTTATTGAAACATTCTCTACAAGTGAGCTAAGGTTCTAAAGACCAAGAGCCCAGGGGTGTTTTGTTAATAAAAAGTGTAATGGCTGGAACCGGTCTCAATTTTTCCTAAATACCTGAACAAGGATCTGCAATTCTGCCGACTCGTATCGGATGGGTGTCTTTGACCCCTAAAGTGCGTTCTGCCTGGGACACCTATCCGATACGAGTCAGTAGAATTGCAGATCCTTGTTCAGGAAGGTATTTACGAAAAATTGAGACCGGTTCCAGCCATTACACTTTTTATTAACAAAACACCCCTGGGCTCTTGGTCCATAATAAATCGTCGTCAGTTTTTCAAACATAGTTATTTTTCCTCATTTATACCGTAGGTATAGGAAAAAAGCATTGAGTTTGCAAACAAATCTGAACCCGAGATGTCACCGGAATCATCCGTTTCAGGTCTTTTAAAAATCTCCTAAATAGTTTTCTCTAAGCTTTCTGTGTATGTGTGTTATCATTTAGTACAACAGGTATATCCATGATATTCGATGGATCATAAAAGTTAAGCAGCACCGAACGTATTCAGTGCCTGGATGGGTGATCGCAAGGATTAAAAATATTAATTTAATATCTACAGGAGAGCGAAGCGAGTCCGAAGTAGGAAGGGTGAGGGTAGCAAATCCAATGTGATGGGAAAAGGAGCCCCGTATGCTTTTTTTCTAATTAGTTTTGTACTATAAACCCTCTTATCACACGAATTCCTGTAGTTTTATTCAGTGTGTCTGATCGTACAAATAATCATAGGAGTTCTGGTTCGCGCATTTCTAGATGAACCCGGAAAATTTATTGATTAACACTAACAAGATTGATTGTCTGCCATGTTTCAATTTTTTAGTACACATATTCTGACACATACAATGATAACAGAAAGACGCACTCATAGACCCACACCACATACAGACTATTTTGTGAAAACCTCTTCTGAGGTCTTGAAACACCATAAACGGATAATTCATGTGACATCCCGTTTTTGGATTTTTGTTGTAAAAACAACACTGTTGTGACAAGGGAGAGTTTATATTTTAATTATTTTTGTCATTTTAATAAAATAAATTTAATCTTTGTTCAAATTGACAAAACTTTTTCTTACATAGGAAAAGGAAAAATATTAGAAGTTAAAATCCTTTTTTCGACATTGAGTGGACAAAGGTTTTATTTAAGGGTATCTGATGCTTAACTTTATTTGTTTGAAATTTAATATATCAATGATGACAAAACACTTCAAGTTTATAAATTTAAAAATATCAAGCATTTGAAATAGAAAGGGGGGGGGTGTGCTTGTGTACTATTATATTGAATTTTTAAAATTTTGAGCAATAAGCAACTTTTACATTTAAGCAATAAAATATATTCACATTTAAACGATAAAAAATCGTCAAATATCTAGTCCTTGTCAGATAACATTCTTTGTTTTCTCTCAGGCTTGATCAAGGGGACTTTATTTTTATAAAAAGTTTTGAATGATTTATTCAATTTAATATATTTCGCCTATCATTGTAGGCATCTTCAGAAACAATATCTACAAGCTACATTAATAAACTATTAAAATAAATAAATACAATACATTAATAGAAAAACAAGAAAAATGGATTTTTCTAGTCTTTCCATTAATGTATTGTATTTATTTATTTATTTTAATAGTTTATTAATGTAGCTTGTAGATATAGATTTTGAAGATGTCTACAATGATAGGTGAAGTATATCAATAGAATAAATTTATTTATTTATTTATATTTATATATATTTATTTATATTTATATAGTTTTACAATCATCAAATTTACAAGCAATTCTTGGTTTAGTCAAAAAATTCACTTTACATTACAAATGAGAAAAAAAAACAGATAAAATTACAAATTATTAAAGTTCAAATTAAAATAATCATTCAGTTCATACAAAGGATTAAGCAATAATACTTGTTTGACTTTGTTTAAGCATTTTTGAGATTTTAGAGCTCTTATACCATCTGGTAGGTGATTATATATTATTATTTCCATGAAACTAGGACCTTTGTAGGTTTTATTAAGTCTTACTGATGGTAGTTTGAGGTCACAACCTCTCCTAGTCTCGTAGTGATGGAGATCACCTGGTTTTTGTTTAGAGCCCAAATTCCTCAAAACATGCTTTAAACATTCCATAATATATAAGCCATAGACTGTCATAATTCTCCATTTGACAAAGAGAGGTTTGCAAGTTTCTCTATGTTTAACTCCCTCTAGTATACGGATAGCTCTTTTTTGTAGCAGAAAAACATCTTTAGTTGATGAGCAAGAGCCCCATAGTCTTAATCCGTATCGTAATCTGCTTTCAAAGTTAGAGAAGTAAACAATTTTCAAAACTTGCTGAGATATAATACTTTTCAGTCTTACTAGGAAAAATATGACAGTACTAAGCTTATTCGTGAGATTACTTGTATGATGGTTCCACAATAATTTCTGATCTAACGTTACTCCAAGAAGTTTAGCACAATTATTCTGGCTGTGCTCACCAAGATCTCTTCTTAAATCATTCAAAACTTTTTATAGAACTAAAGTCCCCTTGATGAAGCCTGAGATGGAGTTCTATAAAGTTTCCAGTGCTACAAAGAACAAACTATTATTCTTTGTTTTTCCTTTTCCTCTTTGAAATATTTATTTTATATTTATACCTGAGGTATGAAATAAAACTAATGTGTTTGTACTGAAAATACGAAACAGAGATTTCACCTGAATCATTTGAGGTTTTAAGACCTTCTGAGTGGTTCTCACTAAGTTGTCTGTCTGAGAGTGTGTGCATGTGTTTGTTTGTTACTGCCGTATAGCTTCAAGTGTAAAAATACTACAGGGTTGAAACTTTGTACAAAAATCAATACTTTAATCTTGTTGTATCTTCCGGATAATAATTATTCGCGATTCAAAGTCCGTAGCAGCGCCACCGTCGCTGATAAGATATTGATAACGAAAGGGTGATCGTTGTTAAAGTCCTTATGGGGATTTTTTGGTTTTTCTTATTTGTGACGATTATTTCGTTAAATTTTTTATCTAAGTGCTTTAATTTAACTAATTTTAGAGCGTATGAACTCAGTAGAATCACAATTTTATTGAAAAATAGCGTTTTAATGGGTTGTCACGAGTATTTAAATTGAGTGATAAGAAGATGAAGATCATAATATAGTGTTTTATTTTATTTATTGTTAATTCATGTTACTTTTAAATAATTTTAGTTTGCACAAACACACAAAATTACCATTTAATTGTATTAAATTGTTTAAATTAGTTGTAACAGGTATTTAAATTAACTGATAAGAAGCCGATTTTCACTGTAATGGTGTTTTAATTTATTAATCAATTTTATTTACGCACTAAAATAATTAATAACTCAATAAATTCACTTTTTGTAAAATGTTTGTTTAAATTATCCGTTTAGGTTTTTTTTATTTCTGGGTTAAATCGGACGAATCAAAGTCTGTAGTGATAAGAGCCTGATTCTATATTTAAAACCCTGGAATTATCGAAATATTTTTCTATGAAATATTTGCAATTCTTTTAGCACCGATGGTTGTTCTAATAATTTTCATCACATTTATCACAAATTAACAAACAATAAATAAATAAAAGAAGAATTTTTATCGGCTCCCATGCTAATCCTATGATAAAAAAATTTTGATCACCCTTTCGTTTTCCCGCCATTGGTATTGCCAACCTTACAACTATCTCTTTGAATCGCGAATAGGACGTTATTAACCGACAAAAATGACTCAGCGTTAAATGTTTCAAGCGAATTAAAACTCAGCTCGCATCAGATTTGCGTTAGTCCAATTTGTATCAGATGACATACAGTGTATCGACTACTTTAAAAATCTTGACAGCTCAGTTTAGGCACCACCGATTCTAAAAAAAAAATCCCTACAAAAAGGCAGCGGGGAAAAAATTTTGTAAACAAATCAGGTTATGTTACCCGTGTTTTCTTGGCGATGTTTCTAAATTTCTTTTGTGTAGTTTTATTATTTAGGAAGTATGCAAATGTGGAAAAAAATGATTTGTGAAGGGAAATAATAAACACAAGAAACCACAAACGAAGTGAACGAATGCTGGAAGGAGGTTATTTCCCTACAGGAGTTATGGGAGTAGGGAATTTTTTTTTCTCTTTCAAGAGAGGGGTGGCAGCGGCTTCTCTGATTGGTCGATCCCAAAATGCTTATGACCTTGGGATTTTTAAACTTAACGATACACTGTAAATATGTATTTTTAAAAACGAGGGTACCTCAGAACTGTTCCTAATCACATCGGATTTGCTTTGCAAGTCGTTAAATTTATACTGTTACACATCTTTGGACTCGCTTCGCTTGCTTTCAGATAGTAAATACATCCGTTTCATTCCAACTGGTCACCCATCTAGGCACTGACCACAATCGATGCAGCTCAACTTTTATGATCCAACAGAAGTCATATATACTTGCCTTATTGACACGAAACTTAGTACTTATTTATTAAGTAACGGTATCCTTGTGTACCAACTTCAACTTAAATAGATTATTAATAATATTTTATAAAACATACACAAGTCATTGATAAAAATAGAACTAATGCTGATAATAAGATGAAACTGTCATTAGGTTAGTCTTAAAACGGGGTGAATCCAATGCCAATCTCAAACTGATCGCAACATTTTCCCGCGTTTAATGATTGTAAAAATTTTCATTCAGTCGTTATTGCGGGTTTTATGACGTCATACAATTATTTTCCTTATAGCCTATAAGAACATCTAAAGATTGATTTTGGTACAAAGTTTCAACTTTCTAGCGAAAAAAACACTGGAAGTTACGATGATAAGACACACACTAACACCACTTCGGAGGCATTAAAAGCACCTGAAACGGATAGTTCCGGTTTCATCCCGGTTTCGGATTTTTTTGCAAACACAATACTTTTCCTATATACCTACGGTATAAATGAGGAAAAGTAAAAATTCTAATAATAATCAGATTAAGGTAAGAAATTCAGTACGAGAGGGACCCTTTAACTAATAAATAAAAAAAAGGGCTTGTTTTAATTCGGTTACTATGAATATGTAGTCGTTGGATCTTGGAAATCCAAACAAACCTAGCGGTTGCGTATAATTGGGTAAGAATATTCTAGCTGCTAATATTCTGGGTAAGCTCCTAATTTATTAAATTCTCTCAAAATATTTCAATTTCGCTTTAGAAACCATAAATAATCATACGTTCTGAGAATACATAAATCGATTAAACATTTTTTGATACATAATAATAGGTGCTAAAAGAATAACCTCAAATATGAATAAAAAAGGTCAAGACAAAATTATAATCTAGAACCTTAGAATAATACTATATATAGAAGGAGCACAGGGCCGTAAACACAGTGTAATTCCACTGATAACACGAAAGCCGGTTGACTGGTGCCTTAGAATAATACTATATATAGAAGGAGCACAGGGCCGTAAACACATTGTAATTCTACTGAAACACGAAAGCCGGTTGACTGGTGCCTTAGAATAATACTATATATAGAAGGAGCACAGGCCGTAAACACATTGTAATTCTACTGAAAACACGAAAGCCGGTTGACTGGTGCCTTAGAATAATACTATATATAGAAGGAGCACAGGACCGTAAACACAATGTAATTCCACTGATAACACGAAAACCGGTTGACTGGTGCACTTAAGTAATGCTGCCAACCTGACAACAAAACATTATTTTAAATATTTCTCATAAATATCTATTAATGAAGAAAGATCGTAAAGAACACATATAATAACTTAAAAACCAGCTGAGAATTTAATAAAACTGGTCTTAGATGACAAAAGAGTGGCGGAATACAAAAATCTACATTTAGTTGACGAGGACTACTTATTATATATAATTTTAATAAATACGTTAAACCTACAATTTAAAATGCTTTAATATTGTAATGCACCGATATTTATATTAGTATTTTATGAATATCAACCATTAATTAATAATAGAACATAATAATTCAGCAACCGGAAGTATTGCCAACTTTTTTTTAGAAAATTGTATATTGTTAGGGTGCAGCATTACTTAGTTGCACCAGTGAACCGGCTTCGTGTTATCAGTAGTGCTCCTTCTATATAAAGTATTATTCTAAGTCTAGAACAAACAAAATGTTTTTTTCTTTTTTTCTATTTATAATAATAATATATATAATATAATGTTGAAAAATTTACCCCTCACAAGAAGGCTCAAAGCCTTGTGTCGTGAGGGGGAGTATTAGTAAAGGTACAGTGTATATTCATTTTATATACTTTCTAAAATTATATAGTATAAAATATAATAAAATTTACTTTTTGCTTTCAATTTTTACCTATTTAGAAAACGTACAATTAATTATAATCTATATTATAAATATTATTTTAAAAATCATTAGAATACAAAGTTACTATACAAGTTACAAAACGAAGTTACACAACATTAATCTATGTATTTAACAAACATAAAACAATTAAAATTTAAACAAATATGGCCATCAAAACCTCTACCATGCATAAAAGAAAATGATATATATAAAATAAAATAATAATAATAAATAAATATTAAAAAAATAAACAAATATTAAAAAATAATAAATAAATATTAAATTAATTATAAAATTAAACAAAATAAAATAAATTAAATACATAGAAGAGAATAAGATAGAAAGTATAGGATAAAGGGTAGGGTATAGTGCTCATAAGTATATATCATATATCATATGATATATATATATATCATATATATATCATAAGGGTATAGGTGTATAAGTATTATACTCGTACTTCTTTTGTTATTTCAATTATTTATTAAAATCTCTCATGACTATAATTAACTACGGCTAATGACTAATAAGACTATACTATAACTACTCACTACTTTTATTGACTAGACTAAGTTTTATTTGATTCAGGAACAGGAACATACAAGGATTTAACAAACTTTTTGAATGATTTGTAATGTAGATTTATTTTATCTCTATTTTCTTGACTGAACGAGTTAAATAATTGAATAGCATTGGCACGCCAGGCTGTTTGACCCTTACTAGTTTTAGTCTGTTGTGATTTTAATTTTCCCTGGGTTTCATTTCTGGTATTTTTTCCATGCTTGATTACTTCAAATGAGTGTATATTTCTTTTCAGCATTAAAAGTAGATTATACTCGTATAGTTGATTGAGCTGTTGTATGCATAATTTTCATACAGTGGAGCTGCTGAATCTAATCTCTTAGCTCTAGTCATTATTCTTATAAGATTATTTTGGGAGCTTATTAAGGGCTGTAATGTGGTGGGGTAAGTTGAGCCCCAACTCACTATACCATACTGCAAGTAGGACTGTGCCAAGGCAAAATAAATGGATTTTAGGGTTTTTATATTGCACATATTTCGGAGCAATAGAAACACATATGCTGTTTGTCTAAGTTTGGATGTCAGCTGATTTATATGATGGTCCCATCTTAAATGTTGGTCTATAATTACCCCTAGATAATTTATTTTATTTACTTTAATCAATTTAAAACAGGAACAAGCCATAATATTGTTACATTGATCATCATGTATTTTTAATATGGAGGAAATAGGTTGACTTTTTTTTGTTGGAGAAAAGGTTAGGTATTGTGTTTTCTGGATATTAAGAGATAAATTGTGTTTAGTCAACCAATCCCTTACAACAATCATACCCTCTGAAGCAATCTTATGCACTTGATCCCACGTTTTACTGGAAAAAACTGCTATGGTGTCGTCACAAAATGCAAATAATCTTAATCCTGGTGAGTTAAGCTTACAGAACTTTGCTACATAAGCTGAAAAAAGATCTGGTCCTAGGACCGTGCCTTGAGGTATTGAGAAGGTTGTTGTCTCTAGATCACTATGAACATCACCAATACGACACATTTGATATCGGTCTGACAGGTGAGACTCGAACCATTTTAACACTGTGCCATCGAGACCTAGCTCTTTTAAACATTGGATCAAGGCGTGATGGGGAACAGAGTCGAAAGCCTTGGCTATATCGAGAGATACAACCAATACTTTCTCTCCGCCATCCATAGCTTCATGAATGTATTGGGTGACAGCACGTATGGCGTCCTGAGTACTCACGCCTCGTTTAAAACCAAACTGATT
>JACMZG010000019.1:4724127-4747246 GCA_018340805.1 Microvelia longipes
ACTAGAAATAGTTAGATCTAACAAATATCTTCCTTCAACTAATAATTTCAGTAGAGGCAACTAAATTTCTTATTATTCATTGGTTTTAAACAGAATTTTGTTGGATTTAATAAAAAACATTCGGACTCTACTAACAATTAGTTGGTAGCAACAGAATACAACAATTATGCATAAAAAACAAGCTACCAAGTATGGAATAAAGCTTCCTACATCTCAAAATAATAAAGTAGGCTGCCAAATATGCAACAAGTTTTCCGTACGCCTCAGAATACAAACGCTAGCTGCCAAGTATAGAATAACAAAGGCTTTCCCACCCTTATGAATGATAGAAAAACATCAAAAATACGACATTGAATTTGTAGGGTCAAAAATATGGGCCCAATTTGAAGAATACGGTTTTCATCGTATTCTCCAATTATATTCTCTACATAAGGTCCATATTTTTGGTCCTAAAGAATAAAAATGGGATTCAAAATGTGCAGAATTGCGCAAAAATGTGACACGACTTTTCCATCAAATATCTATACGTTTGAGCACTTACAGTCATACAGATCCCAAAAATCGAAAAACAGTTGTCTGTATGTATGTCTGTCTGCATGTATGTGTATGTCTGTATTTATTTGTGTATATATGTGAGTCTGTATGTATATGTGCATACTTTTCCCTGTTAACACTACATACAGACGAAACACCTCAACCAATTTAAATGAACTTAGAGGAGATTACATTACCTTTATATTTATTGTCTAATAAATATAATATATTATATTTTTATTTTATTGTCTTTACTTTCATATATTTTCAAGTTTTGACAATCCGGCAAGCCTATGGCTGAGTGCGGGGGTTTGTAAATACAATTATGATGAGGGAGGTCATGAAAATTAGGGACTAATTAAATATGAATTAAAAATAATAATAATACTTATGATTTTGTATAATTTTATTATTAAATGTAATAAATAAATTAGGTAATTACTTACTACATTTATTAATGAATACAGGTAATTAAACAGGAATCAAAAATAAAAAAAGTCATATCAGGGAAAACATTCACAACAGAGTGACAAATCACCATCAGTTACAGAAAAGTCACACTTCATTTAAATCGGTTGAGCCATTTGGTCTACATACATCGTGTTAACAAGGAAAAGTGCACATATACATATACACACACTTACATACATATACAGACACGACATTTTCTTTGTCCATTTTTGAAATATCTAGATGTTGAAACGTATATAGGCATTACATGAAAAACATGGGTATCACATTTTTTGCCAATACTATGCTTCCCCCTCCTTATAGGAGATAGGGAAGCAAAAACATGTGGACCTATATATTAATTGTCCCATGGGCTCACCATCACAATGAGCAAAAAAAACTACCAAGTATAAAGCTGCATCAATATGAGTTACAAATGTAAAATTGTTTTGGGGGGCCCCCATAATGTTTGCTCCCTATCAGATTTGTGTCACATTGGTTGAATTGCAACGAAATGTATTGTAGGTTTGATAGTTAAAAGTATTATCCTTTTCTTCTTAGGGCTCTTTATTGTACGCTCGCTATGGTCTTTTTGACTTGCATCAGTGCCACAGAGTAGCACCATCATAGTTCTTAAGCATTACCTAAGGGTCGCTATTATTGCTGCATGTGAACGTTTTTGGTTGCGGATTGCTATACACAAAGTAGTACAGTTCTCAAAAGGTTGTTCATTGTATAAAGGGGTTGTTCTTAATGGGGGGTGGGGTGGTTCCTTAATATTTTATGCGAATTTAAAAAAGACTATCGCAACTTGTAATATACATTTCTTTTTTACCTTTTGAAACAGACACATTCAGATAGGACTTATTGAGCTTGAGCCTAATATGAATGGATAAATAAATACATCTTTATTTCGCCAGTATATGTACATACATACATACAATAGCTTAGTCACAGATGAAATACAGTTCACCGTACACTTTCTAAATAAGAAAAAAATCATGAAAACTATCCATACATATACCACACAGACAAGATTTTTTTTTGTTTTTTGGGTTCAGTAGGTGCTGCAAGGAGGACATTTGATAACAAAAGTGGGGGTTGGTTTTTTCTTTTACAAAGCTTCCTTCTTTTTTTAAAAAAAAAGTAGGAGGCAATACAAAAATTAAAAAAACTTAACTTATAACTTGTTGGACATAACTTCTGATACATTGTATATTTATTTCTTCATAAGCAATTATTAAAACTTTTTCCTTATACCATATATGAAGCCTTGTTAACAATTTTAAAGCTCTCTTTTTGACATTTCTGTCTATATAGATAACCAGAGGGTCATCAACACTCAGATGAACCCCTTTTATTGTAGTACTAATCTTGAGATTAACAAAGAAATTTTCAAATGAAAAAGCCTTCTTCCCTCTTTTTACCTGACATGGAAAACCATATATGAAAAAACGGGATTTGTATATGCCTTCTTTCCTGTAATCTTTTTCCTGAGAATTACCTGTATAATATGGATATGGCACTTAACTTATTTTGTAATCTTGACATGGGTTTTTTGTGAACAATTATATAATCTGTATTAGGTCTATCATACAAATATTGTATAGGGATTTAATTTTTTCCCCACATTTTATTTCTCAAAATTTTTATAAACTTATAACGGGATTTACTGGTTTATTGTAATATCTTTTTTACATACTATGTCATGTGTTTCATAATCTGGGAAGTAAACTTAGAATAACAAAATTGTACCTAATCTTAGATGTTTTAACATTGAAAATAAGGGTGACATTCCGGTTTCGGTTTTTTTTTGGTGAACACAATACTTTTCCCATAGACTATTGGTAGAAGGTGAGAGAAAGTAAAAATTAATATTCCACTAGTGATAAACAGAAGCGCTTATTGTAATTAACTAGGGTTTACCATTGGTCTCAACTGTTAGATAGTCAGTAGCAGCGAATCCGAACTTAACTATTTTGTTCAGTTATAACTAACTAGCACTCTCATTGCTCCTAACTGTTATATAGTTAAGTACAACTAAAAGTTATAGTTAAAGGTTTAAAAAATCCTAACTAAATATGTCTAGTTAGCTCTACAGAAAAAGCTATTTGTAACTAACTATAGTTTACCATTTGTATCAACTGTAAAATAGTTAAAAACAGTACACTTAAAACTTAACTACTTCATTCTGTTATTACAACTGAAACTTTCACTGCCATAACTGGTTGAACGTAGCGCTCAACAAACAAATAGTTGAAGGATGAAAAAAAATCTTTAACTAAATTCTTTCAGTTCGCGCTACTAATTTTTTTATTTAGATCCAATATTTTGACGTTGTGATTAACTATAGTTTAGTTGACACAACTAAATCTTTTAACTAAATTCGTTTAGTTAGATTGACAAAACGTGTTCTTCTAAATTAACTAAATTCTAGATGGCCGCAATAAAATTCTGTTTCACACCAACAAATATGCCCTTAACTATAATTTAGTTGTGCAGAAAAAGTCATTTTTCTCTCAGTGGTCAGCATAGATATTGGTCTGTAATTAGTCATGCTCTTAGTGTCACCTTTTGTCACCTTTTTTATGCAAGGGAATAACGATAGCTGTTTTGAGACAACGAGGGAAAACTCCCTGCTTAAAGCTGGTATTAGCGAGATGAACCAGAGGCTTACAAAGCTTCTCTTTATATTTCTTTACTATCTTTGAACTAATGCCGTCCCAACCTGGACCTGAGCCTCCTTTGAGGTCTTTAATTACATTAATAACTTCGGTTTCGTTGATTAATTTAAAACTAACAGTCATGTTATTTGAAGGAGTGGGGGTGGAGTCAGGTCTAGGATGATTTGGCAAATAGTTCAAATTACTCGCTATTTTTGAGCCAACTGTCGAAAAATGTTTATTCATTGCATTAGCACAAGCTAGTTTTCCAGATATGATGTTATTTTCAACTAGAAGTTGGTTAATTTCATTAGATTTAGAATCTTTTATTAAACCATTGATGACCCTCCAAGTCTTTTTAGTATCACCTTTAGCTTCCAGAAATTTGTTGCTGTAATATGTTTCTTTAGTTTTAATTATTAATTTGTTCAACCATTTTTCATACTTTTTGTAATATTCCCTAAGTTTAGTGTTGTAAGGTTGTTTACGGCATTTTAAGTATAGTTTTTGTTTTTTCTTATGTGAAACTAAAAGGCCGAAGGTGATCCATGGTTTAATTTTTTTAAATTTTTTAGCATCGTAAGTATTTTTTAAGGGTTCTTGTGATTTATCTATTATATTATTTACTGTTGATATTATACTTTCAGCAATCTGATCCGGGCAATTAAGGCTCGTTACTGTATTCCAATTAACATTATTAAACTCAAGATCAAGCGTTTCTGTATTAATTTTGAATTTAGGTAAATTATTATTTGAGGTCTGATTACAATTAGGAACGTTTTTGTTGAGCAAAAATGATAAAGTATAGTGATCAGTCAAAGTGGTTTCTAGGAGTATTGGTACAATAAGTTTGTCTATATCAATATTACAGAACAAATGGTCTATCGTTGTAGAAGAATGACTCGTGACTCTGGTGGGACCAGACACTAAGGATATTAATTTATTAGCATTCATCATGTCTATATAATTTTCTAGAGGTTTGCCTTTAATTTGACTCTTTATACAGATGTTAATATCTCCTATATAAATAATATTATTACTTTTTAATTTTTTAATTAAAGCATCAATTTGATTGATGTAATTATCAATATTTAAATCTGATGGGGATCTATATAGGGCTAATATATAATACGAATCATTTAATATTTTAACATTTACTAGAAAACAGTTGCAGAAATCTAAGTTAACTTCTTCAATATTCAAGTATTCTGTTAAGGTCTGTTTTACAAAAACAGCTATGCCACTGTTTTGATTAAAATTGTTTTTAGTGAAGTAAGTAGTATACTCTTTAATACAGAATAGAGATGGCGATATTCCTGATTTTAACCGGGCTTCACTAAGTACAATTATATCTGGTAATTTGACCATTTGGTTTAATAGCAGTACAAAGTTGTCGAAGTTTTTCTCAAGCCTCTAATATTCATATAGACACAACTCAAACTCTCTTTGTAGTCACCAACATTCTTATTATATTCAGCAATTGTTTTAGCAACTATTTGTTTACTAGATGAAAAGTTATTGTCTTCTATATTGATATGATTCATATTTAGTTTTTTTTATAGAATTTTTATTAATTGTTAATATCTATTAATTATATGGTTGCCAAAAAAAGTGCTTAAATAAACGTTAATAGTACTAGTGTTGAGAAGGGAAGAGTCCATCTAGCTCATAATGGGAGCGAATAGCAATAGGTTTGGATCCATCTTCTTTTCTAATAAGTACCTTATCTTTAGAGAACCAAACGTACTTGTAGTCGGATGCCCTTTGCTTAGTTTGGTAAAGCAAGTTTTGATTTTTTAAAGTTAGATGTTCTGAAATATAAAATTGGCCTTCATCAAACAAATTATTTATAAGCTTTCTCGATAAACCTGATTGCCGTGCTTCGCCTGGTTGAATGACTTGTTCTCTTAATGTTTTTCTGAATGCTGCCAGCCAGTTTTCTTTGACTTTTCGCCGGACGAATTTGACTATTATTGGTTTCTCTAATTTGTTTTTAGCTCCTTCACGGTTTTTGAGAGATAGTCTGTGAGTGATAGAGATGTCTTGATGATCCACTGTAATTCCTATCGCTGAACCTACGTCTTTCAACACTTCTTCCAAATCTTCTTTGTTTGTGTGCGGAATCCCTCTGATAATAACATTGTCTCTGCGTGAATATTGATCTAAGTAATCGTTTCTTTCTTGCTCTTCGTAAAAGCCGTTTTTTAGGAATTCGTTTTCTGATTCCAGCTCCTCTACTTTTTTCTCAAGTGACACCGTTTTCTGTTTCAATAGGTTTATTTCATCCTTCAGGTTATTGGTGACTTCAAAAACTTCACATCTAAGCGAATTAAATTTGGCGGAGAAGATTTTGGCTAAAACCGTTACTATTGTTTTATTCTCACCCTTATGATCATTAACTTCTGGTATGCTGTTAAGAAGTGATTCAACGTTTTCTTCTTCATTTATTTCTGAATTTTTATCTTCATCTTGGTTATCTCCGGTGATTTTATTATTGACTGGATTTTCAGGCAATGATTGATTCTTACACTCTACACACTTCCAAGTACTATTATTTTCTTTATCGAGTTTTTTGAAGCTAGTGAGTCTCAGATTGTGACACATATAGTGACAATAGGATTTGCACTGTGCACACTTAATGTACTCAGCATACGGAATGTTAAGCTCGGCATTAAAACCATTACGTGTAACCAATTATTATGATGTGTATTATTTTTTTTAATAACATAAAAGTTAGTTTTTACTAGGTAATTAAAGTACGTACTTTAACGTAAGATACTGTGAAGAACTATCTTTGTTTTAAAAAATAAATAATAAGACTAAATATATTATGTATAGATAAAAGAAAAACGTGTACGAAGCGTCGCGACAGTTACGCGCACGAAATATGATTTTTTACTGATTTTATTTTTACTATTTACTTTCCTTACTTTAAATGTGATATTTTAATTTTTATTATTATAGTCTTGTCACTTTTTATTACCTTTGATACATGATATTAATTTATATTGATGTATCTTATTCTTGGTCTTAATTTTGTAAATTTTTGTTTTTTGATTTTAGTATAATGGCTCACACCGTAAATTATAAATTATTTAGGAGAGAGTTTGCAATCCTGGATTCTCCTGTACCCATGCATGTAAATTGAAATTTAGTATGATACAAAGAAGATTATGTATTATCTAATACAAAGTCAATATAGGCATTATTGGTATTGCATTTATCATTTGGTATTTACCAAATAGCCTTGCTATATTGGTTTATTAGACGATAATTTGTGAGTCTATGATATGCATTTTAGCGAATTTCCTTTGGAAATTCGCCTAATGGGATAGGCGTCATGGCGGAAGTCGAATTTTTTATCTGACCTTAGGGTCGAACTTTTAATTTAGGGTAGAGTTACAACCACAATTTTATTAAATTTAGCTTTTGTCTGGGGATGCCGAATAAGGCGCGGTCGAATATCTAGAACGTTGGATCACCAACAAACTTTTTTATAATTTTTTTTTACAATTTTCAGTAATTAGCCGGATTTGTGATAAATGAAGCCTATTTCCGTAATTTGCACGCTCTTTTGGTTAATCTCAAAGAGTATTTACATTCACTCAACGATTTATTTTTAATCTAACTTGGTACATACATAACTACTGTTAGACGTCAATATTTTGTGTTATAATAACATTGACGTGTTATAATAACAGTAGTTGTGTATGTACCAAGTTAGATTAAAAATAAATCGTTGAGTGAATGTAAATACTCTTTGAGATTAACCAAAAGAGCGTGCAGATTACAGAAATAGGCTTCATTTATCACAAATCCGGCTAATTACTGAAAATTTTGAAAAAAAAATATAAAAAAGTTTGTTGGTGATCCAACGTTTTAGATATTCGACCGCGCCTTATTTAGAAATATGGACGACAAGAGAAAAAGAGTCAGAGGCAATAGTTTAGGATTCGCCTACTCGAGACTTCCTACGTGGAGTTTCATTAAAATAAACATTTTATTAGAACCAAGAGTTTTCTTAGAAGATTGAGAAAATATTTAAGGAATTCTGAGACTTGGTTGTATCCTTTGCTTTTCATTTCAAATTACTTATTTTCTTTTTCTTGTCGGCATTGTTTTGTTTTGTCGAATTAAGAAATTCTCTAATACTTTCCAGGGAAAAGCAGGGAAATACAAGATAACAGGCTGATTATTCAGTAGCTCCGGATTAAATAGATAATTGCCAATACGACATAAAACTTAACTATATTTTAAGAGGGCTCGAGATTTTTGGAATTACTTAAACGCAATCCTCACAAACGTATTCTATTAACTATATTTTCTAGTTTTAGCATCGATAAGAACTTACAAGCAATCATCGTTGTGTTTGAAAGTTGTCTTCTTCTTATCATTGATACATATAGGCGTTATATAATCTAATTTCTGTAACTTCAACATTTTGTTGGTCTATTAAAGTGTTAATATTCTAAACTGTGGAGTGGAGCAGCAGTAAATACAGTGCATCGGCTTCGTCTCGTTAGTTAACTCAAAAATGTCTTTGGCGAGCCTCAAGAACCAACTAAATAAATCCCTTGGCAAGCCTCGGGATTTACATAATATGATTTCTTTGGCTTGGCCTCAGGATCCAACTCAGGCCCTTAGCCAGGTTGGGGTCAAGAGCCACCTCTGCCAGGTGAAAAAATTGCGCCTCCTAAGTAGATTTTAGTGGATAGATTCTAGGATTCCCCTGTAGATCTGTGAATTTTGCCCCCCCCCCTCAGAAATTGGTTTCGCCCCCATACGAGTTCTGGCTGGCTACGGGCCTGAGCCAACTTGGCTGCCCTGGAATCAAAATTTCATTTTTCTCTCTGGTAACTTACTACCAGTAGAGTAATAAGGCAGTGTACTGTGTAACGTCACAAGATCAGTAAGTATATATTATGAAGTAGCAATAATATAAAATAGCGAACTTAAACATCCAAGCTATATTTAAATAATAAATACCTATTATAATAAAATTTACATTTAGTATAGAGGTGTTTTATCTCTTAGTGAAGGTGCACCCTAAGTTCTTCCTTTAAGCGAATTTCCTTTGAAAACAATTCGCTACTGGGATTGGCGTCATAGCGGGAGTCGGACACGAGAGTGTGGCCAAAATCCGTTTCAGAGGTCCTTGCTACCTCACGGACGGATTAATATTTTAAAATCAATCTTGGTACAAAAATCAACTTTGGGGGGGGGGGACACGGACCCTATTAAAAAACTGGTATTTATGATGTTATTAACCAGGTTTTCTGAGTCAACAAACGTTTAACAAATCGATAAAATTAGAAATTAATTTTGGATTCCAAACAATTTTGGATTCTTGGAAAAGAATCTAATTAAATTAGTCCGAAGTCAATACGACCACTCTAAGTCAACCAAAAAGTCGAAAAACTAAAGATCGATAAAAAGACAAAAAAAATAATACCACGTTTTTATCTGTTTATCTTGGTGAAAAATTTAATTAAACTAATTTATGAAACATAAAAACCCCGAAATAACTTGGTAGGAAAACCAGAAATGCTTGGTAGAGCTTGGTTAAAATCAAGTTCTTCCCAACACGTTTAGTATAACTAAGTAAGTCCTTTATGCATTATGACTTGACCAGTAGGATTTCAACTTAAACTTTCCTGGTTATTGGTCGAAGGAAATGCGCTGCAACCTTTCTATGACCACCCTTTCAGTAGCATTACTGAGTTTTATTTTAACGCAAATAATAGATTGCATAGTTTTGTTAAACCAATTACTTTGTTTAGCAGGGGGTTCAACTCCCTTGGGGAATTCAACCACAACGGTTCACACGGTATTTTTCGCCATGAAAAATTATTTTCAAACGACAATTGCCGAGGGTGGGGGGAGTTGAGCCTCCTGCCGAACCCCGCGTGTGAACGAAATAATTGAAATAAATCTGCGCGTTTCCTTTGAAAAATCCAGAATAATAGAATGGGGAGAAGTAATCTTACTACATAAGTTATAAAGTGGATGCAAAAAGGAATTGATGAAGCACGTATATTTCAAAGGGAATTCGCTCGACACGCGGAACAAGTAGCACAATTTTATTTAAATCCCTTCAACCATGTCTTTCTATTCGTTTCTTTTATTTTATTTATTTTTATTACTCGAGACTACACAGGATTTATAATAATGAGACATAAAGGTAAATATAATCTCATGCACATAATAAACTTGTGAACAATATTCAGCGAGAAATTTACAAAACAATGAACGTTAATATTTACCTCGTTGTGAATTTAGTTTCATACCTCCATGTAATAATGTATTACGCCCCCGGCAACCCAAGGCAAAATGTATCCTTACCCAAGGCAAAAAAATATATTCATGTTTTTTTATGTATTTTATTTGAGCGCTTGTTAACTATAAGGAATGAATTTTTATGTCTTATTTACATTTTAAATTTGCTCCATTTGTTAAAGCTTTTTCCTTTCCGCTTTGATACATAGAGCAGAAAAGTAATTTAATAGCGAAAATTTAAAATCTAACGCTTATCGTAGCTTAGTTATGTGTTTGTCTCAGCTCATAAAGAGCTAAATTGGAATTTTTTACACAATTGTTAACAATTTTTATATTTTTGAACATTTGTATTTTGGCGCTATGTGTTAGTTACTCCTTTAGCTGCTTAACCTGATGGATTTTAAAACATCCTGCATTCCACATCTTATTTTAGATATTTGTTGTACCTTTTCCTTCAACCTGCCTTTAACCTCACTTTGTTTGGCTACCCGGTCGCAATGTGCGCAGTGAGTGAAGGAGTTTTTTTATTTATCAAGTTTTTTAATTGTTTCAACTTAATTTTATGTGATTTCAGGCAACAATTATGTAAGATAATGTTGTGTCGATCTTTCCGGTCTCGAATGTTGATTCTCGGACTGACTGGGTTTTCCCAGAACACGTTTACCTGCATCACCATGTGGTGATCTTTCATCTTTACCTGGCTCTGATCTTATTTTAAGATCATCCAACTTTATCTAGCCATCTTTGGCTGTTTTATCATCTCATCTATCTATTATCTACACCATGACGAGCTAATTCATAGCTGACTAGACATGCAGTCATGCTATGGTACTCATATCATCTTTGACCAGTGCCATGGATGTGCATTTTCAATCTATTAACATCAAAAACTTTTAACTCATCACTCAGGGTAGTTTTTCATTTTGTACGTATCAGGGCATACCTAAAAATCTTTCATCAATTAATATTTCTACGTGATGGGGCTACCACCCAGGTCCCCAGTTCTATCTCTCAGGTACTTGTATTTTTGTACCATATTTTAAGGGCATACATTAGTTTTAAGTTTATAACCATTTTCATTATTCTTTTCTTTGTACCTTATTTTATTACTGCCTAGTAAACGCATATATTTTTAATTCTGACTTCTTTTCTGTGTTCACCCATCTCTTTAGTTTTTAAGTATATCTAGACAGAGTTAAGACATGGCCAGGTGCTTAATAAATTAACAAGTACCTCCTACGCTTAACAGGAATTAAATTGTTTGAATGTATGTGCCATGTGCACATCTTGTGTGATCGCGTGTTTACATTTCTTTGTGAACATAAGATATATTATACTATATTATACATATATTATACTAACACTGTATTGTCTAGAGTGAAACGTGATAGATATTTAAGACTGATTTATTTAAGTATATCCTTAGAGTGAGCGAGAATGGAGTCCATCATAAATAATAAAAGAAAAGAAGTCTCTCCACAAAATAATACTTTATTGGCAAAGCGCTTTACACCCTAACTAGAGGCTCATCAGTGCAAACCGTTAAAATGTTAAAGAAGAAGTAGAGAGTGAGTCTATGTTTTTTCTATTAGATATGAGAGTCAGACTTGATGATAGATATGATGATGGCCTCTAGTTAGGTTGAAAGCTCTTTGCCAATAAAGTTTTATTTGTTAGGTTTTGCACTGATGATGGCCTCTAGTTAGGTTGAAAGCTCTTTGCCAATAAAGTTTTATTTTGTGGAGAGACTTATTTTCTTTCATGATTTATTTAAGGGTCGGCAGGAAAAGCACATAAGTCATTATTATAATTATTAATTATTATTTTATCAAGTTGATAAAAATTTGGATATAGTCATAATGTATTTTAATTCATTTAACTAATTTAATGATGGATTTGATTTAAGTGGTTTTTACGTTTGGTTAAGTATGGGCTGAGAAATACTTCAATAGTATAAAAAAATTTGACTCGAGTGCTTTTTTCCCGGTGGCCCTAGAATTGACCATCGATGACTGTTAAAAATCTTTATTAACTTTATTCTAAAATAATTATATTTTTATACAAAATAAAACGAGGTAAATAATAACATAGCATTGTATTAACGATATATGTATATATATTATTATATAATATATATAATATATATATAATATATATATATATTATATTATATATATATATATATTATATATATATATATATAATTTATTATACTATGTTTACAACATCAGGGTTGCGGTCACTAGGCTAGAAACACTCTCAAAACTTCAAATTCATTTCACGACGTTTCGGCAACTTTTATTATGTAGCCATCTTCAGGGTTGGCTGTAAACATATAAATATAAAAAGGTATTGTAACACATGGTATCAAGAAATACTCAAAAATAAAAACACACTGATAACAAAAAATAGCAAAGAAACAAAAATTATATTTATATTATATTATATATAATATATAATATATTATATATATATATATATATTATATATATATATAATTAACGATAAAAACAGAATGGATGACAGAAAAACTTAGTATATTTGCAACGTTTTGTTGTATACCAACTTCATCAGGCAAGAGAAGAAAGAAGACTGAAAGGTAAACCGTTGAGATTGAGGCACGTGAGTAGTTCTGGCAGGGTGTGGTCGAGTGTTCCCGGGCCTGCGCAGTGATAGTAGATTAGAGTTTTCTATTGAGTCCCGGTTGCTCCAACGCTCGTAACAGCCAAATAATGGCAGTCTCACTGGATCTGAGCACAGAATCGTGTACGAGAGAAGAAAACTCCTTTAGAGTTGTCACAGAAAAGCACTTGTTAAATTCTTTATTGTGCTCCTTTGCGTGTTGAGGTATGACTAAGGTTTAAGTTTTATCTCTTACTGAAACCGGTGATTATTAATTCTTAAGCCGCAGTATTGTCGTTTCGTCTCTCCCACGTAAAAGGAGTCGTAAAATTTACATTTATGTAAATAAACTGAAATGAAAGAAGAACAGGATGATCTGGAGTTAATTTTTAATGAAAGATAAAAAAAAACAACAAGATAAAGTACAAACTAATTCACATGTGAGGCATCTAAGTTTTTTACAAGGATGAGTACCAAAAAGGGAATGGGTTTGTTTCAATTAGAGGTTAAGTTTTAACAAGAATATTATGTAGACTAGGTGGTTCTTTGAAAACTACTTAGGGAGAGCAAGGTAACAGCGTATACTAGCGTATACAGCGTAAAAAAAAACTCGGACGGTAACGTAGTTAAAATACGTAGTAAAATGGGGTTACGTTGTAAATCGGGGTAACGTAGTAAAATCGGGGTAACGTTGTAAAATCGGGGTTACGTAGTAAAATCGGGGCTAACGATCAGTAAAATCGGACTACGTTCTCACCCGCGTGATACGTTTGAGTAAAACGTTCTTGACGCGGTTAGATCGTAAACATCAGATTTCGTGTGGTACGGTAGTCACACAGTCGGAATTGTTTTACGTAGTAATAAGATCCGGATTTCGTATGTAATAGGTTTCGGGCATAAGTTAGTTTAAATCGGGGTTACGTTATGTTAGAGAGTCGGTAGTGGTAAGAATGGTCGTGGGACGTGGCGTGATCGAAGGATTTACGTAAAGTCTAAAGATCGGGTTACCGTAGGTAATATATTACGGAGCGTTTAGTGTTACACCAGACGGATGCGGCTTACGTGAAGTACCAATCAGAGCCAATCTAAAGTGTTATATACGTAGTCGCGATGGCCTAGCTGCATTCAGTTTGAGGCGATGCCTTTACGCGATCTGCGATACGGGCAGTGTCACTACGTCAGTGTATAGATGGCTCTCGGAGCATATCGAAACGCTCTCAGGATAGTTCTATAATCTAGGGGCGTTGCAAGTAGCCTAAAAATCAGAGTTCGTTACGTTACGTCAGTACTCGCGGTACCTCGATTCTACTACTTTACCCGATTGTCCACGTTGACCCCATCTCGTGGTGGTTTTTTGAGGGGTTACACGTCAGAAATATCGGTGGTTAAGCTGTACGTAAAATGAAGGGTAACGTAGTAAAATCCGGGGTTAGTGAGTAAATCGGGTTACGTAGGTTTAAATCGCGGGAACGTAGCGAACAATCGGCCTATGCGCCGGCGTCGCTCTCACAATTCTCCCTCCGCAGTCTTCCTTTCGACCGGTTCGGTAACGTGTAAAATCGGGGTAACGTAGTAAAATCGGGGTTACGTAGTAAAATCGGGGTTACGTAGTTAAAATCGGTGTAACGTAGTAAATCGGGAGGTAACAGTAGTTAAAATCGGGGGTAACGTAGGTAAAATCGGGGTAACGTAGTAAAATCGGGGTTACGTAGTAAAATCGGGGTACGTAGTAAAATCGGGGTAACGTAGGTAATAAAATCTGGGACGTTACGTATTAAAATCGGGAGTTACGTTAGTGGAAATCGGCGAGGTAACGTCAGTAAAACATTGGGGGTAAACGTAGTAAATGAGTAATGTAGTAAAATATCGTAGTTGGTGAACGTAGTACAGAATCGGGATAACGTAGTAAAAAATCGAGGGTAACCGTAGTAAACTTCGGGTAAGTAGTAAAATGGGGGTAACGTCATTTTAAAATCGGGAGGATTACGTTCAGCTAATCGGTGAGACGGATAACGTAGTAAAATCGGGGTAACGATAAGTTAAATTCGGGGTTAGTTAGGTAAAATCCGTGTCTTTTACGTTACCCTTGTTCTGTTACTACGCTACTCGTTCTTTTACTAACGTTTAGCTTCTCGTTCTTTACTACGTTACCTCTCGTTTAGTTGTTACTCGTTGTTACTACGGTTACCTCGTCTTTATTTACGTTACTCGTCTTTACTACCGTTAACCTCGTCTTTATTACGTTAGCCATCGTCTTATATCTACGTTACTCGTTCTTTATTAGGTGACCTCGTACTTGTACTTTCGTTACCTCGTTCTTTACTACCGCTTACCTCTCTTTACTTTCACGTTAACCTGTCTTATACTACGTTACCTCGTCATTTACTAACGGTTACCTCGTCTCTTTCTTACAGTTACCTCGTCTTTAGTATGTTACCGTCGTCATTTACTACGTTTTACCTCGGTCCTTTACTACGTTACCTCGTCTTTAGTCATGTTTACCTCGTCTTTACTACGTTAACCTCGTCTTTACTACGTTACCTCGTCTGTTACTACGTTACATCGTCATTTAGTATGTTACCTTCGTCTTATAAACTTTCGTTACCTCACGTCTTTTACTCGGTTACCTCGTCTTTACTTTCGTTACCTCGTCTTTACTACGTTACCTCCGTCTTTACTACTTACTCGTTCTTAGATTATGTTGACCTCGTCTTTAGCTACGTTACCCTCGGTATCTTTACTACGTTACCTTCTTTACTACGTTACCTCGTCTTTTAGTTATCGTTACCTCGTCTTTACTAACGTTCTCGTCTGTACTGAAGTTACCTCGTCTTTACTTGCGTTTACCTTTGTTTCTTATTACTTACGTACTCGTCTTTAACTACGTTTACGCTCGTCTTTACCTTGGTTATACCTAGCGGCCTTACTGCCGGTTAACCTCGTTCTTTACTACGTGTACCTGCGCGTTCTTTTTACTAAACGATTTGACCTCGTCTTATAGTATGTACCATCGTCTTAGGTATGTTTACCTCGTCGTTTACTTACGTTACTCGGTCTTTACTAACGTTTGACCGCGGTCTTATACGTTACCTCGTCGGTATTAGTTTTACCTCGTCTTTACCTACGTTACTCGTCTTAGTTTATGTTAACCTCCGTCCTTTACTACCGTTACCTCCGTTCTTTCCTCGTTTACTCGTCTTTACTTACGTTACCCCCTTTTTTTCCCGGTCAGGTTACTACGTTACCTCGTACTTTTAACTAGCGGTTAACTCCGTCTTACTCTTTACCGTCCTCGTCTTATAGTAGTGTTACTCGAGTTTCTTACTACGTTACCTTGCTTTAGTATGTTACCTCGTCCTTTACTACGTTATCTCATCTTTATACTACGTTACCTTGTCTTTACTACATTACCTCGTCTTTATTACGTTACCTCGTCTTTAGTATGTTACCTCGTCTTTACTACGTTACCTCGTCTTTACTTTCGTTACTCGTCTTACTACGTTACCTCGTCTTTACTACGTTACCTCGTCTTTACTACGTTACCTCGTCTTTATTACGTTACCTCGTCTAACTACGTTACCTCGCCTTTACTACGTTACCTCGTCTTTACAGTATACCTCGTACTTTCTTACGGTTTTAACTTTACTACGCTACCTCCGTCTTTACTACGTTACTCGTCTCTTTATTATGTTACCTCGTCCTTTACTACGTTACCTCGTCTTTACTACGTTACTCGTCTTTACTACGTTATCGTCTTTACTCGTTACCTTCGTCTCTTTTACTTACGTTACTCGTCTTTACTACGTTACTCGTCTTTACTACGTTACTCGTCTTTCTACGTTACCGTCTTTCGTTACCTCGTCTTTACTACGTTACCTCGTCTTTAGTATGTTACCTCGTCTTTACTACGTTACCTCGTCTTTACTACGTTACCTCGTCTTTACTACCTCGTCTTTACTACGTTACCTCTTTACTACGTTACTCGCCTTTACTACGTTACCTCGTCTTTACTACGTTACCTCGTCTTTTCCTACGTTACCTCGGTCTTTATTACGTTTACGTACTCCGTTACCTCGTCTTTTACTACGTTACCTCGTCTTTAGTATGTCTTTACCTCGTCTTTACTACGTTACCTCGTCTTTACTTACGTTACCTTTTTACTACGTTACCTTGTCTTTATTGCGTTACCTCGTCTAACTACGTTTTACTACGTTACGTTACCTCGTCTTTACTACTTACCTCGTCTTATTTTACTCGTTACCCGTCTTTACTACGTTACCTCGTTCTTTACTACGTTACCTCGTCTTTTACTACGTTTACCCTCGTCTTTACTACGTTACCTCGTCTTTATTACGTTACCTCGTCTTTACTACGTTACCTCGTCTTTATTACGTTACCTCGTCTTTACTACGTTACCTCGTCTTACGTTTACCTCGTCTTTATACCAGTGTTTCGCTTCTCATCTTATTACGTTACGCGTTTTACTACGTAACCTCGTCTTATACTACGTTACCTCGTCTTTACTACGTTACCCTCGTCTTTACTACGTTTCTCGTCTTTTACTACGTTACCTCGTCTTTACTACGTTTTTACTTACTCGTCTTACTACGTTACCTCGTCTTTATACGTTACCTGTTACTACTCGTCTTTTACTACGTTACGTTACTAAGTTAACCTCGTCTTTTACTTACGTTACCTCGTCTTTACTACCCTCGTCTTACTCGTCTACTCGTCTTCGTCTACTACCTCGTCTTTACTACGTTACCTCGTCTTTACATACTACGTTACCTCGTCTTACTACGTTACTCGTCTTTACTACGTTACTCGTCTTTACTACGTTACCTCGTTACTCTCTTTATACGTTACCTCGTCTTTACTACGTACCTCGTCTTTACTTACGTTTGTCTTTACTACGTTACCTTCTTTACCTCGTCGTATTACGTTACCTTGTCTTTACTACGTTACCTCGTCTTTACTACTTTACCGTCTTTTTAACAAAGTTGTCTGTCTATATATGTGATTGCGTGCCATCATCATGGCTTCTGAGGACGGGCGAAGCGTGTCTGACGTAGTGACAATGAGTGTAGTGAATTCTATGTAATGAGGAAAAGTTACGAGGTAACCCGTACCTGTTTTTTTCAATTTTTAGTTTTTTTGGAGGGCTGAAACGTCGACATATGGAAATAAAATAATTTCGAAATTTTTCGCTATTACAGTTTGATAAGAAATGATCAAAAGAATAAAATATCGAATTATCTTAAAAATTAAATGAAATTTTTTTTGAAAGAAAATTTGAAAAGAAATCCTTTTTATGAAAATTTGGATACATTGCAATATTGGAAAAGCCGATGTTAGCATGAAATCCACCTCCGCTATTTCAACATGGCTTCCTATTTACTGTCATGTTTTTATTTTTCTTTTAGATGGTGGAAAAAAATTAGAAATATCTTTTTTTTGTAAAATATTGAGGTAAAATAACTGTGGTGGAAAATGTGTGGAATATATTTGAACGATATAATATAATTATTTAGAAAATTCTAAATACAGACTTTCATTATTACTTCCCAACTCAAATGCGGAGAAAAAGTATTCTTATGTAAAAATAATTAATTTAATCAATTGTTGAATTTCTGTTTCCCCCTCCACAGAAGTTTTTATGATTTTTTAAACTTTAACTGTTTTGTTGTCATAATATAATGTGACAATAACTGCCCTAAAAATGAATCTGCCATTTTAAAAAATTTTCACCAACTATACATAGCTCTAACTTAGGTATTTTTTGTCCTATTAAACAAATATGCTATTATCTTTTGTCCTATCAAACAAATATGCTTGCATCTATCAAACAAATATGTTGCATGTTATCTTTTTGTCCTATCAAAAATATGTGCATGTTAAATATGTTGCATGCATGTTGCATGTTCTTTTGTCCTATCAAACAAATATGTGCATGTTATCATCAATATTTGCATTGTTATCTGTTGCATTGTTATCTTTTTGTACTATCAAACAAATATGTTGCATGATGTTGCATGTTATGTTTTTGTCCTATCAAACAAATATGTGCATGTTATCTTTTTGTCCTAGTTGTGTCCTATCAAACAAATATGCATTTTATCTTTTTGTCCTATCAAACAAATATGTTATCTTTGCAAACAGTTGCATGTTATCTTTTTGTACTATCAAACAAATATGTTGCATGTTATCTTTTTGTCCTATCAAACAAATATGTTGCATGTTATATATCAAATCAAATATTTGCATGTTATCTTTTTGTCCTATCAAACAAATATGTTGCATGTTATCTTTTTGTCCTATCAAACAAATATGTTTGCATGTTATCTTTGTCCTATCAAACAAATATGTTGCATCTTTTTTCCTATCAAACAAATATTGTTGCATGTTATCTTTTTGTCCTATCAAACAAATATGTTGCATGTTATCTTTTTGTCCTATCAAACAAATATGTTGCATTTTATCTTTTTGTCCTATCAAACAAATATGTGCATGTTATCTTTTTGTCCTATCAAACAAATATGTGCATGTTATCTTTTTGTCCTATCAAACAAATATGCTGCATTTTATCTTTTGTCCTATCAAACAAATGTTGCATGTTATCTTTTTGTCCTATCAAAACAAATATGTTGCATGTTATCTTTTTGTCCTATCAAACAAATATGTTGCATGTTATCTTTTTTGTCCTATCAAACAAATATGTTGCATGTTATCTTTTGTCCTATCAAACAAATATGTTGCATGTTATCTTTTTGTCCTATCAAACAAATATGTTGCATGTTATGTTTTTGTCTATCAAACAAATATGTTGCATTGTTATCTTTTTGTCCTATCAAACAAATATGTGCATGTTATCTTTTTGTCCTGCATTTTATCTTTGTCCTATCAAATCAAATATGTTGCATGTTATGTTATGTTATCTTTTTGTCCTATCAAACAAATATGTTGCATGTTATCTTTTTGTCCTATCAAACAAATATGTTGCATGTTGTTATCTTTTTGTCCTATCAAAAAATATGTTGCAACTTTTTGTCCTATCAAAAATATGTTGCATGTTATCTTTTTGTTCCTAATCATCAAACAAATATGTTGCATGTTATCTTTTTGTCCTATCAAACAAAATGTTGCATGTTATCTTTTTATCTATCAAACAAATATGTTGCATGTTATCTTTTGTCCTATCAAACAAATATATGCTGCCTTTGTCCTATCAAACAAATATGTTGCATGTTATCTTTTTGTCCTATCAAACAAATATGTTGCATGTTATCTTTTTGTCCTATCAAACAATATGTTGCATATGTCTATCTTTTTGTCCTATCAAACAAATATGTTGCATGTTATCTTTTTGTCCTATCAAACAAATATGCTGCATTTTATCTTTGTCCTATCAAACAAATATGTTGCATGTTATCTTTTTGTCCTATCAAATGTTGCATGTTATCTTTTTGTCCTATCAAACAAATATGTTGCATGTTATCTTTTTGTCCATCAAACAATATGTTGCATGTTATCTTTTTGTCCTATCAAACAAATATGTTGCATGTTATCTTTTTGTTTCTATCAAACAAATATGCTATTTTATCTTTGTCCTATCAAACAAATATGTTGCATTTATCTTTTTGTCCTATCAAACAAATGTGTTGCATGTTATCTTTTTGTTCCTATAAACAAATATTGTTGCATGTTATCTTTTTGTCCTATCACAATATCTAATCAGAACAAATATGCATGCATTTGTATCTTTTGTCCTATCAAACAAATATGTTGCATGTTATCTTTTTGTTATATATTTGCATGTTATCTTTTTGTACCTATCAAACAATCTTTTTGTTCTATCAAACAAATATGTTGCATGTTATATTATTTTATCGTCTTTATTACATTGACAATGGCGTGCGGCTTGCAGTAGTCTGTATTAGCGGCTTTATTGGAAAATATACTCATTACTGCAATGTCGTCACCCGCTGGACTATAACATAACGTGCAAAAATGATTTATTTCATAACAAGAATTCAATTGAATCACATTATAAACTCTATTAGCATGACAGCAGTCTATCTCTGATCAGTTTAAAGAACACCAAGCTGTGCGCTGTGCAGAGAATTGGATCTGTATTTAGGATATAAAGAATATACAGGTCGGTTCTTTTTGAATACATTGTCAAGTTGACACCTGAAGTGCCATCGAAGCTATTCACCAGAGAATGCTTGCTGAAGACATGGATCATCCTCAGGCTACTATAAACTCTTGTTCAGCGACAACCAAGCAGCAAAACACTTTAGCTACGAGTCCGATGGTTAGTTTCCAAGTCCAAAACACATTTCAGTAAGGGAGCACTTTATTTCGTGATGCAGTTGCTCAAAAGCTCATTCCGTATAGAGTTACAAAACCATCAGAAGATATGGATGCTGGACATCATGACCAAATCGCTGTTAGCGGGTCCTAGACACAAAAATTTAAATAGCATTCGATTGGGACTTGATAGAGACACCTTCGTGAGGTAGTGTCAGGGATGGGCACTTTCAGGGTGTCAAAACTTGAATAACATATTTATTATGTTGTCTTTTTTACTTACTGTTTGCATATTGTCAATTTTAATATATAGTTATCGTTTATTGCTTATACAATCTAGCGTTGTTACTCCTAGGATGATAAGACCTAAATTCTAATATACATCACCACATTACTCAGTCTGTTCTGCAGCTGCAGTGATAAATTTGCTATCTACCCCCACTAAGTCAACCTGACTAGTTGAAATACCCATTTTTTTGGTAATCATCTAGCATGTATGGTAATCGGATAAGCCATATGTGTTTTTCACGGTTTTTAACTTAAACAAATTAAATTGGAGCATTCCATTATTTGGATAATTTCTAAAACTGATCGATTATTTATGATAAATAATCGCTGAATTCCTGTTTTTTCCTAGAGCTTTATTTTTTCCTTAGAATGTATTAGAAGCCATGAATTCCGGTGTAAAATAGTAAGCTTATTTTTAATCACTAATCACACACTACAAGTGTATAAATTGTGTTCTATAAAATCAACACAGTAAAAAAACAAATTAAAATTGACCAAAAACCACAGATCATTAGATAAATGCTGCCCTTGTTATCAAAAATCATAGCCAGAATCAAAAAAAAAAAATCAATATGAATAATACACTAAGAAACATTATTATCAAATGTCTAAAAATAAATCTGCAAAATCAAGAAAAAAACGCACTCGCTTTTCGACCTGGAGGTCGAAGGGTTAAATCCAAACGGGGAAGTTATATTAATCATAACGAACTATTAATATTTTGCCCATCTAGTTCGCACTGTGTAGTTCTCATGTATGTTAATTGTAAATTGTAATTGTATTGTGATAAGTTAAGATTATTTTTTATTTTAAATTTAGTTACTTAATTATTTTGAATTTTAAAATTATATATTTAGGACGAATTTGCCAATTGTTTAAAGTACATTACTTAAAAGCAATAATTAAAGATTATTATATTTCTCCAGGACGGTGATATAATACGAAATTGTAATGGACTAGATTTAAGAGAGTTAAAAAGAATCACTTTTACTCCCAAAGGGAGTAAAAAAGTAATAGTTGCCAAACTTAACTTAAATTTAATGACAAAACTTGAATAGGTATATAATTATTTTATTTGAAAACTAAGATACCTATAAAACAAGAAATATACAAGAATAGATGTATAAAAAAAAGAATATAAACATTAACAATCATTTTAAGAGAAACTATTAATGCTAATAATAATATAAGAATAAATAATTTAAAAAAATAAAAACTAGTTCTTTATTTAAAAGTAAAAAAAATTAAGTCGGCTATCCTGATTTTTTAAAATAATTTAAGATTTGCATGCTCATTGTTTTTTTTCGACAAAATATCATTAAATTAAAGTTTTTTTAGTTTAAAACCTTAGCTTAACTGTTTAACCAGTCTTAAACTTTAATAATTAGATTAAAATATTACTTATAACTGCTCTCTAATATTCTACTCTAATATTTCAATTATGTCAGATAATATTGTGTGCGATATTGACGAACTTTTTAACAATACACCTCCTGACATTGCTATTGAAGCAAACTTGCGTAAAAGAAAAACTTGTTTTACCTAACGAAGTTATATGACAAAGCATGTCAATCAATTTTAAAAGTTGGTGTCATGATCATAATTTCGTACAAAACAAGTAAGTGAAAAATGCATTGCTTGCTTTTTTAATTTAATGAATGAAAAAACAAAAAACAGGCGTCAAGTCTGCGGTCACTGCATTCAATGATCAAATCATCTTTGCTTGTGAGAGAAAATTTTTTTAATTATCAAAAAGCTATGCATCACGTAATAGCATTATTAAAAGAAAAAAAAAACGGGTTATGTTGCAAAGAAAGCGAATGTTTTTACTAAAAACCAAGTTGAAGACTTTTTGCATAATTCACCAAACGACGAGTTTCTTATAATAAATGGTAAGATAATTTTCAGTTAAAAAAATCTGAAAAAAAGAAATGAAAAAAAGGACATTCTTACATTTATTTCAATGTCGGACGTCT